>WAAD01017963.1:8699-26519 GCA_013389945.1 Fregata magnificens | reverse complement strand
GCAGGACCCGGCACTTGGCCTTCTTAAACCTCATACAGTTGGCCTCGGCCCATCGATCCAGCCTATCCAGATCCCTCTGCAGGGCCTTCCTACCCTCAAGGAGATCGACACTCCCGCCCAGCTTGGTGTCATCTGCAAACTTGCTGAGGGTGCACTCAATCCCCTCATCCAAATCACTGATGAAGACGTTAAACAAAACCGGCCCCAGAACTGAGCCCTCGGGAACATCGCTCGTGACTCACCGCCAACTGGATTTAACTCCATTCACCACCACTCTCTGGGCTCGGCCATCCAGCCAGTTTCTTACCCAGCAAAGTGTACGCCCATCCAAGCCGTGAGCTGCCAACTTCTCCAGGAGAATGCCGTGGGAGACCGTGTCAAAGGCCTTACTAAAGTCCAGGTAGACAACATCCACAGCCTTGCCCTCATCTACTAGGCGGGTCACCCGGTCATAGAAGAAGGGATGGTCAAAAAAAGCAGACAGATACTTTGAAGAGTAGTAACACCGGGTAAAGGGATGCATTGAGAACAGCAGTTCACTTCTGAAAGAGGGAAAATTTGTAATACTTAACTATCACCACACTTGACTGTTTCCTAAAGACACTCCCTAAAAGAATGTATAACCCTTCGACATCTGTGCAATAAAGGAGACAAAACACACTCCTGTACTCCACCAAATAACAGACTGAAGTCCAGGCAATCCGAGTTTCCAAAGGGCTGAACAATGACAGGAAAGCTCCCCATGCAGCATGCAAGCTGGTAAGTTGTTTGACTAATACTCAGTATTTCATGGAGCCAAGCAGTTACAAGTCTCAAACTTTGGATATACACTGAAAATCCAATCAGCTGGCTAACAGGGAACACTGTAGCATCACCTTTTAGTAGTTCACCTTCACTAACAAGAACTTCCTTGTTATTCTTTGCTTACCTAATCACTGTGAGGTCAGTTTTTAGATGCCATGGCATAAAAACAATTGAAAACAATTCTGGATTGTCTTGAGTTTCACTTTTACAAAACACGACATTTTTACCCCCAAGAGCAGAGAAGGTTTCTTCTACTCTTATACTTTATAAAGCACTTTTTAAGGCTCCTTAATTTCAGTTCAGCGGCAATCATGTGGAACTGGCATGTCATTTATCAATGTTATTTTTCAATCTACAGTAAACTCCTCATGCACACAGAGCCCAAGATAGAAATAGTTTGTGTAAGGTGCCAGCCAAGCAGACTGGATTTTCCCAGGACCGTCTACCACTGAGGCATTAATAACATTTGTAGCTTGTTGAAAGCCTGATAGCTCAGAATAGAACTGGACTTCTACAACTGCTGTTAAACACCTTCAAAAGAGGAAAAACTTTCATGTGATTTGACAGTGTCTTTTGCAGACCAGCTTCTAGGGCACCAAGTTCTTCCTGCCCAGGTTCGTTTAGCATTGAACAGAGTTCTCATACTAGGGTAGATGGCAGGGAATGAAAGAGGGAATTCATCAGCAGGAGACAGTGTGCATCTCTGTCCACAGATGTCAGCAAGAGGACAGCATCAAGTTACAGAGCTCCATGCCATCCCTCATGAAAGGTACTACAGAGACAACTCCATATGACATCCAGGAGTGGCAATGCTACACCTCACAGGCAGATGACAACTTCCAATACTGCTCTTTCAACTATTCCCTTATTGTATCCTTATTCCCTTATTGTAGCCTCACACCACTTTCAGGTGTGGCATAACAGAACATGCAAATGGGCTAAACCAAAGCACTTAGAGGAGGCCTAGTTCAGAAGTTCAGGCAGACACAGCTTAGACGAGGCACAAACACAGTTTCAGCTCACTATTAGATCTTTAGTCACAGTAAGGATATAGCCAGTTGACCATCACCCACAAGATTACACTTAGACAACAGGATTTCAGAACACAGACTGGACTGAGTTAGGTTCTGTGATTACTAGAGAGAACCCAGCATTCAACTCCAGCAATATTGCTGTCAGTCACCTTAGCTAGTCTCTCTGCCTGCCAAGAACAATCATGGTTCTGCATATTAACATTTTAAAGAAGCCAGTCCTAAAAGTCTTACAGAAGCCTGAAACTGGCCTGAATTTCAACACCTGTATCCAACTTCTAGCTTCATCAGCTTCTTTCAGAAGGATCTTGCTCAAGGGGCCTGAAATTTCCAGGGCAGCAGAGAAGCTCAGTAGGGCAGGTCTTCTGCAATGGCAGAGAAGTCTGTCACTTCTTTAACTATCTAACCACTGATCCAGAGATAATTCACATACTCTGAGCCCAGACAGAGCAAGATGCTCGTGTTATTGCTATCTGTAGGAGAGCACTGTAACAACTCTTCTTTCAGAGTTCAGGTAGCTCCTGCAAGAAGCACTGCAAATACCAATGGTCTCCTTTGCAACACAGCTGTAAGGGCAAGGCTGAAGTCAGTACTCACATCTGAGCCACTCAGATCCTGTTCCTGCTGCTGCCCATCACCTTTGACAGATGTCATGCCAGGACTTTCTTCTCACTTTTAAGGCTTTTGCTTAAGCCCTGAAGTAGCAGGTAGAAGGCAGGTCTGATCAGACTGAAGACAAAGCTGTAAGTATTAGTCCTGTCAGCTGATCAGATCACTGCACAGAGGAGAGTTACTTGGAAACTTATTCACAACTCCCTGCCTGGGGTTTAAAAAGAACACATTTTAACACTGCTTTTTTTCCAACTCCTAATTGAGGCTGTCACTGCAATTCTCCGAAGGCTTTCAGTCAGAAAGCAGCTTTCAACAAGCAGCAGTTTCCCAACTTGTGGTCTACAGAAAGGTGGCCAGAGTCATGCCCATTTTGCAGACACATTTGCAGTCGTGTCTCACATTACAGCTAGCACATAGGCAGTGCTATGTGGGAAGTGTGAGGGTCAGCTAAAAGCAAGTTTAGCTCTCTCACCGCCTCCAATATATCAGCATTACGGCTGCACTGCACTTCACGGAGTAAAATTTGTAGGAGACAAAGTTAGCTGAGCATGATCAGTTGCCTTCTCCAGATAGTCTCCTTTTTGCTGTTTCTTTGGAAAGTTTTAAGCTGTTTAAAGATGTATCTCTTAGCATTTTAAAGATCACACTCCTTCCTGTAGAATGAACAAATTCAGTAATTTTGATGCTCAACCAGTATTTGGTCCACAAGATCCACAGCATGGAGGCTCAAAAAAAAAAAAAGCAATGGCACACAAACTCACCTGCTTCCTGGACTGGGCCCTTGCAATCCTGAGTCTCCGAGCAGAATAAAAAATAAAGTAGCCCATGGTTGCTGCTGTGACAATGAAAAATGACACAGAGATGAAGAAGATGGAGTATTGATTCACCCAAGGACCGTGCTTTTTCCCCACTTCAATAACCATAGACACTTTCATGCCATTCTCAATCCGGTGTAAGATCTCCATGCCCTTCAGGTTGCCAATCATAATTGCAACGATGCTTTCAGCACCTGCAAAGGAGAAGGGGAATCCATGCTCAGTTCCCAGGTGGTATATAAAAGTCATTGTCTTAGATGCTCCGGTTCAACTGCTGAAGAACAGACTGGAAAGTTTCTAGCTAGCATTTGCAGATTCAACATGAGCTGATGGAGTAAGTGTCATGTCCATGTGCTTGTTCAGCTGAAAGCTATGTCCGATTACCTATGAGCTGCATAAGTGAATCATATTTAGAATTCATTCCTCTCCACAGCACTCCTCACTCCCATATAGGACATGCATTGTCATTATTTTAGACTCAACACTTTGGTGATTTACATTTTAACATGCCTTTGAACTACATGAAGTTAAAAATAAATCTTACACCGAGTGAGGTCACTAGGGACTGCGGTATCTCCAGGAGCTCAGGGATGCCAGGTACACAGCTGGTGGCGTAGGGACCCTTCCTGTAATGGATCTGACTCCCGCCCTGCTCCGCTGCTACTTCTTAACACCTCTTTTCTAAATTTGACAGTACTGTTGAGTACCTCCCCAGACACTGAGCAAAGCCATAGATCAGCCTTTACTTCTGTATTTTCAGATGCAATCGAGAAATGTTTGAGTGAAATTTGGTTGTGAACTATAAATGTTGTTGTGGGTTTCCAGTGCAAATTCAGAGGGAAGCAAACATTGAGGTGTGCTCGGCTTTTAAACAGTTGGTGGCAGATGGCACACTCCATCCAGATTTTAACAACAGATTTCATTTGCTTAGTTGAACATCATGACAAGCCATCACAGGAACCAAGGGTTTTATGGTAGGAAGACATTTCAAGCAACTCTGGTCACCAAGTACAGACCAGAACAAAGCTGCTTTCATTTTGGTGACGAGCAAGTGCTTGAGGACACTTGATACGATGCGGGAACTTTAGGCAGTCCCAATATAACAGAGAGGCTCTTAAGAGGAAAAAAAAAAAAAAAGGAAGAAAGGGAGATGAGTAAATTGTCACTGGCCTCTCTCTAAACAAAATACAAGAGAAGTGGATTCGAAGACTAGCGGGTCAGGAGTCTCACTGCATTAAACCATCAGCTACACAACATTCATAATAGATATTACATGGTGAAAGAATAAAGGCTGTTACAGAAGTGCTATTTTTAGCTAACCTCCCCGCCAAACACTTTTTAATGGGGAGACCAAATTTTTTCCTCCATTAAGAGAAACCTTATCCAACTTTCAGCTATCAAAAAAACTAGAATTGGTGTTAAACCACAAAGGCTCTCATTTGAGAAAGCACTTATTAGTTTTCCAGCTTGTTCATGTAACGCCTTTGATCCAAAATGGCTAGCGACACTCCTCAGCGTGACTAAACTCATCTTTTATTCAGAAAGCTCCTTGTAATAAGTACATCACACAGAGAAGAGAGAAAAACTAATAATACTAAAAAAAAAAAAATCAGCAAGACTGCACCTACTGTCCTTTATGATGAACTAGGGCTTATACGTCAGTTATAAAATGAGCTGGAGTCAGGTGTTAGGAACAAGTAAAGAATTAAGCACAAGTCAAGTCAGAAGCTGAGACTTACTTTCATAAGCACAGAACAAAGTGTGGAAGAACAGGCTGTGACAACAAGAAAAATAAAAAGCCTGCCAAAAAAGCAAAAAAGCTTGTTCTGCCTTATTCCCCTTCGCTTCTGCATGTCTCACTAGTCAAATATAGCTTGTGGTTATGCTCAATACAAGATACAGCGTAGGGATTCCTGTTAATGAAATGTCACCATCAGCCTGCAAAACCACTTCAGCTACTGAGCCATCAGTTGTAAACAAGTTTTACACTTAAAGAAAAAAAAAAAAATCTATTTAAGTTTCAGGCTAATCAGTTCACTAGGATCTCATTACATGACAGTTTTAAGTCTTTTCCTGACACTTTTACCCCTAGAGATTTCTCTCGCAATTTCAGCTCCGCTGTAGATAAACACATGCGAGTGGTCAGCTGGTGGCTTTGACACTGGAGCACAAGAGCAGAAGTGAGAGCGTGGTCATTTCCACCAGCACTTGCCCCACCTTGGAGCAAACCACCACTGACATACATCGGCATCCATCTTCAATATTTTGTAATGCAAACTCTTAGGACCAACAATTAATTTCTAAAGGCAATTACAGGTGAGCTAACCTGACATCACGTGAGGTTAACCAAATGCCTTGTGCCAACAACAGGGGAAAGGAATCCAGAAACTGCACCTAACTTCTGGCCATCAGTAGCACAGGAGTTTAGTCACTTCAGAATCTCCTTTTGGACAGGGACTAAACAAGGCTCTGGCACCATCACACAGGGCCTGTCATGGGGGCACCACCTTCACCTGACAGGAAACAAGGCCTCCTTCACCTGCCAAGAGGAGATTCAATGATGCCCTATTAGCCTGAAGCTAAGATAGAAGCCCAGAATCCATCTTCGGGCACTGCTGTGCTTCTAGAATAAAACCAGCTAGGATCACCCCCACCCAATGCTTCCTGCGCTGCTAGATGGGTCCCATCATGACAAGTACTGAAACACGTTACTGTGGCATGGTAACCACCAACCTAGACAGAGGCTCCTGACAGTGCTTGGGCACCTTAATGGAAATGCGCTATTTGAGTGGACATCTGCAGAGGTGTCTCAAGCATAGCAGCTGCCCTGAACTGTCAGCTTTCTCCGCACCCAGACTCCAGCAAAGCAAGAGGAAAGTCAATTAGTCCATTAGTTGTGCATGGCAAAAACCTCACAGAAACCCAAGTTCCTTGCCTAGGCATCAGCTTTTGTGATTCAGGTAAAGCTTTCTGTAACAGTTTTTAAGGGACATCAGAAGGTGAGATTAAGCTGCTGCCTGTTTAGCTAATAATGGGCTCATTGCTAAACAGAAGCAAGACCTGTTTAGTTAAACATTTCCCAGCCTCTCTCTCATGTCCTGTGAAATTGGAGAGGGAAAGTTATTCAAGTCTTTACACAAATATAATCTGCCTCTGTAGATGTGGAGTTTTGCAGAAGGTACTTCCCAAATCATAAGGCAGCACGCTGGTCAAAATCTGAAGGATGCTGTTTTGCAGATATGGGTTGGCACAGAAGAAGCACAAGAACTTAAACGGTTTGTTGGGGCAGAGGAAGAGCTGGGACACAAGGCGGGTACATGACTGGGATCAGAGTTTTACCTTCCTGTATCAGGTTTACTGAGATGCAGAGTAGAGTTGCATCTATTTATACCAATATAAATACCTATATTAAATTCTGCCCTGCAATAACTTCACTTGTTCTGCCATTACACTTCTGCTCCCTGTAAACACGAAGTTACAGGTTTGGCAATTCAGTAGAGAAAGGCAATGTGCATGAGGTGCACAGAACTGGGAGTATTAACTTTTGGACAGTAAACACCTGCTTTTTCACATTCATTAAGGGGATTATTGTAATCCAGTGCTACTCTTGTGTATGCTACAGATAAGTATTTTGAACCAAGCAAACTGTAAGTCCTGGAGAACAGTCACCCCACAATATTTAGCGGACTGCAACGTAACCTAATCAATGCCTTAACAGCAGTCATTTTTAGCTAAAAATCACAATCTGTTCATGCATTAAAGCACATAGAGGCAAGGATTAGATCTTGGGGCCAACCAAATCCCCTGCTTCAAAACAAGGTACACCAAAGCATTGCTTACTCGATTCAGATTAAGTATACATAATGTACAGGACAAGCAGAACTTTAGCGCTTTGAGCCATTGCATATGACTAAGTCCCAGATGAGTAAGCCCCTCTGTGCCATTGCTAAGTACGGTGGGGCTCCATGGCATACCTCAAGGCAACACTTGCATTGCAGATCCATGCTAGAGCACAGCATCGATGCCTCCACAGTCTCCATATCTTGCAGAGCTATGATCACAAACCCTCTCCCCACAGAAGCAGCTGGGAAGAGCTGTCACAGTGTGTTCAGGGTGAACAAAGCTGCAAGCCGATTCCCACAGGAGGTGGGATTTTCGGACTTGCCTAGTTTTTCTCCTTCCTCCCCCATGCAAGCGAAGGAATGAGAAGTCCTAGCAGCTTAGAGGAACTGCCTCCTTCCCAGGCATATTACAAGTACAATTACAGCTTCTAGAAACACTACGAGCAGGTTTATCTGGGTGTTAGTGACTTTTTTTTTTTTTAATGAAAAGGGAACTGGTTTTCCATAGATACTGATTATTAATATCCAGTAATGATACTGGAAGGAGTGTCTGTGGTCTGGAGTTCACAAAGTGTCAAGGAGATACAGAGATTAAGGAATGCACCGGGTTTTGCAGTAATTAGAGGCTACATGACTGAAGGCTTTCTGCCCAGCCCCCAAAACTCACTACTATTAAAGCCTTTCTATAATACAGAAAGAGAAAATAAAACTTTAGAAGGGAGTTACACTAGCACTCCAGGTGAAATAAATACAGCAGAGTAAGACTTAAAAGCCCAGAGACTACAGCCACAGCATGCAGACTTACAGGAAAGTTCTGCCCACAAGAGACTCTACAAGGGTGACACTGGGCTTGCTCGTGGTCTAGACTTGAAGTCTGTGCTACTGGGGAGCATGGGAAGGCCCCATCAGCCCTCCAAGAGCACAGCTGCTAGCTATATGTGTAAACGTAACAGGCAGATTTCCTCACCTGGGATGAAAGCTGAATGCTACCTTAACCATAATTAAAATTTATCCCTAGTGTCCTGCATCTCCAGCCTTGCAGTCGAGCCACTCACTGCATGAGAACACCAGAACAAGTTCAGGGGACGGCCTAAGCTTCACCCGTTGCTGCTTTCACAGCAACCATCCCTTCCAAGGCAACTTTGGTAAGCAAATCTTCCCCTGAGGAGAGCAGGGTGTTGCTATAGCAGTGTGTTTTCCAGGGTAAAATCCTGCCTCCTGGACACTCCGGTGCAGGCTCCTACAAGTTGAAACCACTCCATGCGTGGCAGCCCTCAAGAGGAGGAAAGGGTCCTTATGTGCATGCTGCTCCTCCTCAGAGCTCCAACCAGTTTGAAGTCAAATTTTGCTGTTGCACTTTCAGATCTTTGCCTTTTCTTCCAGATGTTAGAAAAAAGAAAACTTTGCCCCTGTGTTAATCTTAATGTAGGCTTTTGCATTGTGCATTTAATAAAACTGAAGCACAACCTGGGAAGGGGAGGAAAGAGAGCACCTCCAGTAATTTAAATCTCTGCTGTGTTAGCAAAACCCCCTCAAGTTATGAAGGCCATATTTAAGTTCCCCAGTTCATTAACTGCCAGAAAACAAGTTTAGTTTTAAGGAAACCTTTTTCAGCATTTGAATTTAAGGAATCTTTATTGTAATACCACGTTTCTTATTCACCACTTGAGTTTCATAACCAAGAAAACCGAACTGGCTCAGACCGCTAACCACAATGCCAGCTTCACAGCTGTACACTATTTTCTGGTGCAGCCCATTTTAAGGTCTAATATATAGTACTTAACAGAAAACATCATGTGCCTTCAAAACTTAAGCAAAAAATTCAGTTACAAAACTTGCCGTCTCTGCACGCTTTCCCCTCCTCTACCACTGGCTTTGATACCCCACCTAACACCACAGAGAACATTAATTCAATCTAAGAGAAATATTTAACATTTTCTCTGTGCAATACACTGAGGTGACACTGACAAACGCTGTGTATGTTTTTTTCTGACTCTTGTGAGGCCCTGGCAAAGCTTTCTGCAGTGAATAATTAACTTCCAGCTGTTTGACAGCTTTGCATGTCATGGAAGCCAAGTCAAGAACTCCAGCTCCAAGTCAGCTCCTTGGTTTCTCAGCTCATTCAGGCGTTGGAACTGTTTTGCATTGTTTAAACTTGCTTTAAACCAACCAAATTCAGCTTCAGTTAAGTCATGAAAGACCCCTTCATTTCAGTTTAAAGGCCTCAGTGTAACCTGGGCAAAATTCTATAAATCTTTATTTTCTTGGATAGCAAAAGCCAAACCCCTCTAATGTCTCTATCGCCGTTTCCCAAGAACAGGCTGTAAAACAGCATGATGGGACCCTTTCCCCTTTGGGAGTGGACCTGGCTACAACATAGCTTGGTGAAAATATTTAAGGCAGGCAATAGTTTTTTAGGCATTTTTAAGGAAGAAGGTATAAAACGTGATAAGTAGGCAAGTTATTTCAGAACAAGGAAAAAGCTAGCATTCCACACACAAGCTCCAACATTTCAGATTCCATAATTTTTTTCCCCCTATCTGAAAGTCCGAAGTTTTGCATCATCTTTAAGCAGAGTGAAATTAAGCGCCCAGAGTTTTGCCAGTATTATTTCACTTTGTACAGAGAGCGCCTTGTGCGACCAACGCATCTGCCGTGACACAGCCGCAGCTTCCTCTCCCTGGGAGCCAGCACAGCTCACGCCGTGGCTTGCCAAACACTTCACTCGGGTATACCTGCACACAGTCCTTGGTCTTGGTAGTATCAGCAATCCACTTCAACAATATTTTAACCTAATATCAACCAACCATAAATTTTCCTTAGGATTCAACTGGGGTTTTAATATTGAAGAGAAACAGTTTCACAGAAGTCACTGGAAGGGGAGGGAAAGGAAACAGTACAGTAATTCTATCTGAAAGTTAAACATTATCTTTCCCTGCGTAGAAGGGGTTTTCTGACAGGCTAGCCACCGCTAGCTGATTGGAAGTTGTTTAATATCACAGTGGCAGAGTGAGTCCAGATAAACTAAGAATTATTTTTTTTTTTTTTTAAAACGGATCACCTTTCTTTGTTTTACAAAGGAATTAAACAGCATTTCCGCAGACAACCAAGGAACTGTTTTCTCTGAATGTTTTAAGAGGACTGAGAAATGAAGGATGCAATTATTAACAGATTAAAAGCTGCAGGCATTCTGCTACAGCTGAGTAAGTTCTGCCAGAGAACTACTACAGGAGGAAGGATTTTATTTTTAAAGAGCTTGCATGATCTTGCAGAGAAGTCTTCAGAGAATGCAATCACACAAGAACTGTTCAAAGTACCACAGCAATAACCCATCACACCCCCTTTCTGCAGCTATAGAAAGCCCCAGCTGACCACCAAGTAAGCCACATACTCAGAAAAAGCAGAATGGAAGAAATTACTTTTGATTTTGATTGTTTCACATACAAAAAGAAGAGGAAAAAGCAGACTTCAGAGTTTGAATTCTCAAGGAAAGGATAGGCTCTCCTTAACCACAGCAGAATCACTGTCTGAAGACTCTTTAGGGAGATGAAATACAAACCCTGGCCTTGGTCAGATGCTGGCTGAATCTTTGCTTTTATCTACATGATATGGTGCTTGCAGCACAGATCAGCACTAGCTGTGCCTTCAGCCTTAGTCAAAGGAGCTAGTAGTATTCCCCTGGCATCCCACCAACCCCCAATATCAGCAAAAAGGCATTAGGAGATCAAGCCAGCTCCTGTACTTTAACATGACAGACACTGTCAGTTGACTCTCCAACAATTTCCTACCAGATTAGCACACCTGGCTCTTCAGGCATGTAAGAAGAATATTTACTATACTGTCTTTCAGGTTTAAAAAAAAAAAAAATGTAAGACATAACATTTTGAATATTGCTTATCTCACTGTATTGAAATAGTAAGAAATGGGATTTCTGGTGGTTATCGAACAGGCTGGTACAAGTTTAAGTTTACAGTTATCTGTTACAGTAGAAGGGAAAATAAACTAACAGCATACACAGGCTGAGCCGATATTACGGACATGACGTAATTCACCTTGGAGGAAAGGTCAGCACTGCACACAAAATCCACTGTGTCTCAGCACCACGCTATGGATGCAAGGGCTACACCTGGCCTCGGAGAAGTACTACGAAACCAGATGCCTGCGTGCCAGCTATGCTCTCATCAGTGGTACAATGTTGACCAAAAAAAAAAAAAAGTAATGCTTGCTCTCATCCACACGCACAAGGCCGAGCCTTATCATGAATGCAAATCTGACCGAGCAGCATCCATCCCAGCACTCAGCCTCCATCGCAGACACCGTCAGAGGAAACGTCATCCTCACACCTTTATTACCCTGCAATAAGCTCTCCCCTTTGCAAGGCGGGAGGGTGACTGAACTCATAGTTCCAGGAGCAATTTAAGCCTGGAGAAGCTGACATGTAGGTAGGCTTGTCCCTCCCCCTTCTCCTGCTCTGCATGCTCTCCACCCCAAACATGACCTGGCACCAAGATAAAAGAATTGCTCACTTCCAGGCTACTTGGCAGTTATTTAAAGCAACAGCCCCTTACAACCCCAGCTTTTTGACTGAACTGTTGTCTTGCTCACACTATCACCTAAGCTTAGTGAAATCTACTTTCAGCTTGCTTTACTTGGCAGCTGGCACTATGCCTGATCTCTTCCTCCTCAACATACAATCTTTCAAACTACAGAGGTAAACATTCAACAGCAAGACACTTGAAAAAGCTGCAAAAATTGGCAGGAACACACAGGAGTAGGAAGCAATAGCCAGAGCTTTAAAAAAAAAACTTAAAAAAAAAAAAAAAAAGGGGGTGTGTGTGAAGGAGCGTTACAGAAAAATTTAAAGATGAGAGTGAGTCTTAGAAGATCCTCAGCATGGTGAGGACAGAAGAGAGGAAAGAAGAGAAACCTCCTGCTAACCGGTGGCTGTGTTGCGCAAAAGTGATGCCTATTTTGGAGAATTCATGCCCACAGTAGTCTTTGCCTGGAAACACATACCACCATACGCTCCTCACCAACACTACATTTATTAATAGGACTACACTGCTTGGGAGCTACCACCTATGTTTGTCTAGGGAGACTCTTCAGTGAGGTTGGCCTCCACATCGGTCACCCAACAGTTACTGTTGATAAGGAAGATTTTCACACTAAGAAGCGTGGGGCAGCTTTTACCAAACAGGCTGGGTCTTTAAAGGAGCACATAAAGACCAAACATAGTTTTACATGACATGAGTTTCCATGGGTCCCCAGGGGATACTGGAGGTGGAAACCAGCCTGCACTATCTAGTTTAAATAGTCTTAAATGTTATTGTTTGCCAAGTAAATCCAACAATTACCAGCCTTTTTTTCCCCCCTTCTGAGCCTTTGAGACTTATATAAATGCTGCCAAGCCCTAAATCTTAGAACATCTAGAACATGATATCATCCTTTAAAACAGCAGCCAAGAGAGTACGCTTATTAAGGGGGCCGAGATGAATGAGGTCTGTAGGACAGCTCTCTTCACGTGCTGTTTAGTCAGTGGCACTTGCAAGAGTAAAGTATCATCTTTCCATCTAGCAAACAGCATCTAAAACCCTCTGGAGAAACAGCGATCAACATTTCCTAACACAAATTCTTCAGTGAATTTACTCAACAGCTTTCAGCAGTTTTGATTTAGTAAATACATTGCTCACCCTCTTCAAACAAGATTGAGCTCATAGCTAACATCCCTTGCTCTCAACATACTGGTAGCAGCTAAGCGCTCACTGGAAACAAGTAAGTTTGAGAAAGCTAATGATAAAATAATGTAAGTCAGCACGGTGTAAGCCAGAAGGCATCTGTCTGCAGAAAGTCAACAGGGCACATTGGATACAGTGGGGAACAGCACTGAGCCCGACTGCTGTTTGCTCACTGGCACATTCAAGACTTGAGGCAAACAAGCAACGCCATTGTTTTAGGGCCATATGTCTCACACAATGAAGCCTCTTCTATCACAGCTGTCACTTAGGATTTTAGTTCATCCTTTCACATTTCAGCAGCCCAGTAAACCCAAAGAGCAAGGGCATTTCACAGACCTGTTGAGGCTATTTAAGGGTTGGTGCCTATCCTGCAGTTTTCCATGGCACAGAGGCACCTAAATTAGACCAGAAAGAGCAAGGGCAGGGATCAGAAGTTGCCAGTAGCACCAATTAGTCTATCCAGCTTCTCAGTGCCTCTCATGCTTGCTCACAGACCTCTGTGCTGTGGGCAACCCCAACTCACTATCGCACCCCCACCACACCCTGCAGGCGGGAGATAAGGGTCAGCAGCCAGACTCTGTGTACCACGGTCAGTTATCTGAATGCCATTATAGCTGTGACATTAATTTACTCTAAACCAGGCAGCCAGGAGAACTGAATTGAGCACATAAAGACAAAGTTGCAGTACATACACATCAAATAGCTATTCTCAGATTCGTAGAGCTACGAACTCCAGGCACTACAGACTGCAAATACGATCCAGGCACAATGGATCAAGTTCCTTCTCAATAAGGAGCTGCTGGTAGGAAGGGCTAAATAATCTGCAGAGGCTCATCCGGCCGTGGCCAGGGAACACGGGAGAGCAAGTGTCATTAATTACACCTTGCATCCTCATTCCTCACCTCAAATGTGCTCACTCACTGCAAAGGAGAGGTGCGCTATTTGTTTATATAACATTTACAAAGCCTGCCTTGGGATTACTATTCTGTCTCAATCTTTCCCAAGAAGAGTTTTACAGGTCACATCAGCCTTTTAATATCACGGCAAAGTTTTAGCTTGTTTCTAAAGATCATGCCTAACACAAAGTTGGAGCAGAGCACAATTATACACTTCTGCCATACACTACTTCCTCTAAGCATATGGAGGTTAGTCTTCACCTCAGTGAAATTCCTGCAGAACAAGTTAAGTGGCAGTGCTACATATTTAACCTTTCCTTCCCCTTTCACCCACCGATGCAAGTTTACACTTGAACCAGATCTTGTTAGCCTGAGACACGCTTGTTACTGTTTTAGCCAGAATTATTTAGCTGTGTTCCCCAAGAATAAGCCGTCTGCAGATCAGGTGATGTGCTTCTCAAGGCTAGAGTTACACAACAAGAGAGAAACCAAAGAAAAGTATCACGGTAGCCTTCTGACCTGCAAAGAGTCCTTATCAGCTGCCCGGAAATACTTAACACCAAAGAACACTTTCCATGGTTACCACCATACCCTGACACCAAAGCCACCTAACAGCCTGGTTCTATCTTAAGTCAAGGTCCACCTTTAAAACAAACCAACTCTTGTTGTGCACTTTTTCCCCACATGCTGCTGGTTTTCTCCAATCAAATGTCTTTTTCAGAAGGTCAATATAGATTACAGAGAGGTGCAATTATAAGCACACAGAACTGTACTTTGAAACCCTGCTCAGCCTGCCACAGAGCGGTACCATCTTCTTAAAATGAGCACAATTAAAACTCAAGTTTACTAATTGATAAGGTTTTTGTGCTTATAAAAGTACAAAGTAAATATTACTTTGGTCTCCATTAAATCCTTAACATTCTATGTGTTAGAGAGGATTAGGCAGGATTTGATCCTATCTGATTTGGCTATTTATTGCATTCTGTTGTTTTTATTGCCAGGGTAATTTGGTTTTTCAGTGGTTGATTGGGTTTTGTTTTGTTTAAAAAAAGTTGGCACACCAAAAAGTTTCCACACAGAGCACTGATATAAGCAATAAAGAATTCATCCAACTAAACATGATGATTATAAGAAAAGAAGTCTCTGGAAGCAGGATGACCAGGACAAACACTGCTGTCAAGTACAGGCACATTTAAGTCTCTAAACAAGAAAGTTGCTTCAAAAGCCAGGTTTGACAGCCCCAGAAAAAGGCACACTGTACTTTTAGATAAGCTCCTGTTAATAACTTTGCAGAACTTTGGTAGCAACAGAACACAAAGAAAAGCATGTTGTGCCATACATTTTACCAAAGCCCACCCACAGGGATCTTCCTTCTCTGCCAGGCCGATGACAGCTCCCACACCCCACTGCAGAGAGGAGAGCCCTCGGCGGCACCGCTGCAGTGCAGGAGGAGGTGCTACCCCAGGCACCTCAGGAGATGGGAAAGCCCTGAGGTGTAGCTCCCCCTCGCCCCTCCCGCTGCTTCCCACTGCCTCAGCTTGGAGGAAGTGCTCAGCCTTGTTTCGTTTCACTTGACGGCATATGTTGGCCCAGTTAAAGCAGAAATGAGCCCAGTTAGGAAACCCAGATTGTGAAGTCACTGTTAGCACAGCTACAGCCGTTATGCCAACGGCAGGAGTTGTAGTTGCACAAAAAACGTTCTTTAATGAGCAGGGCTTCCTTCACCACTGTCTCCAGAAGAGTTAGAGCATCCAGTGCCACCACTGGAGGCCAGAAGAAGAGACCCATCCCAAAGCACAGTTCAGCAAAGGGCAATACGACCAGCTCCTACCTCTTAAGTTTGAGCTCAGCCTACAGCGCTACATGTCATCAGCATTATACAAGGAATATTCTGCACTTGGCAAGACGAATGAGGCTGATTACTTGTAGGTTGCTTCCTCTTGGCCGTGCTATGTTGAAAGCCTGCAACGTTCATCAAGTTTGACTGGAGAGCATTGGCTCCCAGCAGGGCCACAGGGCAGGGGTGGCTGAAGCACAGCATGCCACCAAAGCCCCATGAGCAGAAGGAAGAGCATCGCTGTGGGAAGAGGTGAGAAGAGGAACTCACAGATGACCACGACAATAGAAAAAAAGATAAGTCCAGAGAGTAAGAAAAGGGAGGGTGGAACGGGAGAGAAAGTGAGGGACTAAAACAAGGACAGGGAATAAAAGCAACAGTGGCAACGAGCTTAGCCCAGCAATTGTGCTAGGACATGGCAAGGAAGAGTCACGCAGATGAAATAAGCAGTTTGACAGAAGCTGTCTTCTCCAAGAAGTCCCTGTCCTGTTTGTCTACAGTTCAGCTGGGAAGTTTCAACGTGCCCTCGAGCCCATAATCCATCATGCAGGATAATCAGGACAGCTAGAGCCACTCTGACATAAATCCCTCAGCAGAAGGCTTAGGGACAGCATGGGAAAGGAGGGAGCTCCTCTTGGAGCAGACCCTGCAGAAAGCAGATGGCTTATTTCAAGAGGCAGCTCCTAGCAAGATTAAGACGCTGTAGGTCTCCCAGCAGCCAGGATGGAGGAGGGGGCAGGGGCACATATTCCTTCCCCTCAACAGGTTCAGCAGTGACCTACCCAGGTCAGCAGTGCCAGAGGAGCCCCTCTGAGAGCCGCAGGATTAGGCAGGCACACAGTGAGCAGGGCAGGGATGCTACTGTCAGTTCAGCAGGAGGAACTTGCCCAGCGATAGCCAGATCTTGATAGCATTTGCCAGCAGATGATTTGATGATATAAGCAAGCTCTGCCTCAGAAAGGCCAGAGCCCATCCAGATCGTATGTTTTAAATTCTTAAAGCGGAATACAGACATTCATACAGCTCATTAAGATTGCATTACAGCGAACCTCCAGAGGCAGCTACTGTTTCCTTGTCTCACCAGAACACTTACCTCCACTGCTAACAGACAGAAATCCTCTCCGCCCCTTGTCAGAGGAGTGCTGCAAGGCTATAATTATTTTTTGAACCAGTGAAAGCTTTAAGACTCACTATTCATTTTCACTGTTGTTACCAGAAGGCAGTTACACAGCTTTCAGGCCAGGGCTGTTTCTCAGGAAACACTATCCTGAAATACAGCCAAATCTCATTCTCCATGTGAAAGATGGGCACTTCGAGGGGGGGGGACACACGACACGACTCCAAACCACTGCTGGCAAATAGGAGGCTTTCTATAGTGAGAGAAGAGGGGCTCTCTCATCAGCCTCTGCAAAATAGAAGCAACCTTTAAGGGGCTTTAGCCACTTGCGTTGGCAGTGGCATTTTGCTGGTGAAAAGTTACCCACGGAAGAGTCTCATCCTCTGCCTATTTCTGAGCTGGTCCGTGTGCAGGACACGGGGAAAAACTGTGTCTGAGTGTGGGAACCCAGCCTATTTCAGGCCCAAATCTACTCCACGGACCTTACAGGCTTTAAAAAACCCCAGCATCCATCAACTCGGGGCAGCTACCTGGTCACGCGAGAAACCCAAACAAACCGGAGACGTTACTCCCACCTTCACCCCACGCACACCTGCAGCCGGTGCCCAGCCCACCCAGGCCAGAAAGCTCAGGCAGCCGCCGGCTCGCCCTCAGCCCACAACAGCCGCCTCAGCTATCAGGCATCGTTACTCATTAATCAGGGAAAATTCAACAACAGCAGCGCCTTGGACAGGACCGGCTAGTCCAGGCAGAAACTCTTCTTGGGCAGGAGAGCCAGGAGGAAATTCCAGTCTCTTGCCGAGCATCGAAGCTGGGTACGTTCAGCGAGGGCTGAACCAGCCGGGGGTGAACCCAAGACGTGCCCCGTTCGGGCACCCGCAGAGGGGAGGGAAGGGGCAGCTCCCAGCGCGGGGACCCCTCTCTTCCCGAGGCTCCCCCCTCCCAGCAAGCCGGCGGCTGGGGGCCCGGCGGCGGCTCACCCTGGTGGGACATGGTCAGCACGTCGTTGCCGGTGCCGCGGTAGTTGTAGATGACGGCGGCGGCGGCGCCGCGGTCGGCGGCCAGACGGATCTTGTCGGCGAAGGAGCAGCCGCCGCCGCGCTGGATGAGGGCCAGCCAGCCCGGGGAGCC
>WAAD01017961.1:39524-52701 GCA_013389945.1 Fregata magnificens | reverse complement strand
CTGAATGTTGAAGAATGTTCCAAAAGTCTGTTCCTCATGTACAATAGTTTCATTTTTGTAGGGGTTTTTACAGGGCATACAGACAGAATTTATAAAGGTAAACATGAATTCTGTAATAGCTTTGATTTCAAGAATTCTTTAAATGTTGGGAGGGTTGTTATTGCAAGCCTGACTGAATCTGATTATTTGCCCTAGGCATGCTGGTTAGTACAGTTTATGCATATAAGTCTTGTACGGAAATTATTGTAATAATTTGGCAATAAAACTTTGTAAGTTCATTGAAAGCCTTTGCTTATCCAGTAATACTGCATTGTTAGTTGAGGAAAAAAATGTTCTGATGTAGTACTGGATATCTGACTTCAGCTGCAAATCTAGGGTACATGGGGAAGCATGTTGCTGATGGGTTGGATCCCTCGGACACTTTAGTGTGGAAGTGACTCAGATTTCCACACACATATGTGCTTAACTTAAAAATATGCAAATCCTTTCAGAATTTGGACCTTTCAGGTTGGATTTGGATGGCTACCAAAGCAGTGGCCTCTCCCTGTGCAAGACTGCTACGAAGGGGATGAAACAGTGTGGTTGAGTCTGTGGGTTACCAGTCCATCTGAAGTGTAGTTGTTCCCACTCTTCGCTAGAAAAGATGGAGCTGCTAAAGTTAATGCAGAAGGAGAAAGGCAACAGCTGGGCCACGCTGGTTTCCTCTGTGGGGTGAGGGGGCCATTATTATAAGCTTGTTTGCAAGCACAGGAAAAGAGTATGTAGACCGCTACTCTGAGGGCCATTTTGTGGACAGTTCCTGGAGTAAGCAGTCCAGTTTATATTTGTAAATTTAAATTATTACATTTAAATCAGATGTTCTTTGTTTGAAATAAAAGTATTTATGCAGACTTGTAGAGACACAGCAGAAACCTCAGGTAAAAAGATTTTTCTTCAGTACTGATTTATAGATGAGCTCTGTTTATGAAGCTTATAGGCCTGTGTCATTATTCAGGCCTTTTGCTGTATTAAAGTAACTTCCTTTGTTCCTTTTTTAAGCTCTGGCATTGTTAAAATATATCAGATGTGAGGTTTTAAAAATACAAAGTCTTTCCTTTAGGTTCCTGTCCTTTTCACCTAAAATATCTGAGAGGTGTCATTCAAGTCAGAAGTGTGACTCGAAGGTAGGTTTAACTTACATGAAGTAAACATGGGCCCAGATTTCATTGTGAGCTTACAGTTATGTCATTTTCATCCCATTCCTTGCTGATTATTAAGCATGCAGTGTGTTTCCCTCATAGCTGCAGGAAAAAGAAAAGCTGAGGGAGCTTTCTTGCAGACTCTTACCATGCTTTCTGATGCTTACAAAAATAAGTTTTCACTGGGAGTGTGAAATTGAGGACAGCATCCCTCAGCTGGGCGTTGTGGTGGTGAAAAGGGACTGGCAGGTTTACCAGTGAGGCTGGCTGGGGCCAAGGGGTGGAAGGGGAGACCAAAAGTCAGAAAACACCAGCAGACCTACGCTGTCTCTAGTTGAACAAGAGCATGGATTTCTTGGCAAGTAGAGGAAGCAGGAGGAAGGGAAGGAGAGAAGTTCAGGAGGTATTTTACTTTTTTTCTTCTGTAGTGACTTTAGGCTGCTTCCTGGCTAGGACCTCACAGTTGCATCTTCTGAAAACTGCAGCAAGGAAATGCATTTGGGAGGTTGCTGTGGGCAGTGGCCCACATGCCACATTCTATTGCTTATATAGGAGTCTTACTGGCATTTTTCCCCACTCTGTCAGCTTTGTAGCAGAGATAATGCTTCAGTCAGAATTAAAGCCTTGCTTATAATAGCCCTAGAATCTGCTAGCCCTAAGGTGCAATTAGTCTTGAGTTGGTCTGAAATTCAGTGTAAGTTTGGGGCTGTGAAGGTAGCTTAACCGAGTTTCTATCTACTCCCTGCAGTCAGGGCACTGTAAATTGGCTTATAGTTCCTTTCAGTCCTCCAGCATCGTTTCCCCGTTAAACCACAGTCGAAAACTGTTTGGTGATGCAGACTAGAAAGCTGCTGACATCATCTTTGGGATTCTCACTCTGTTGATCTTCCTTGCAGGTGGGTGAAAGATGATTAACCTTTCTTCAGGTTTGTCTCAGTGTAATTTGTTTCTCGGAAGGAAAATGCTTTAAAAACATGATAACTCAATTATTTTAAAATGCCCTTTTTTTTAAAATTAAAAAAAAAAAGGCAAATCCTACAAGATTTCCTGGTGGTGTACCTCAGTATTATAGATTGCCTTGTTGTGGAGCAGAGCCTTTAGCTGGTAATCCTCTGTGTCAGTGCCCCAGGATCTGTTGCCTCTGCTGGCCCCATTCAAGGGACTGCATTATCAGTGCTGTTTTTGAAAGAAGCCCTTTTCCAAGGCTGCTTTTGGTGAGGCCGTTGGTGAGAGCAGCCAGTTAATTGGTGCAAAGCAGCCAGGATGTCTGTAAAATCTTTACTTTTGACGGTTAAGGGAGCATGTCATATGTCTTGCTATCATACTGTACGGTATTGGTAAGTTAGTTGACCAGAAATGAAAGAAGTATGGTCTTCATCATGAAGACCATGAAAGACTCTGTTCAAAAAAAAAAAAAAAATTTTTTTTTTTCAAAAGAAAACATTGCCATATCCCCTGCTAACTGCATTTGGTTGTCCATGGCTCTGTTTATAGAACAGTTGACTATGATTGAAACATATAGATAAAACCCAAGCCAGCTTTTTTCTTGGGAATGTGGATATTGTGAGAATTGAAGCAATGGCAACATGAAACCTAGTGGGCTGCCCAGGTGTTCTATGTTGTATTTACTAACTGAAAGCTGTACTATTGCAGCTGTGTTGCTGCTGCTGGTATCCATTATAGGTAGAACAAAGCCAACTTGTAATTGTGATTGTGTGTGTGATCGCTGTTCTTGTAAAGCCTATAATGTAGCCTGTAATGCAAGATCCACGCTTATGAGATTAATTTGGTAGAGAACAAGTTTTAGGTGATGTTGAGGTTAGATGTAGGCTCTGCACCACCTCTGGAAATTTCTGTCTTTATCCAAATGCAGAGATGCCCAAAACAAGTTTATATGTATTTGTTGTAATTTGGCAGAACTGAACTATTTTCATTATTTGCTGCCTATCTTTTTTTATCTTAGACTAATCCAAGAGGTCATATTTTACTTTAGTTCTGCCTCTGGGGTAGTGGGCTGAAATCTGTCAAGCCTTATCCTTAGCACTGTGTTCTCTTTGGGTTTTTTAGCTTGCCTTTGAGCTTGAATTGATTCCAAATTTCAAGAAAGCATGTGGATTGTTCCTAGTGAAAACACCTGTGTTCTGCATAAGTCTCAATCAAATGGGAAGGGAACTTCGCATGTTTTGAACAGTTCAAAACTGGTCATTTTTTTCCCTTCCCACCTTGAAACTTCAACTGTATAGCAATTTCTTCTTTGCTCTCCCTTCCTACAAAAATACACAGTACGGACATGCTCTGCTGCTGTTCAAGCCAGTACAGCCAGAGTCAATGACTCCTATGGCAAAATAACTTTTTTTTCTGAAGTGATAAGTCAGAAAGAAGTGAATTTTATGAAGCTCTGTGTTTGGGGATAAATAGATTTTTTCCAAAAGAATAATTGTCCAAATATCAGCTTGTCATCTTTCTTTCTTCCTTTTTCCTTCTTTCTTCCTTTTTCCTTCTTTCTTCCTTTTTCCTTCTTTCTTCCTTTTTCCTTCTTTCTTCCTTTTTCCTTCTTTCTTCCTTTTTCCTTCTTTCTTCCTTTTTCCTTCTTTCTTCCTTTTTCCTTCTTTCTTCCTTCTTTCTTGTTTTTTCTTTTCTCTTTTTCCTTTTTTCTTTTCACGTTTTCTTCTTCCCCCCTTTCTTCCCCCTTCTTGCTCCCTTCCCCCTTCTTCTTGCTTTCCTTCCTCNTCTTTTCACCCCTTCTCCCCTTTTCCTTCTTTTTCCTCCCCCTGCCTCAAATTGTCAGTTCTGTCTGAAGAGGCCAGCTAGCCAGCTAACTCACTAGGAACTCATGAACTTATGTCTTTGACGTATCTTAGTCAGCCCTTACATCTGCATTGATAAAAGTTTCACCAAGAAACTTAACTGGCATTCCTTATGTAATTTGATCACAAAAGTCTAGATTGTGTCTTGGACTATACTGAGAAATTTGTAGAGTGGAAGTAGTGTTTTGTCCAAAATTATCAGTTTGAGGTTAAGTGATTTTTTTTAAACTTATTTATTTTCTCCCCCTCAATCCTCAATGAAAAGAACTAGATCAGTTTTCATGTGTGCATAAGAACTATGAAAGGAACTAAATCAGTTTCATGCTTTTATGTGTCTTGTTGGTTGTGTTGCAATCAGAAAAGGCCCTCAAGCTGACGTTGTTGATTTTTCTTCTCCAGGATTCAGTTTATTGCTTCTTTCTCTTTTCAGTGCATTATTTCTTAAACTTTCTTGGAGACTTTAAGGTAACCCTGGCTTCTCAGAAGTTCAGAGTAGTGCAGAAGTGCAGGTGAATTCTCAGAAGTCAGAGTTTTACTGCATTGTGATCTCCAGCAAAAATTTAAACAAAGTTTAAACAACAACAACAAAGTCGTGGTTTTGCTTCATTGTGATCTCCAAAAATTTAAACAAAAGGCATAATGGATAACGTGTAGGTTTTATGGTACTGTAGATGTTGAGTGTAGTTATTTGTAGTCTCACAAGGACATGCTAGAGGAGTAAATTGAGATGCGCGTTGTCTTCTCAGTATGTGGAGAAGCTCTGACTGTTACAATACACTCTCTCTTTCCCCCCAAGTGTCTTTATGATATTTGTTTCTTGAACAACAGTGGTAAATAAGGAGCTTTTGGGGGTTTGGGGTTTTTTTTGTTTTCTAAACCGAACAACGCTGAATAAAAATCAGTTTCCATCTTGGGGATATTTTGCTTATAGAATCTCTGTCAGCTTGCAAGTTCTGCAGTGATTTGTAGAGACAGAGGAAACAAGGCAATCAGAGCTTGTATTTCTAGTATCAAAGCCTGGGAGTATGAGCTGGCATTCTATATAAACTATATATATAATATTTTAATGGGCAAATTACCTATCTTCCAGTGTTCATGAACCTTCTTTTACAAAGCCTGCCTATTCATGTTGCTAATTTTTTATGCTTACCTAGTTAAATAATTTCAGTCTTGCGGTAACGTCTTACTGTCTTGTCCTTTTGCTATTCTTTCCAACAAAGACTTTTGCTAACTTTCATATTTTAACATGGGCTGTATTTTTCCCAGAGACTCCATTCCGTTGAAGAACATGTTTATCTCTGCAGTTCTCTAAGTAATAAGTAACAAAGCTTTGGAGACAGTTTTGCTCCGGAATCACATTTACTGTATTTCTCAGGATTCTTATGTAACTACGCACCCTTATTTAAAAACAGACTTTCTCAGTTGTTCATCTGCTCCTGCTGTCTGATCCTTAATGAAGTCCGTAACTACCTTGCTAGTAACTGTTTGTGATGTTGTAACTGAATCGTGGATTGTGGAAATCCATATTAAAAAATATATGTGTGTATGCATATGTAAAATGAATATATATATATCTGTGTGTATGTACATGTACTTTTTTATACACCTATGTGTACGAACATGCATTAAGTGTATATGTATGTATATGAACACATGCAGAATATAGTTGGACGTGTGTGTAGATAGACATACAACACAGTAGTAAATAGTAGCTGCAAGTGAATTCCTGAAACAAAAGATTTTACTTTGTTATAAACATTGTCTAACATCTTTTGAAGCTTCTGATTTTTAAAAAAAAAAGGGAGGGGGGCATTAGTTCTGTTCAGTTTTAGTAACTCAGTATGTTATGGCTGGTCTATTTGCTAGCAAATACGCATCTGTAAACAAAACAGCAGACTCCTTTGCCGACCAAGCAAGAAGGGATTTAGCTTTCCTCATACTGAATTTTAAATTTTTTTCAGTAAGCAGAATTGTCAGTGCTAAATGTCAGGTTTCCCATTGAGAACATCAAATAACAGACTCTCAAAGCCAGTCTTGCTAAAGGGAAGAGGGGTAAAAATCAATAGTAGTGACAGGCGAGCTGTGAGCATCTCTCTTCACTGTCACTGCATAATGATGTTAGGGACCCCGGAGGAATGCGCTGCTGCTGCTGCTGTCTGGAGCTTCCTGCCTGCTGTGGAGCAGTTTTTAACACAGCGATGCCAAACCTGCAGCTGCCCTTTCTTCTGCAACAAAAGCTCTTCTCAGAACACGTGGCGAAAAGGAAGTTCATTCTAATTTTCTACTGTTGGCTGTGCATATACACTGCATAATTTAGTTCTGCTGTAAAGACCTGGAGGTTTTTTAGTGTTAGTTTTCCTATTTATCTTCACTTGTAAAATGGCATTATTAGCTCTATTTATTTTTGAGTGGCATTAAGGGGGGGCTCAAAATAGTTATGCTTTGTATTGTGATGCCCACTGTGAAAAAAGTACAGAATATTTGGCTTGATGAGAAAAGTGAATATAGGGAAGTTACTGTAAGCTGGTTCTGTTTTCACAAATTTGAGATAAATTTGCTAGTGAGATTTTCTTTTTTTTGCACAGAGGGATAAAGCAAAGTAAGACCTTTCTCCTGCTATGTGCCCATCTTCATTTTATGTGCCAAACCTTTATATCAAACTTCTTCCAGAAATGTTGTCTTCTAATGTCTGAATGATAAGGGGTACTACTCTTTCATATCCCACTATCCTTTAATCCCATAATATTTTGAATATTCTGACTGCAAGAGTGAACAATTCTAAATAGTGGCTATTTATAAATGATAGAATATTTTCTAGAAATAATAGACTATTGTTACAAGTAATAGAATAATGAACTGTATTCTGCACGTATGTGTATATACACATATACACTTATATATATGTATATATGCATAGGTATATACAAATAAGTGTGTATATATATACACATATATACATATGTTTTACGTATACACATATATTGTATTGTTTATTATGGATTTCCACAATCCATTATTCATCTAATAGAAACGTCTACTAAAGTATCTAAAAGCTCTTTTCTGAATGCTTTTGCTTGAATTGACTCTACAGCCAGCTCAAAATTTCTACATAATGAGGTTGGCCACTAAAAAGCCATGAATTTCCCTTAAAAGGGGAACTTAAATAAATGTATCAGTGTGGGGGGGCATAGTCTTTTTTTTCTCTTGTGTGTTTTTCCCCCAAAATTGATTGCATTCAATTTCTTTTATACTTTTCTTCCCAAGTATATTTTCTGTAAATTTAAAACCAATGCATATTATTATGTTCATCTATAAAGCTGCTAATTATAGGTCTAAAGTCTAATGAATCACATCTATGACTATTGAATTACAATTCTATAAGCATTGAGATGTCTGTCACTTTCACTAGCACTCTGCCACATCAACTCTTAGAGACTTCTATATTGGTGTAAAAAGGAAAGTAAGTAAACTACCTCCTCAGTATGTGAGCCAAATATAGAGCTATCCATTGCCTAGCCTATGGGATCTTTTGAGACCACCCCTTTTAAGAGATTTGTGTAGTGTATGTAATAAAATATGCTACTGGTGAACTTTTGTAAGATACCACTGTGTACTCCTACACATTAAAAACTTATTTCTGAATTGTTTCATTTAAAAGGAACTCGGGTATGGGAAAGAAGGAAATCATAAGTGTATCACATTTGGGGATGAAAGTTTTAATGGTACCTTTCAGGACAAAGGAAATCGAATGCTCTATTCCTTTTAATAATGTCAGGGTATGTTGGAGTTTTCTTGTGGATTAAAATTGATTCAATGGAGACTTTTTGCTTTGGAAAAAGAATGTTTAAGTGGCTGAGAACTTACGTAGAAGTTTGTCTGATTGAATTGTGTTCAGATAGCACGTGCAACATCAAACTTTTGGACAGAAAAACTGGACACTGTTAGCTGTTCTGTGGAACTTGGAAACCCCAGGACAGTATCTACATGCAGCCGTGACATACATTGTTTCGCAGTAGCTGTGGTAAATCCTGCTAGTCTGCAAGTGGTGTGAATCAAGCCTAAAATGATGTGAATTGGCTCAAGCTCATGAATGAACAACATCCAGATGCTAAGTGCTGGATAGGGCTCCACATGTTCTTGCTGACTGCTGGGGTAGTGCCTGTGCAGTACAGCACTGCTTTTTCCATACTTTGTACTACAGCTAAGATAAGAAGGGAAATCTACCACAATTAACTTCAATAGTGGCATAGTGATAGCAGTAGCAATTACGGTTGAAATGAGACAGTATATTCCTTGGAGTTCAGCAGCATATTCTTCAAAAACATCCAGTATGGTTAAAGAGTGTGTGTGTGCGTGCGTGCGTGTGCGCGCACGCGCGTATACACAAAGGAGTGAAGGGGAAGGAAACTGATTTTCCCCCTCTCCCATTCTTTACTTTCTGTTTTAGAATTTGGGGGGAAAATGCAATTTCAATGCTAAATACGTTGTTTCTTACCTGAGGTAGTGATGGCAATAAGCAATGACAAACTCTCTTTCCTCCCTCCCCCCCCCAAAATACAGAGGGATTTGCAGGGGGGACTTGCACTAATTGGCCATGATTTTTGCCTATGGCTGGCTGCATGCTTAAACATTTATGTTCTTTCATCAGTTCTGTCCAGGTCCAGAACAACACTTGGACTGCAAAGCTTTGTAACAAACTTTTTGTGTGGAATTTGTTGTAAATATTACAGAATAGGACCACTAACATTTCAAAATTTTAACAGAAGGACTACAAGAAACTTACGGAGAAAAGTTCTAGGTAGATCTTCTGTAAGGAAAATCATGAAATGGTGTAGCTTTAGAAATGAGACTTTTTTTTTTTTTTTTTTCTCCTTGCTTTTTTAAGAATTGTTTTGCTCAGTATTTGCAGGAGGAAGTCATCTTAGGGAAGCATAAACTCAACAATAGCAGTTACCCCTCTCCTGTACTTTCTGAGCAAGAAAACAGCACATTAAATAAAACTTTACAGCATGAGTAAGAGTTCTCTGCATCTGTATGGATACAATCAAACTTTAGTTTGTCTCCCTTCTTGGACAGAAGTCTCAGGACTGGGGTAAGCCTTTGAAGAGGTGTGCTGTCCTTTTTTTCCTAGGCATAAAGAAACCTGTGGAAAGACCTTAAGCAGGCAGAAATTCCACTACAAACAAAAAGGATGTCATTAAAACTTCTCTGCTTTGACCTTGGATTTTTCCGCTCATTCTTAACATATCACTGGAAAGAGACTGCTGTTTTGCGGCTACCCAGGGTGCTGAAAATTTTCTGTAGTAAAGGATATGGGACAGGACTACACTGCCTAAACAAACATGAAGCATGTAGCTTCTCCTTGCTTATATGTGTGTGTATGTACTTCACTGCATATGTTTGTTTTGGATTGATGAACTAGTTCTAATTTTATCCTGTTTAAATGTTTAGAAAAAACATATGCAAAGACATTGTTGGCACACTGTGCAAAATGTCTCTCTCATGCTTATTATTCCATTATCAGAATTAAATGCATGACTTGTCAGACGTAGCTGTTTGGCAACTAAATCCCTCTTCTGTGTGGGGAAAAAAGAATGTTTGCTAAATTTGTCTTCGTTTTTAGCATTCACAGGAATTGGGTGATCATTTTAATGATTTTTTTTTTCTCTTCCTCCCCCTCTCCCCCTTCTTTTGTAGGTAGCATTGGTACATCCTTTCAATGCCACTCAATCCATCAAGATCACATTTGTAATGATGACAGTGACAAGGTGAGGCTTACATAAATGTTTCCTTCACAAGATGCATATGCATTGGGTTTTTTTATGTATTGCTTTTGCTCTGCAAAGATTGTTTATTTTGCAGGTATAGCAGTCAGTTTTCAGAGTTACTCTTTGAACTGTCTCTGGCATATTAAGAAATACGTTTTAGTCAAGAAACTCTTTTAGTCAGTTAAGGAGAAATTTGTCTTTAGTGTTGTATTTTTCTTTTTGCTTGTATTCCTTTGCTATTCTAAACATTTGTGATTTGCCATATTGACACCCTCAGTTAATAAAGAACAGCAATGTTTTTGCTAATTTTTTGGTAGGGCAGGATGTCGTCTTACCTCTGACTTCAGAGGTTAGAGCCTAGCTAAGTGTTCAAAGCTGTTTTGCAGTAGCTGTATTTTCCTGTTTTGGATTTGGGAACTTAAGGTTTTACAGGTTGGAAGCTTCCGTTCAGTGCTGCAGCCTTAGAATACCAGTCTAGTAGCGCGCAAGCATTTTCCTAAGCTTTTTTTTTGACACATTCTCAGATTAGCTTGCTTTGAGTCAGCAGAGTGCTGATGTTAAATGTTCAATGATACTTGGATCAGTAGTGTAAGTGTGGCATACAGAAGGGAAAAGTTTTGACATTGAACTGATTGTGAGACTTGCTTTCGTGTTCCTGCTATTGTTGATAGTTTTACCTGAAGCTTTACTGCCCTTAAGTAATGCAAATCGATTAACATCAGTTCAACATAACATGTATTACATTGTTTGCAAGTATGACACTTTATAGTAAACTAATTTTTTAGCTTGGCATGCCTGGAAAAGGGCATGTATTAGTCAAATTTTAAATGATCTTTCTTGGGAAGTGGAATGCCTTGATAAGTGCACAAATCCTTGCGTTTTGAAATTCTGGAGTAAGTTAATTTTATAGTTGTTCCAGCTTATTCAAGAGCTGGATTTGTTTTCAGTGCAAGTTTCTTTTACTGCTCTACTGCCTTGTTTTCTTTTTTCCCCTCTCACTCTTTTTTTTTTTTTGGTCCTCTTTTTTTAAAATGTAATTTTACTTTTCGGTACCATCCGAGATTTGGGGCCTGGTTTAACCTGTATTGGTCAAACATGCTATCCGGAACACGGCAAAATTATTTTAAATTTCCAGTTGACTAACTGGTTAACTATTTTCAATAGTATTCACTGGTTGTTTTTTTGTTGTTGTTTTCGTTTTGTTTTGTTTTTATCAGGGTAATTAAAACTGTTTTAAGGCTTGTTAGAAATTCTGTTTGTTAGGTGCTTCACAGATTTGGGGGGAGGGAGTGGGAAGGGTGTGGCAGCTTACCCGATTTAAATTACAAACAGTGCATGGCCTTTTGGGTTATTTGGCACACCACCTGCCTCCATATTAATAGAGAAACTGGGCCACAACTTTACTTTTTTTCATGTTAAGGATGGTGGGAGAAAACAATCTTTCTCATTGGTATTGATTCTGCACCAAATGAGAACTCCCAACTGTGAAAGCTGACTAAAGTGGAACTAGTATAAAAAGCAGAAAGAATGTGTTTTGGGTGTATTTCAAAGATATGTTTTCCCTCAAATGTAGGAGCTTTGATTTTTCTGTGAGAATACATGAAGCTGCTTGCCTTGCATTTTATAGGAAATTCTAGTTGATCCCTTGATTGAAATGACCACTTCTTTGGAAAAACAGTGAACAGTCTTCAGAACAGACATCTGTGCTCTTCTCAGATGTGCCACTGAACTCTGTGCTCTTGTTTTAAAAGAAGATGGAGCACTACGCTTAGTTAGTGTCACTGGGGGGTATAGGCCAACTGGATGTCTGTTGTTCTGTGTTTTAATTTTTTGAAGGGCTTGTGTATATGGATATACTTTTTTTTTTTAATTGTAAG
Organism: Fregata magnificens; assembly: GCA_013389945.1. NCBI lineage: Eukaryota > Metazoa > Chordata > Aves > Suliformes > Fregatidae > Fregata > Fregata magnificens. The sequence goes on along the minus strand of WAAD01017961.1, from coordinate 41,071 downwards.
TAGTGCTTCCTAAAAGTAGCTGGTTACAGTACTAGAGTACAATTGCAATTCTCTACCACTCTTTGCTTGTATTTGACATATACCTATATTTTCCTGTCAGTTTTTGAACTGCTCATTAGTTTCTAGTATGAATTACTTAGAAAACAGAGAGTTCTGATTTATTCTGCCATTACTAAGAGACAGCCCCTCTTCATTTTGCTGGGAATATCATTTAAAGATAAAACGCAGGATTTAATTGATTTATTAATCTAAAAATTTTTATTAATTGTTGGACTTTTTTGTACTCATTCTAGAAACTTTATGAAAAGCATGCCTTCAGAACAGTTTGACATCTTTGGTCAGTCAATACGCATGTTTCAGTGAAATAATTTACTGGTCTGTGCCTGACCATGCGTAACCAGTTTTTACGTTACAGGAGAAATGTAAAGGACAGTATTTGGCTGGCAATCTGCACGTATTTTACAGTAGGCTCTCCACAAGCCCAGCCTTCATTTCCTGGACAACAGCATGAGAAAAGTTCGACACCACACATGCTAAAGGAATGTTGCAATCTTAATGAAAACAATTCCCAGGCTTCCACCCCAGTTACTTGATTTTGTTGACTTGGCACATGAGAATCTTGAATTCATGTTTAGTGACATCAGCAGGAAACCAAAGTCTAAGATTTTTCATGGGTGGCCTCACTGCCTTCAGAAGGATGTGTCATTGTTGAGAGCATTACTGGTAGTACTAAGAACCTGTTTGATTTCATAGCACCAAAACCAGTACTTTGCCTCTTGTCTTATAAAAAGTTCTAGTATAGCACAGATACAGAGTGGTACATTTCCCATTTTACTTGGTGTTCCATAGTTATTATAATTGAGATACATCTTAAAGTAATTGTTGCTTTGGAGGTGGGAGCTTTTAAGCCTCAGTGCATGAATCAGGGGTCCCTTTTTTCATGTTTGTAATCTCTTTTTATTTTTCTTCGAAGTATAACATGCTGTATATGTTTAATACTTATGATTTTTAAATTAATGAAATACTTAAAGCTGGAATTGTCGCTCTTAAAGTATTAAATAACAGAAGGTATTTGTAACAAGGAACTATTATTCCTTGGAATATTACTTTGCTTTAATGCCCAAGCAGTGGTTTCCCACTAGTGTTAAACAGAGATAGATGCAAGTATATTATCCTGCAGAGCCTTTCAATGATATTCAGTTTATTTAGCTTTAAAAATATTTTTTTGTCCTTTGGGTGGTGTACTTCCATTAAAGGATGCCTGCTCAATTTGAAAAGAAACTCCACAGATGCAACTCTTAACTACTCTTGGGACATCTCTTTTCAGAGATCTCGTCAAGTTACCTATTCCTTAGTTCTCATGCGGTTAAAAAGCAAATTGACCACCCAGCAGTAATGAAAAAAATAAAGCACCATGGGAGCAATCCGGTGGATTTTTTTTTTCGCTAGCACTAAGGGGTTAGAAATTATTATTTCCAAATATTTACCTTGCTTTACTCCTTTTTAATTTATTTTCATTTATTCAACTTCCATAGTATTACTCCCAT
>WAAD01017961.1:24985-37242 GCA_013389945.1 Fregata magnificens | reverse complement strand
CGGCGGCGGCCTCGCGCCGGACCCGGCTCTGTTGGGCCGCCGTTCCTAAAGGTACAGGGCGAAGGAGGCCGCGCGGCCTGGCTGTGGGAAGCCCGAGCGGCGCCGTCTGCCTGCATGGAAGCCCTGCGTCCACGTGGGGCGGCCTGCCAGCTGGGCCGGAGCTCGGCGGGGTTAATTCGAGGGGGCGTAAGCGTCTGATCCTGTTAAAATTGCTTTGTCTGCTTTGGCAAAAGGTAGAACTGGAACTTAAAAATCAGCGGGCTTTCCAGAAGGGAATTGCTCTGTGCTGTCCTCAAGAAGACAGGCGGGTGCAATGTCCTGCGTGCAAGGAGGTAGCTACTTTTTCTGAAGCACCAGACAGCTGATTGTCCTCCCATTCTTATAGTAAAATGGAGTTTCTAGGTGTCTTTAATCTTCTCAGGTTAGTTGAGAAAGGGCAACTGTTCCGGGAAACACGAATGTTAGCAAGCATACGTTTTAGGGCATTCTATTGGTATTCTTCAGAGTTAATTCCTATTCCTGTATAACATGAAGGAGATTTTTTTCATACTTAGACCAGGCAGATGCTTCTCGTTTCATCAAGAATTGTATTTTAAAACTGATGATGCATTGGGATACTGTCTGGAGACATCCATTTTAAGTTGTAATTGTCTGTAGCAAGTAATTTAGTTATTCCTTACGCAGAAGTTCATTGAAGTGTAAGTCATGAGTATGTTTATGAATGCATAGCATTTGCATTTTGACACGGATTTTTGAGGGTAGTATTTGGAGCAAATGTATATCTTCTCATAAGTTCTTCAAATCTGTAGTGAGTCAACTGGAATGATAAGATGGACATGATTGGTAATAGTCTGCCTTACTCAAGTGCTGCTTACTACTTGATTAGGTGTTGCTGCTGACGTGCTTGTTCTTAAATGCCATTCACCGAGGCAACTATTTTGGTTTCAGTTGCCAAATTTATGGCATTTATCCACATGCTGGGGATTTTGATATTTGCTGGCCCAACAGACTCCTTAACTGCTTCGCAGCACTACAAGAATGAGAAATAGAAACCATTTTTCCCTTCAAGGGGGAGTTGCAGCAGTGGTATTAGAGACTCACTGTTCTGAGAAAAAGGGAAAAAAACTCCATTAGGATACTTAGTGTGCAGTAAGAGAAAGGAGGGTGCAGTCATCAGGGGATTAAGTATCAGACAGGAGAGCAAATAGGTGCCATTGCAGATTTAGTGGCTAGTGAGACTTGATAATGTTGTTGATCTTCCTTAATCACCAGACCTGTAGGAAAAAAACCTATGCATACATAGAATAGCAACGTGAGGAAGGTTTCCAGGAAATTGTTACCAGGAGATAGTGCATGTTAAGAGCGGTAATTGTGAGAAGTGGTATATAAACAAAAGGGGCTTATAAATTAGGGATCTCAACATTCTTCTGTGTGAAAGTTATTTGTCATTTCTCTGGCTTATAGAGCAGGTTAGACTTTATTTTATTCTCTCCTGGTTCACCTTGATTTTTTTTAATAGAAATACTAAATTGAAGTTGCAAGTTGATCAGTCCTTGCTTTGCACCTGCAGTGGTGTGGGAGTCACAGTATGTAATTGTCTTTTCTTTTCCTGAAAGATATGGTTTTGGCTCAGAAGCTGACATCAGTACCATCCGTGCTATTGTGATTTGTGAAGTTTATGTATCAGCTTATCTGAATATGTTTTTTCAATACAGTTTATTGACATCATAACAGGAGATAATTTTTGTGATTTTAAAGTGATGTAGTCAAGGGACCCTTTCGACTCTAATAAGAAAGTCTTTAAGAATTAAATGGCTTCTACACAAGCTCTCATTAGAGTATAAAAAATAGCGCAGTTAGGAAGACAATTTATTTCTTCAGGGCTACTGTTGAGTTGAAACTCAAATTGTAGTCTTGTTGCTTTTCAAAGCTATTGTACATGTTTGTCCATAGAAGCTACATGGGCTAAATTGCTAGTGAATCTAATGGGAATTTGTACAGAGCAAGTCCTAGACTTCTAAAGGTTTTCTCATTTACCTTTGTATCTAGCTCCGCACCCCCACTCCAGGGGAGTTTGAAAGGTAGGAATAAGGGTACATGTAGGATGTGAAATTTCGTTATTCCTGTGTTTAGTCAAAGAGTTGTTTTGACTGTGGAGGACTGATTCTTGAAACTTCTGGAAGGATACAGGTTTGACTTAACCAGTTCATGCAGAAATAGAGCTTGTGGTTTCCTTCTCTGTGTAAGCATCTATACCAAGTTAAATAGTCTAATACAGTGTATTTAAATTCTGTTGTGGGCAAAGCTTGTCTAGGTCTCTGATTTAACAGGATGATTTTCATTGTTTTTACTCTTTAGCTTCACTTAGGAGTGGGTAGGTTCCTCTTTTGCTAAGCTCTTGAAAGATGAAGGAAACAAACCTTTTTTGTGCCCTCTACTGATTTCTGATTGTCAGAACATCAAAAGCTAGGGCTTTTTTGTCTTTTAACAGCAGTAAAATGCTAACAGCAGCAGCTCTTTAAAAACAGTGGGAAGCCAAAAGAACGAAAAGAAGCCCTTTTGCACCTTGAGCACTTTGCTGATTGCTGTCCAACCAGTGTGTCTGGGTCGCGGCAGAGCTGTTCCTCACCTGCTAGAAAAATAGTTAAGCAGCATAAATCTGCCTCACCTAGTGTCGTCTTCTGTAGGCATTCCAGCTGTAAAAAGACTGGTGCCTTTACTCTTAATGTCTCAGAAAAATAGAGACTTTCTCTCTTTCATATCCACAGTTCCTGGTTCTCAGTGAACACATTTCAGATTTGCTGTCCTAGAACTTTTTATCTTCTGGTTCACTGCAATAATATTGTATTACCCACTATGACCTCAGATACTATAAAAAAGTGCGGTGCTTCACGTGAGCACCACTACATATGCTGTATTTTGCTTGCTTTCTGTTTAAGTAGCCCTTTCATCTTGTCAGTCTTGCCGTTTTGTTCCTATGCCTGAAATCTCTGAACACCTCTGTCATAGGCAAACTCAGCAATTGCATGAACTCAACCCTGTACTTTCTCCAGAGCCTCTTATCTTAGCCTTGTGGTCTGTTTTTGCCAGCTCTGTCGTTTCTCACAGAACTGACCAAATTATTCTTTCACATTGCAATAAGGGTAAATCATTGTGTGAGCAGGGATGAGAAGCATTCATGGCACAACTTCCAGTGCTGTTGAGCAGATGCTCTGTCTGGCATTCTTCATGAAAGCTTTAGGAGATGGTCTTCTCTGTAGACAAAAAAAAAATTAAGAACTTTTCTTCTTTATTCAGGTTATTTCTTTAGGTGATCTGTGTTGGGATTGTTCTTTTAAAAAGCTGTGATGTGCTGAGTATTTTTGATAAGCTGCATTTTCAAGATCTGATTCTTAGAAATCAGTCTCTTGCAAAGACATTTAAAACTATTTTTATGGTAAGTACTGAGGGAGGGCATTTTTGTTTTGGTGTCCCCTGTGTGTAAGTCTGTTGGGAAAACATTGGAACTGAATATAGAATAGGAGGGAAAATGAAGAGATTGGAGACATAAAAGAGTAGGAACAGGTATTCATTTTAAATAATGTTGTGGAAGGAACTTGTGAGGATGAACAGCAAAGTTCCAAGTGGATGAGTATGGAGTTGAGAAAAGTGTTCAGATGTGAACACAAAGAGCCTGGCAAGACCAATGTGCATTTGGTGATTTTGTCTGTGAATCTCTGCTGAGCGCAGGTTACAGATCATATGCGAAGCTTTCTTCCTCTTCATTCTCAGTTTCCTTATTGTATCAGAGAACAGCCAGAGCACTCTTCCTCAAATTAAAATACAGAGATCTAGTACAGTGTTTGTATTCTCTGGCTCTGCTTTCAATATGTGGATGTGTACATATATCTGTAGTTGAAATGAGACTTAAGAGTTCATAACTGTGATGGTGACTTTGTTCAGCATAGGGCAAAGCTTGAGACTGTATAAAAAAAGTACGTATGTCACTGAACTTCTTGCATGCTTTAAATTCTCATGGTGTTGTTTTCTCCTGAGTGAAAATGTGGGATGAGGTTTGAGAAGTCAGTCAGCAAACCATGCTTATTTGAGTGCATTTGGGGGAGTGAGGCTTTTTTGTCTTTCACATAGCATCGGATACGTTTCATGTGGTTTGTTTTGGTTTTTTAACAAAACTTACACTGACTTTGCGTGAGAATAATCCTGTTTTCTAAAGTAAATGAAAACATCTGCAAAAGTGTAAGCTGTTTCTTGAAGCTGAGGACCTGCAATGTCTTCTCATATTCCTCTCTTAGGTTAACTTAGCAGAAAATATGAGTTCTTTCTTGGTTTTGCTGTCTCCCATAATTTATCAGTTACATTAAGAGGACTGAATTCTCTACCCGTTACATCCTATTATAAGGATTATATACACGTCTAGATTACTTCTGTTAGATGACAGCCTCCCAATATGTGTATTTTGTAGGGGCAGAGGAACCAGCTGCTGTTGTAGCAGTTAATATGTTCACAGGGCCTGTGGTGAGTCTGACGCATGCACAAATGAAGTTTTACAAGCTACTGAGGGTAAAAGGTGTGTTCAAATCCCAACTAATGGAGAACAGCAATTTTTTTTCCCCAAAGCTTTTTAAAACAATTCTATTAACTTATACAGGCTGTTAGTAAAAATGAAATGGCCCATGTAGCTTTAAAACAAGTACTCTGTAATATGTAGCGCATAGCCTAAATATGATGAGCTTTAAAAAGAATCATCGAATCATTTAGGCTGGAAAAGACCCTTAAGATATTCGAGTCCAACCGTTAACCTAACACTGCCAAGTCCACCACTAAACCATGTCCCTAAGCGCCAGGTCTACGCATCTTTTAAATACCTCCAGGGATGGTGACTCAACCACTTCCCTGGACAGCCTGTTACAGTCCTTGACAACCCTTTTGGTGAAGACTTTTTTTTTTTTCCTAATATCCACTCTAAAGCACCCCTGGTGCAACTGGAGGCTATTTCCTCCCGTCCTATCACTCGTTACTTGGGAGGAGAGACCAACACCCACCTCGCTACAACCTCTTTTCAAGGTAGTTGTAGAGAGCGTCCTTTTCTCCAGACTAAACAACCCCAGTTCCCTCAACCGCTCCTCATAAGACTTGTTCTCCAGACACTTCACCAGCTTTGTTGCTCTTCTTTGGACATGCTCCAGCACCTCAATGTCTTGCTTGTAGTGAGGGGCCCAAAACTGAACACAGTACTCGAGGTGCGACCTCACCAGTGCCAAGTACAGGGGGACGATCACTTCCTTAGTCCTGCTGGCCACAGTATTTCTGATACAAGCCAGGATGCTGTTGGCCTTCTTGGCCACCTGGGCACACAGCTGGCTCATATTCAGCCGGCTGTCGACCAACACCCCCAGGTCCTTTTCCATCAGGCAGCTTTCCAGCCACCCTTCCCCAAGCCTGTAGCGTTGCATGGGGTTGTTGTGACCAAAGTGCAGGACCCAGCACTTGGCCTTTGTAAACCTCATACAGTTGGCCTCGGCCCATCGATCCAGCCTGTCCAGATCCCTCTGTAGAGCCTTCCTACCCTCAAGCAGATCAATGCTGCCACCCAACTTGGTGTTATCTGCAGACTGACTGAGGGTGCACTTGATCCCCTCATCCAGATCATTGATAAAGATATTAAACAAGGCTGGCCCTAAAACTGGGCCCTGGGGAATGCCACTTGTGACTGGCCACCAACTGGATTTCAATCCATTCACCTTTGGGCCTCTTTGGGCCTGTCCACCCAGCCAGGTTTTTACCCAGCGAACAGTACACCTCTCCAAGCCATAAGCAGCCAGCTTTTCCAGGAGAATACTGTGGGAAACGGTGTCAAAGGCCTTACTAGTGACCAAGTAAACAACCACTTAAACGGAATCCTAGGTTTGTGCATTAAGAACCATTAAGGATGGTTCTGCAGTGTATAAAGACGTAGTGTTCTGCAGCATAAATAAATCCGTTGTAACAAGAAATTGGTTAGCACGACGCCAACCAGAACATTATGCTCAGTGGGCATACCATTGTGTTCAGTCACTTGTAGGTGATACGAAGAGTTTACTTGTCCTAAACTGTTTGAGTGATGAAGTAAAGCCTTTGTATTTGTTTCAGCTGTGAAAATTTCCTTTTCTGTGGGAAATGGCCTGGAAGAAGGAAAGCACAAATTAAGTGTCAGAAATCAGAGAAGCAGGGAGCTGAAATACAGGGTTAGAGGAGCCCTTACACTTTGGTGTTGGAGACTGCTATGACAGTTACATACTACAACTATTGTAGTTGTACTGTGTGCCATTTGGGTCATGTTTTCTTCCTTGTTCTGTGGGATCTCCCCAGAGAAGAAGGAAATCGGAAAAAGGTAGAACTTAGAGTGCCTTACTCTTAGAATTAAATATCTCTGTCATCTTTGAATTTTCAGGCCTGTGCTTAAATACAGCTCTTTTAGGTTTTATGACAGCTTTTTTTTTGCACTAATACCCGTGTGTGTATATTGCAGTATATTGAAGAACATTCTATATTTACATGACATTTTGGTCGTACCAATTAGGTAGGTAGATTGTTTTGTGGATTCATTGTGTAGTTTCTAAAATGGATTAAGAGTATTTGTTGAGGCTTCAGTTTCTACCAATATGGAGAGACTGGAAGAATATAGAGAGTAAACTGTTGCACATTCCTGAAGAAATTAGATCCTTACTTTCCTCAGTTTCTGAGAGCATGTAATACTGCATTATACAAACAATTTTTTAACAATATGGTGTGCTGAGCAGAGACATATATCTTTTGCTAACACAACTCAGTGTGTGCATGCTTGTGTACATATATATATAGTTTAATGGGGGAAAAAAAATCTTCAAGTAGCAAGAGTGTGATTTGTTCTATAATTGTCTCTGTTGATGTTAGTTTCATATGCCTAAATGAAAAAGTCAGTAGTGAATACATACTGTACATTCAAACTATATATAGAGAAGACTTTGGTATGACAAGAACTTTGAGCCAGACTTCTCTTCAGACTCCTGGTCCCATCAGCTAAAAGAGCAGAATTATTTTTAAATCGAAAACCTGATCTTTTTGAAATGTGGCTATATCTGAACACCTTGTCTTGATTTCACCACTTTCCTCTTGCCCTGGCATCATCTTAAGTATATCAATTTCAGTATATTTTATGACATTTAAAGTAATTTCTTTGACATATTTTAATGGTACACATGTGAAATTTAAGGTGTTTCAGCCTCGTATGTAGGGAAATTATTTCTGTAGCTACAGATTTGTGATTTTAATTAAAAACTCATCTTCTGTTCTATTTACATACCAAAACAGGGGTTCAGGACTCTGTGTATGCTAAGAAGTTGCTGTTAGCACCATCTCCTGAAATGGCACTTCCTGTATTGTGTTAGGTGGTGGTGTGTTGATGTCAAAATGTGGACAAATTGTTTTCCATTTATTATCACCCACACCATTGACAAAGTTCAGTTCAAAATTGAGACCATAAACTGGGATTTTAAAGTAAAATTAATATTTTTCCAACATCTTTGTTCTTTAATAGAGGGAGAGGTATCGCTGAGGGTTTTTTCCCCTTATTGAAGTTTGGCTGGTGTTTTGGATTATGAGAGGTAACGATCCCTATTCAGAAAAAAAACAGCTTGATGTGATACAAAAATAAATACTATCTTTTTTTTTTTGTGAGTTTAGCAGCATTGAAATTGCTTTGATTCCTTTATCTGAAAAATTATTGCAAAATCTTTTCATATTTCAAAAGGATTCTTGTTTGCATGCAGCAAGTGCTGCAAGCAATAGCAAATACTAAGAAAATTCAATTTGAAGAACTTTGAGAGGGCTGTGTGTTTCCTTGATTCTTAAACCTGCTTCAGTATTAGAAAAGGAGATGCTTCAGATGTGATATATGGGTTGCACTGTCCCTTTTGTATGAGCAGTAGAACTTGACAATAAGAAACGTGTAGTCCTACTAAACACAATTTCCTTGTTTTCTTCTTGTTATTAAGTGTGCTGCAGTGTGCCAAATAGGATGCTAAGATTTTTAGGGTTTTTTTAATGTTCTTGTGCATTTTAAATTCACATGCAGCAAAGAAATACTCCAGCATTTGGTATGAGAAATTGACACCTAAAAATCAAATTCTTAGGACTGTTTAAAGTATTTACTGTGTGAAACTTAAGCAGTTTAGGCTTAGGGGTCTCTTAATGTTGTTTCTTGTGTATCCTAAACACCCAGTTAAGTGAGAGTTGCATTTCAGAGAAGGAACTAATACAGACAAAACCCTGGAAATGGCTGTCAGCCTGATATAGAATAAACAATAAATTAAATATTCAGGTTATTAATGTGTTTTGGTCATAAGTAAAATGAAGAGATGCATTTGGTGGAATATGTTCTAGTCTGTTGATATGTGATTTGCTATTGCATGCCTCAGATCTCTTGCAGAAACACTTCACATGGAGGAGTCATTGTCAGTTCTGGTTGCTGAAGAACAACATTGGCCATTGTGCTCATCGTCAGTAAATCATGAATTAATCCTGTTAACCGTGAGTGATTATGGGTGGCCCAGAAAGATTACTGATGAGTGTTCTTGGTGCAGTTGTTAGATACAGAAACAATCTAATTGATACATACCATCATAGGTTTGAAACACAATAAAATTAGATGGACTTGCATCCTCTTTATACCATGTTTGGTAGTGTTGCTCTTACTTTACAAATTGTGTTCCTTTTACTAAATACTATGTAAATTTTCACTGTTTCACTATCAAAAGGGCTCTTTAATTCACAGAAATTATTAAGAAACCCAATATGTGTAACACTGCTACAGCAAATTTTATACTGGCAACCTGACATTGTGTTAAGGTGGAGTTACTAGGTTTTTTCTTACTACATGGTGATATTTCAAAAGCAAGTTGGAGGCAACATTGTAGGCTTCCTTTCAGAACGATGTGCCTTACTAAGGACTCTTCTGTTTCTAGGAATTGAAATACAGAATATTTTCTCCCTAATCCCATAGAGAGGGCACCAAGAGGGTTTTTTTTCTGAACTACTTTTTTTCCTTTGCATTTTGCTATAGCCATAGGAACAGTTAGTGTCATGCTTAGTGTTTCTTGTTCTCTTTTTGTGGAATTTTCATTCCAAGTACTAGTTATATACTGATTTTCTTAATTCTTGACAGTCTCTTTGGAAGTGCAGAGGGGAATGGTGTCCCATTTTAAATACTCGGATGTATCTGCTGTTCAGTGGGGAAGCATATATGCTCACGGCGATACTTTGTGTCTCAAGGGTAGCTCTTGGAGCTCTACTCCAAAGTACTATTTGAGTTACGCTTTGCTGCTTTCACAGGAGAACGCTTCTAAAAGCCTAGTGTAGCATGGAGTGAAAATCAGTTACTGCTTTCCTTTGTGCTGCTGCAGGATCACAGAAAGGCTGATATTGGAAGGGACCTCCGGAGGTCATCTGGTCCAACCCCCCTGCTCAAGCAGGGCCACCTAAAGCTGGTTGGCCAGGACCGTGTCCAGGCAGCTTTTAAATATATCCGAGGAGGGACACTCCACAACCTCTCTGGGCAACCCGTGCCAGTGCTCAGTCACCCTCACAGAGTAAAGAAGTGTTTCGTCATGTTCAAATGGAGCCTCCTGTGTTGCCTCTTCTTCTGTCACTGGGCATCACTGAAAAGAGCCTGGCTCCGTCATCTTTGCAGCTTCCCTTCAAGTATTTGTACGCATTGATAAGATCCCCCTGAGCCTTCCCTTCTGCAGGCTGAACAGTCCCAGCTCTCAGCCTTTCGTCAAAGGAGAGATGCTTTAGTTGCTTCATCATCTTTGTGGCCCTTCGTTGGACTCTCTCCAGTATGTCCATGTCTCTCTCTTGCTGGGGAGCCCAGAACTGGACACAGTACTGCAGGTACGATCTCTTAGGACTTTTGGACCAAGTATTGGCTCATTTTGACCTTCCTTTCAGCCACCTGGCTTGTTTGAGCCAGCTTTCAGATTTGGGAAGGACTGTATTTCTTTGCCAATTTTTCATTAGACCAAATTCAAATTACCTTAGCATTCCTTCTTCAGGAAGTTGTCTTGTATATGCCCAGCCAGCCGTGTTTCCAATTTGTCTCTTGGTCACAACTCTGAAATCAAAGCTTGACTAGAAAGAAATGGCTCTGAATATTAATGGTAGTGATGTTTTTCAGTAAAATCTCAGTGGGACTTAGAAGAGATCTGATGCGTTATTTAAAGCAGTTGTCTTGAATGTTCACATTCTAGGGTTTGTATTTGGTGCCTGGAGGATGCCAGGTGTGGACAGCAATATTAGAATTTTTATTTTCTCACCATGTACCTGCTTTACCTCCGCTTTACCACTTCATTTTACCAGATTGTGCTCATTATCAACAGCCATAAATTTTTCCAGTTCTTAGCAGAGAAGTCACGGTGTCTGTTCCAGACGTTCTCTTATTCATGAGAACAGGTAAAATGCGGATGGTGGTGGGTTGAGGCTGAGGTTCTGAATCCTGCTTAATTAACACTGCAGAAGTTGAGCAAGTAGTGTTTTGTGCTCTAGCTGAACTGGCATACAGTTGGCAGAATGAAAAAGATCACTACATTAACCAGTGCGATGGAGCCAACAAAATTCTTTGGGCAAACCCAATTATACTGGCAAAAGATTCTTACTGGGGATGTTTATTCTGTCAGCTAAGGTTCCTCTAAAGAGCTTTTGCTAGTAAAAGCTGTGTGTCATCACAGTATGATTCTGCTGGCAAATCTCGATACATAGACAGGTCCTTTGTAATGCAACTCTGTGTCTAACTGGATAGTCTTTTTTTATTTTGTCTTGGGAAAAGCACAGCAGTTAGGCTTGAACATAGTCCGTCTTTCCATAAAATCTGTAACTTTTTTCCCCTCTTGTGGCACAGGGCTCTTAATTTAGTGCACATATTTGCTGCTTTTTAGTAGCTCCTTTCTAGATATATTTAGAGCTGGAATTTTAAGAGTGTATTTAAACAAGTGTCAAGCTTTGTGTATAAACCCCAAGAGCTTTTCATCTGTCAGCTTAAAAGTTAATATGATCACACTTTTTTCCTCCTGTTTCTTTTTTCCCACTGTAACGAGCAAAATGTAGGTGCGGATCCCTTAGGGGTGAGGCACAACACTCAGCAAGTGAAAGCTTCAGCTTTAATGAAAGTGTAGCGTTACCACAGTGGTGTAAGGCAGTGCATGTCCTTATTAACAAGAGTCTCCTGAAGGATAACTTCAAGTACCAACAATGGAAACATCCCGCTACAAACGAGGAGCTTAAGACAAACAAGGTCACAAGTATGAAATCACCAGAGGGAGAAGGGAACATCTGCTCCCAAGTGTGCCAAAGCACGGTAACTGGGGGAAAGGTAATTCCGGCAGCGGGAGATGGCGACCACCGACCCAATTGAGAGACGAACAGGACTACCCCCCCACTCTTTGTGAGTGGGCGCAGTTAATTAAAATCACACTATGGCTTTAAACCGAAGCGAGAGAAATATAGACCAATTGAAGAAGAGAATGCTTAGTCAGGTTAATGATTATGTATTAGATAGGCGTGGTGTGTTAACTGTTATGTATAAAATATCAGAAATGAATTTCTGTGTGTGTGCTTGATTTGTGGAAATACTCCACCTTGCACCCTGCGCAGAATAAAACAATGTCTCCTCTCTAAACATACTTTGTGTGTTTTGGGAGTTATTTCAAGTAACAGTGGGATGCAGTGGAGCCCTGCTCGGGAATGAAGCTCAAGGGAAAGCACCGCAGGGGTGGATGATAACACTTGGGCTGATTAACATATCATACACATGCAGTGTCCTGTTTTGCTCATTAGCAAACTTGCTGATGCAGTGCAGGTGCTGTTGTCCGAATTCTGAGATCCGCAGCTGGCTGCCATCATTGGCATTGATGCCAAAGTAGGTACAGATGGGGGGAAGCAAACTATCCCAGCTTACCATAACAAGATAAGGTGTGCTCAGGACTCTAAGTACTTGGATGGGGGAGGTGAACTATCCTGGTTTACTGTAACAAAGTCTTCTCACACTCTACACCCACCCTTTTCATTTTTGTTAAATATGCTTGTTTAGGGCAAGGGGTGAGGGGCTGTTGGTTTTTTCCATATTTTCCTTAGTTTTTACTGTTTTCAGAGGTAGTCTTCATCGCACTCTTCCTGGACTGTAGTATCTGACAGTATCCTTGTCATTTTTCTGTGTACCGTTAGTGGAAGAGTTGTTTGATTTCTGT
>WAAD01017961.1:10210-24496 GCA_013389945.1 Fregata magnificens | reverse complement strand
AAATATCAGAAATGAATTTCTGTGTGTGTGCTTGATTTGTGGAAATACTCCACCTTGCACCCTGCGCAGAATAAAACAATGTCTCCTCTCTAAACATACTTTGTGTGTTTTGGGAGTTATTTCAAGTAACAGTGGGATGCAGTGGAGCCCTGCTCGGGAATGAAGCTCAAGGGAAAGCACCGCAGGGGTGGATGATAACACTTGGGCTGATTAACATATCATACACATGCAGTGTCCTGTTTTGCTCATTAGCAAACTTGCTGATGCAGTGCAGGTGCTGTTGTCCGAATTCTGAGATCCGCAGCTGGCTGCCATCATTGGCATTGATGCCAAAGTAGGTACAGATGGGGGGAAGCAAACTATCCCAGCTTACCATAACAAGATAAGGTGTGCTCAGGACTCTAAGTACTTGGATGGGGGAGGTGAACTATCCTGGTTTACTGTAACAAAGTCTTCTCACACTCTACACCCACCCTTTTCATTTTTGTTAAATATGCTTGTTTAGGGCAAGGGGTGAGGGGCTGTTGGTTTTTTCCATATTTTCCTTAGTTTTTACTGTTTTCAGAGGTAGTCTTCATCGCACTCTTCCTGGACTGTAGTATCTGACAGTATCCTTGTCATTTTTCTGTGTACCGTTAGTGGAAGAGTTGTTTGATTTCTGTAAGGGTATGTGGAAGGAGAGCGCATCAGCTCGTCAAGTGTGTCTGGTCAAGGACCTTTTCAGTGCCAAAAGGGGCTAATAAGAAAAGGGGGAATAAATAGGAACATTCTGAGACACCAGCCTGATCAACAAAAAGTAGGGGAGGCAGTAACAAGGACCAGACCTCGTCAGTCACTAATTGATATGGGTATGTGGAATGTGGGAATGTTTATGTCAGTGAGATCGTTTGATCAAAGACCTTGTAAAATGGGATTATAAGGAAAAGGGGGAAGCCATAAATAAAATATAGAGAGATACAAACTTGCCAGACAAACTTCATGGACGCAAAGATAAGAAACAAACCTGGTCAGTCACCCTAACTGAGGGGCTATCGGGAAACTGCATGCAAACAAGGACTTTGTGACTGATAAGATTGCAAACCTGAGGGTCCAGGGTGTTGGAGGGGGTCAGTGGGACTACGCCAGCCAAGGAGGCAATGTGCAGGGAAAGGGAGTCGGAGAGAGACAAAATGGGGCCAGGCAGAAAAGGGGCCAACCACGTGGAAGCTGTGGCCAGTATTTACACTTGTCTGGCCAAGCCCTGTGCCTGATCACTGCGACCTGTCCTGTTTTATTAGATCTTTTCTTAACTCTCTCTCTGTGTAATCTCACTGTGTATCCCATGTGCGTGAGTGCTGCACGGACTAAGTGAGACCAGCTTGAGTGGAGACTAGGCCAGCAACTGGAGTCTCAGTGGAGGTGTAGGCACCTCCAGGTCTGCAGTACCAGCAATGGGAGTGAGTGGGGGTCTTGGTGTCAGGATTTGGAGGGGCTGTAGCTCTCTGGATTATCTTGTTGATTTCCTACAGACTTTATATCCATAGTGCCAGTTCCTGAGGGGACTGGTGTGATTGGACTGGGTCCCAGCTACTGGAGTCAGACCAGGGATGTGGGCACCGCTGGACTATGTCAGTTGCTGGAGCAAGTGGGGTCTAAGTACCAGCTACTGGGGTGGGTGAGTGTCTTCACTGCCAGCCCCTGGAGCAGGAACAGTGTGTGTCCCCAAAGCCAGCTATTAGGGGGACCAGGGTGAGTGAGGGTCTCGGTGTCAATGGCAGGAGCAGGACCGCAGGTCACACAGCCCATGTGCCTGGTGCCAGCTGCTGGAGGGGGCAAGTGTCTGTATCTTCGCCAAACGTGCTGTGTGTGGCAGGGGTGGGGTGTGTTTGTATTTGCTGGCCGTCTTAAAGCTGGACCAGTTGGTGAGTAGGGGTCCTTGGGACCAGACTGGGGCGTCAGTCAGGCAGAGGGTCCATGCTGGTATTTGAGGGGACCTGCAAGTGTGGCGTGCCTGTGGGACAAGTGTGTGAGTGCTGTGTGTCTGCAGTGAGCACCAAGCTGAACCATCTGGCTAGTCAGGGACCCATGGAGTGGGTGGGGGGGCCTGGTATTGGGGCAGGGGTACCACGTGGGCAAAGGGTCCATCATGATACTTGGGATATCCACGAACGTGCGTGTGCTTGAGGACCTGGAGAGTGTCGTGTATGTGCTGCATTAGTGACCTTCTGTCTCTTCCAGCCCATGAGGAGGAGGGGACTTAGCTGTCGATGCTTCTGTTTATGTGAGTCCCATATGTGGGTGCTGTTGAAGGCAGTGCCTTGTCTGTAGCAGTTCACATGACCAGCTGTGTCAATGCCCTGTGTGTGCTGTCTTTGGGATAAGCACTCAGTTTTACTTCTGGTTGAACCTGCAAACAGGAAAGCAGCACCTGTGACCCTCAGCCTCGGATGGAGACACCACCCTGCTCCCTGGGCACACTGAACTGGGCAGGAGGAATTCCTGGGCCCAGAGGAGGTGCCCGCTCCTCACATAACATCCCTTAAATTTCTTTTCCTTGCTGTTCAAAGAGGAGATTTGCTTCTTCTATTGCTTTGGCATCTGATGTTTATATTCACAGTCTCCAATATCCAGGGGATCAAGAGCTCTGTCACCATGGTGAAAAATCATGAGATGTGTTAGCATAGTGATGACTTGTCAATGCACTTGAACAGCAAGTAGTATAAATAAATAGTCTTGTTATTCATTTTTAACTACAAGTACCTTTCTCCAAAGTACTTCCTTAGTTAAGCTAAAGACAAATGAAGATCAAACCATATTTCTTACACAGTTAATACATGTGTGAACCAAACATGGGAAGGAAATACTATTTTTGGAGTGGACAAAATGCTCTTCAAAGTACATTTCAGGGGACTGATAATTTTGGTATTAATCAGGCTGGTAGCTTAGCTCTGGAAATGACATACTAGGCAGTGTTTCTGTGAAAGCGTTTTAACCAAAATTTGCTTGCAGATCTAGATAGCTGGCTTTTGTAAATAGTTGGCAGACTGCTGGCAAGGACTAGGGAAAACAGACCTAAGACTAATTTATCTCTCTAAAGGCATCTACTTTGTCTTTGGTGCCTGGCAGAACACAGAGAAAGATGGTGTAATTAATGCTTCAGCTTTTGTGGCCTATGTTGTCCTTCATTCGCTATCAGATTAAACCTAACTTATTCACTCATTAAGGGTGGATGAAATGCGATTGTAGGTAGGTAAGAACAGGCTTGTAATAAGTACCCCAGTCACACACAGAAGCTGACACATAAACCACTATTTCCTTGTTCATAATAATAAGTATTAGTTACATTTTATCATTAATGTGAAAATTGAAAAGTAGAGAATGTTTTGATACAATTTTCTGCTTCTCTTGTGGGCTTCAATTCTGAATGCAGGAATACTTCGTAGATTTCTTAAGCAAAACTCTGCTTACTTGGAAAATTACAGTTCTTGTTTAATACTGCCAAGGTATAATACCAGTGTGCTAGCACTAATTTTTCAAAGATCTTTTTTGATGAGGTGGTGCATGTCTGTCTCAGATTGTTTTTATGCATCCATTCCTTTTCATCTTCCAAATAAATGGTTTTGTTAGGAAGCTTGCTTCCTCAAAAAATTTCCACCTTTATTATTCATAACTTTTTAATGTAGAAACATCTGTGGGCATCATTGTACTCTTCTCAAGACTAATATAGGTAATTGTTAAAAACAGTCTATTACATCACTCTACAGGTACCTATGTAGCCTGTGGCATGCTTCAAGGCCTGAGGTAATGAAAGCTGAAAGTTTGATGTAATCGGTTATTGTAGTGGTTGTGGCTGTCAAAATATCTGAGTAGGTGATAAGTGTTACAGTTTATTGCATTGGTTACAGCATATTACTGAGCTAACAGTCCACGAAAACATTCTGTGAACTGCTTCTGAGTGATATTTTAGGTAAGAATTTGAGAAGAATAGAGCATTACATGTTTACTGAAATGCAGATGTGGGGTATTTGTTGCATTTACTTCATCTGTTGATTTTATCATTGCTTTTTAAAAAGAGGTGAAAAAAATCAGCGTGTTTTGGTTTTTTGATAGCTTAAAATATGCTTGGAAATTCTAGACAAGTATAGAAAAACGTCTTAGTCTGTGAGGTAAGTTTTCTGCAGAGGACTTTAACAGGAGAATTAATGTACAATAATTCTGTGGAAATTCGCTGCTGTTGTTCTTGCAGCAGAAATAAAATATGTTTGGAAACAAGAGTCCAGTGTTCTTTGCAGCTTGATTTGTGCTCCCACTTCTCTGATATGCAGACTAAAGTAAAGACCAGAGCTCTGTCTCTAATACCCATCCTGGATTAGTTTATAATTGCATGTACATTTTTGTCATTGGTCAGTAAGCAAGTGTTTGTTACAGTATGTAGCAGTTGAGTTTTGTGTACCTTTTCCTCAGTGGAAGTAACACTTCTCTCTTCCCCCTTTACCAGATACCAACTTTTTGTCATAAAAGGTGTCAGAATAGAATTTTTTTTTAGACATTGACCAATTTGCATTGGAGCTAGTTGATGGGTTCATAAAGTTTTGCAAGGGACAGACTGAGGGACAGACTGGTGAAGAGTGACATCTTTCATATTTCTTCATTGTTGAGAGTAATGATGATTAGGTGAATGGTTAGACATTGCAAAACACCACATTACCCAAGACATGCTGTGGTGCAGAGACACCTGATGACAAAGACTCTCAACTACACCGCATAGTGCACTTCCAAGAGCAACAGGTTAGTTAAACACAACTCTGCACTGAACTGGCTTGTAAACTATACCTTGTAATGCCACACCTAAGTTAAACTTCTTCCTCTGCTGCTTTCTGGGAGTGGAAGAAGACAATAATCCTTACAAGACCATGTCGGCCTCGATGACTGCATCCAGTCGCATAAGTGACTTTCTTTCTCTTGGTTCTAGGGTCATGGGGCACAGCTCTTCCAGAACTTACTAGACCTGAGCTATGTAATGTAATGAGTTTAGTCCTGGCCTATGAATAAACTACTGCATTTGGACAGAGCTGGTCTGTTCAGCCCCAGAATTTACTATTGTTGTAGGTATGATCAGAGTATTAGTAATGTTGGAATGTAAATCAGATCACTGTCGTTGGAGTGTATAGATCCTTTGCAGGCAGGATATGCAAAATGCTCAGTTTACTAGCCCATTAAGTGCCTATGGTTAAATTTGAAAATGCTTATAAACTTTCATGTTTACCAGTTCATATCATGGGAAAAATTGTTGCCTTTTCAGTATGCATTCATGAAGAGGAAACATGTAGCTGCAAATTTCCAGTCAGCCTGGTAGCTTTATATAGGTTATACCCATCACGTACTTACTGTGTAAAATCTTCTAAGGAAAGGGCTATGCTTGAAAACACTCTTCAAGTATTAGATTACTTTTAAAATAAAGGTCTTCATGGGCTGCAGGATAGATGTAGTTTATTCTCTAAATTTGAGATTGAGGGTATGGAGTAGTTTCTTCTTGCACTTCCCAGGACCATTAAGTGAGAATGTGCAGAGGGTTGGAGAAGAGTGATTTTTAGATATCGGCAGCAATTGTTTTGGTAATCATTCACTTCTGTGATGGTTGATCATCTATGTGTGTGTGTGCAATCTTTATCATTTGACTGGGAAAGGAGAACGGAAAAGAAACACCTCAAAAGTTGGTGAAAACATCTAGTCTTTCCCAAATGAAATGGAACAGCATTTAGATAGAACTACAGGAAACATATACAGACAATAACAAACAATTTATTTTTTTTTTTAGTAGTATGTTTCCTTTAGAGGATGTTTTACAAATGGGCATACTCTTTAATCTCCTTTGTTACCATTACACTGTGAGAGTTTATAGGGTACACAGGTGAAAATGGGGCAAAACTGTACTGGGGATGTCTGTGAAATGCTGACTTTTAGGGATGAGATTGTAGGTTTTAGTGTCCTGATGTAAGTTCCTTCTTTTACTAGTAGCAATCTTATGCCTTCGTCCTGATATTGTTGCCTTTAAATATGAAGTAATCTATATTTGTGTTCATCGTACTCTTTTTGTTGAATTAATATTTAAAATAAGGTAGTGCTTTTATCTGGTTAGTTAAAAGCTAGATACAATGTTCTTGATAGCTGCCAGACATTGTATTCTTGTTGCCTGTTGGGCAGGAGAAAAATACATAGCGTAATGGCTGTAAAAAGCAGCAGTAGTCCCAGAGAATGGTCTGAATATTAGCAAGATGGAACTAGAGTGGTTTGGGGATTTGCAGAGCTACTGTCACTGCTGAAAGTGTCATATTCCACAAATAAACTATTGAATTTAATGACCAATAATAACGTAGATTGCAAAATTGTACTGGCAATATCTAGTTATTCCATATGCTTATTGAAAATGACATGAAAACAAATCTTAAATTATACAGGATATGTGTCTGTCATTAGCTCTCTGTACTTTCCCACATGGTGGTATTACCTTGCTACATTCATCAGATGAGAATTGGTTTCTTAATAAAAACTAAGATAAAACACGAAGTCTTCTCTGAATTTAGGTTTGTGTTGGGTTTTTTTAATGACATCTGTTTGCAGATAAGTTTCACTTAGCTTCAGATTACTTCTTTTTCAGTACAGAAAAAGATATATAGTTCCAAAAATTATTTTATCTTTATTTTCTTTCTAATCGGAAACAATTTTGAGTGAAAATACAGTTGCTTAGTGCAGAGGGCAATTAGCACTTATTATGGAGTTTGAAATAGCCACATGAGTTAGTAATTTGGAGTGATGACGAAGGCTAACAACTTAGCAGTTTGCATCTCCACTGTCTTTGAAGTGGTGCACTCCATGTACAAAAGGAAAAATCAAAGAACTGTTTTTCCAAAGTAAACTGCTTTCTACAGGGCAGGGTATATTAGTGTTAATGCTTGGGAAAGGTGCCAGATTTAAATTAGGGCAGTAGCAGTGGGAGATCCCCAGCCAAAGGCATGTATAGAATATAGCAGGACAGCAGCGGTTATTTTGTTATTTCAGTGTTGTCTTCTGCCAGCTTCACTAAACCCAGTGTTTCCTTCCTCCATTTGACTTCTCCTTTTGCACTCCCAAGACCCCGGCATACCTTATTTACCTGCATTTTTATTACCTGTATTTTTCTTTGAATAAATTTCAATCATCATGATGTAAAAAATTCTCCCATCCTGAAAGCTCCAAGTTGGGCCACAAATCGTCCTTCTCTCTGACTTGTTCTGTCACAACAGTAAAACACGCTGAATAAGCAACTCTGAATAGCAGAACAAATGTAGCATATTTTCTTTACAATTTGTCCTTTGGTAAGATTCTCTGAAATCTAACAAAATACATATTTTTACAGAAGCTTTGCTATCAAGACACTTCTTTGGTATCTCTTCCAGTTTTTTGGTGTTGAGCTCCTGAGGGCAGGCAACCTTCTGGAAGAGTCACCCTTTGCCTGGACATCTGCTTCCATTAACCTTGAGGTTCATGCCTGTCTTTTGACCTATTTTTCTGTATAAAATTCAAGTGCAGTTGGTTAAGGAGTTCAAAAGAGATTGAGCAACAAGCAGATATATGCATTGTCAGCCTGTTTCCCTAAGGAAACCATGCTCATAGTTCTACACCTAGCAGATGTAGAGTTAAAAATGGACACCCCTGTTTGCTTTATGCTTTTATTGGTTTTTTTTATTTTGACCTTTTTCTGTTCCTTAATCATTACTAGTGACTGCTTGAGATAAGGTATAGTAGGGGAAAACTGCGATTTGTGTTAATGTATTTGAAAGTATGGGGCTGAAAAGGAGTGGAATTTATTAAAATGGCCACAAGTCAAAAGAGAGGAAAAATACCTTTTTTTCTCTTAAATACCTGGACAAAACTTCTGGTGTTAAAAAAGTGTGGTTGCACTGGAAGGAACACTGGAGGACAAGCTATATGTCAGTGGTGCTCTACCAAGAAGCAACTGATAGTGTTTAGAAGATGATAGGCCCCTGTAAAGCTGAGAACCAGAAGAGGTCCCATAGTCTAGAATGCAAGTAAATCTGAAATAAGACCTCTGACAATCTGTGGATTACTGTGCTCTGAGAGGGGTAGTTTAGGAATACAAAGCCATTGCCGGCAAGTTCAGTTTTCTCTGCATCAGCCATCTGCAACTAAATGCAAATTTGATGTCATTTCAGTCAATTGAAATAATGCTGTGGTGGACTGAATTGGGAGTGGTCGGGTGAGTGGACAGGCTGGAGAGCAGCAGAACGCTACGATTTGGCTTGCACCAGGAGTGTTCTGTCGGAGAAGTCTGTGTGATGTTTGGACTCAAGGGTGGATCCAGTGCAGTAGTTCATGTGTTGCTTTTTTTGTGTGTTCAGTCTGTGAGGTCTGGAGTAGAACTGGTATTTTTCTGTATTTTCAGTTGTTATGCTTGTTAATGGCATGATGTGTTATAAATTTGACAGAATAATGGGGTGAAGGGGAGGGACGTTTATTGCATTTGCTGCTGGATTCAGAGGCATCTGTGGGAACTTTTGAGAAGAATGGCAGATCTATTTAATGATTCAATAGCATGGACACACAATGAAGAGGAGAGGTAGTTACTTGTGTTCGGAACCAACTGGGAGAACATTACTTGGAGGTGAATGGCCTTCATATTGCTAGCACTGCAAACTCCAGGCAGTATGTAGTCCCTGCAGAATTCTAGTGAAGTACACAGGCTTAACCAGAGATTTAGAGTTTTTTTCAAGTTATGTGTAAGTATTTTTCAATTACCGTTACTATACTAATAAGTAGAAGGTTGAAGCACCTCTGTGCTGAGCTAGCAGAATTAAAATGGGCTGCAGTACAGAGCAAATGTCTGATTAGCTATGTAAGTACACACCTGATAGGAAAGGGATGTGATGCAGAGTGCAAGCTCTGTATGACATCTGCTTACTGACAAGTACGGATTCCATTGTTGTGAAGACTGTGCTTATACATCTTTTCATGCTTCTGTAGCCTATAAATGCTAGAGCAGGAGGAATGTAAAATAGGTTATGCCTTATTTTCTTCATGTTATCCTCTTTCCTGTTATAGTTCTGGTTTTGCATGGATGTTAGAATTTTTATCTTTTAATGCTGCTAAAATATAACTTAGTACTAATTCTTTGAGGGGTTAGGGAGCCATCACAAATCTGTGCTATAAAGCTAATAAATAGGCAACTACTTGCAGGTGTTTAATTTCATGGTGTTTTAGTGCAGTCTTCAGTAAATCGCTCCTAATGCTTGCTGCAAAGCAATACTGAAGTATGGATTGTAATTCACTCATCTGGAGGTGGGTTTTGTTTTGGTTTTTTGTTTTTTGTTTTGTTTTGTTTTTACAACCATAGAGCGAAGACAGTCCTAGTCCCAAGCGACAACGCCTTTCCCATTCAGTCTTTGACTATACAGCAGCATCACCAGCCCCGTCACCACCAATGCGACCATGGGAGATGACATCAAATAGGCAGCCTCCTTTGGCCCGACCCAACCAACACCACTTCTCAGGGGAACGATGCAACACACCTGCACGAAACAGGAGGAGGTAAGCCAGCTGTGTAGATTGGGAAACAAGTTTCTTGCTCTTCCTGATTTCAACTTAAGGGAGGTGTATTTCAGGCAGCACTGAGTAGATCACACATGGTAAACATCTTTACATTGCCTTTGAGCTGTAAGTTACTATAGTTTGAACTGCAAAGTTACTGAAAGTAATTCAGGTTGGTGCACCATCCCATAATTTGTGTCAATGGACAACTCGGGGAAAAGAGTGCTCATTAACATTTTTAATTACGAGCCTGATTCTCTTTCACTCTGCACTGGAGCAATAAGCATTTAGAAAAATGCAAGGAAAAACCTTTCTCATCAGGGTAGTTCTAAAGATATTAAGAGTTATTGATGTAGTACCATAATTTTCACTGCAGTCACAATTATTTTCGTACATGCATACTATCTAAATAAAGGTGAAGGACACTGGCTGGGGAGGGTGAGGCGGTTAGCATAGTGCCAAATGGTTGCTAAGGTGGGTGATTCACATGTGATAGGAGTTTTATTTTCATGTTGGTTTTAGTTTGTGGCCCATTAACTTCTCAAAGCAGAGGTTTTGGAAGGAGTTCCAATGGTCATGCGAGAGTAGAGATTTGGGTGGCCAGGTTGAACTGGTGCCTGGATGGATGATAGTAAGGGAAAGCATGAAACCACAGACTTCATTACCATACTAGTTAAACTAATTATCCAAAACACAAGCTTTCATTGCCTCCCATTCTGCTTCAGAAATGCTGAGTCACCTAATGCAAACTGAAACACACTGTCCCTCTGTTTGCTTCTGAGAAATACTGGGGCTTGGTTTGTACTTGTCTGTGCTTTTTCATGAATATAAAATATTAGACTTAAATACATGTAACTGGTTTTCTTCTGATTCCACAAATGAAATTTGTCAACCATGATCAGGCAGGGGTAGCTTTGAGGCAAGAGACTTTAAAACATGCTAGTTTTCTGTGTTCGCTTCAAGTCCAGCAATCTGAAAGCTTTCAGTCATTGGCATTCAAAATATACAGCTCTCGAAACAGCTTGTCAAACTTAAGAGGCCGACCCGTGAACTTGCAGTGCTTATTGTGAAGACAGAAGATTAGGCCTTTTGTACAATTTGGTACAGGGATGCTCTACAGGGGCATTTGGTCCCCGAAGTGTTTTTTACCTTGAAATGGTTTGAACTGAGATGCCTAGAATATGCTGCGTTTGGCCATTTTTGCTTGGTGTCCAGCCAGCCTACACAGATTTCTTTGCAATGTTCATTAACGTCTACTGCAGAGTAAATAGAGTGCTTAACAAGCTAAATGCCAGGTAGCTGAATCTAGGCAGTTTGGATATACTGTCGGATGAAGGAGAAGAATGGGATGTGTAGGAGATGAATGCGCATGGGACAAATGTCTGACATTCAAGTGCAGTGAGGCATTACCAAGGTAGTGGCCTGTGGCTTGCAAGTAAACCCTGCTGCACATGGAGAGACACCTCAGTGCAGAGCCATCTGCAGTCTGACAGGAGTTGTTAGGTTGGCTGCAGCATTGTGGACACAAAGTATTACTCTTTCTAGGGCCAGCTCACCTGCTCTTGGGTAATAACACCTGCTTTTGCTCTAATCAGAGACATTTGAATGTGTCAGTACTTTGTTTCCCTGCACTTGAGCCAGGGCGTTTTTTAGCTTGGGTGCACTGTTGCACTTGAGCTGGCTCTAGGTCAATTCCAGAATAGTACTGCACCCAATCTCCTCTCCTAGAACAGGATCATTAGGGAGAACAACACATACATGTCTCTTATTTTGCAGGAGTCTTTTTGAGTCTTAGAATGCTCTGGAGCCGTATCAGAACTAATAACCACTCTCATGGATCAAAGCTTGATTCCTTAAGATCATTGTGCGTGCATCTGTTATTAATGCTTTAGATGAGGTTATGCATGTGCTTTTGAAGCCAATTTCCTGTTTTCCCTGCTTTGTTTTCTCTCTTCCCATTGCAGAGTGGTCTCAGAGTTAATGAGGTTTTCAGATGAAGATAAGATGAAAGGTGCACTCCAGTTGCAAATGGTCATTCAGCTCAAGGGAACAGACTAGGGCAAGTGCAAACAAAACCTCTGAAGTGTGTGTAGTCTGGACATCACTCTGACCCAACGTCATCAGCATTAACTCTTTTGTCTTACCAGTTCACTCTTGTTGGTCAGCACGGGCTGTGCTCTTTTTTTATTACCTGGATTTTTTCCATTATCTAGGTTACTATTTAGACCTTATCTCCTTGTATCAGGGAATTTGTACTGTGCCTAGCACAACAGTGCCCTAATTCACTGTGAGTTTTTTCAGATTCTTTGTAAGCAAAATCTAAAATCTAAATGCAATATTGCATTTAGAAAGGTAGCCTTCTGGTATGAACTTGCAGAAAGATGTTATTTTTGTCCAGCTACTTACAATACAGATAAAATGTGAATGTAAAAGTGTAATGCATGCCTATATGAAACAGAGGCGGCCATTCCAATTTGTCTTTACCAGTCATTGTGAAATGGGGAGATCTGTACCATTGCTGTGTCTCACCTTTCATCTGTGCTTCCTTTCCTCCTTGTCTTGAATGTAATTCTGAACTAATGGGATTTAAGAATATATTACTGCAAAGAAATCACACTTGTTAGAAAATGCTAAGATCTGCAGATACTAACTCTGCAGTTATGGATACCTTTTGATGGCAGTTCCTACCTAAGGGTAGGAATTCCTGCATTTTTTTCACCACTTCGTCCTGTCTCTTTGTTTTAACTGGGCATTTACCATGTTTATACTGTGCACATAGAACCAGAGAAGGTTTTTTGTGGATATGTCTTGAAGAATTCAAGCACAAGTTCATTACTGATGTTAAATAATAGTTTAGACCCATGTCTTGACAGTTCTTCTGAAGTCATTTCCAATAATTCAGGAAGCATGTAGAGCTATGTATCTGGATGCTCTGAATTTTGCTGAATAAAAAGTATAGTTTCTTTATAACTCTGCATAGGAAAAAAAAAACAGTTTTGCTTCTTCCAGAGAATGATACTCCATTCATTTAAAAAACCACTCCAGAAGTTTTGCCAGCCTTTGCTGGCTGTGCTTTCTTATAATTCTGGGTTCATAAAAAAGTTAAGCCCGACCTTTTAACAGAGCCAGGGGTAAGAGTAGTTTTATGAGAAGCTACCTTGTCTAAGTGCTGGTGGCAGTTAGAGAGTTTCTGTACTTCTTCTTCCAAAGCATTGGAGCTGTCTTTTGTAACTTACCTCTATTCCTGTAGCTTTTCCAAACAAAAATCCTTGCATAGACATTTTATGTTAAAGTATTCAGAGCATTTCCATTTCATAGCAGGAAATAGCAACTTTAAAGCAACCTTAGTACTCCAAAAAATAGAACATCTTTTGCATTAATAGCTCTGTGGTTAGAAATCATGTATACCAGTTTTATCTAATGAGAACATAACAGGTGTATCGTACAGAGATGGAGAGTGCAACAAAAACTCTGGGAAGGGAGACTGGAATTAAGACAAATACATTAGTAAGACTGTAAATTTAGGTTCTCAGTGCTCAGAAGAAAACACAGCTTGTATGTTCTGACATGACAATTTGTAAAGATCAAGAAGGCAATGCTTGTTTTAAGAATGCTGTGTTACAGTCTGGCGTTATTCCTTCTGTCTGACCTGTCATGAATTAGCATTTGTTTCAGTTCTAAGAAAGGCAATAATGGCATAACATCCCTGGGAAATGGGGCAGAAAAATAGTGGCTTGAGACATTGTATCATATACTCACAGTAGCATCTGAATAGCTGGTAGTATGCTCCCCCTTCCCCACAGTATGTCTGTTTCACGCAGCACAAAAGTTGGATTCAGGTTGAGGAATGTCTGGGATTTGCCAACAGGTTTAGGTTTATTCGACTTTTTTCAGATAAACCTGGTAATAGCAATGGGAATAGTGAGAGTGAAGAATCTTAAGTTCTCTTCCATGCACTGTTGGACAGGACATGTTCTAATGGTCACAGACCCTTCTCGTCTCTTCTCTGCAGTTTGCTTCCTTCAGGCTGTTCCATAAGTGGGAAACCATTTCATCCCATGTACCTTTAATTTGCAGTTGCCTTCGGGACCTGTAATTTATGTGTTGTGGACGTTGGAAGGCATGTATTGAAAGTACTGGGGGATGGTTTTGTGCTTTCAGTTCTTTCCCCTTCCAAATAACGAGAAGTGACTTGATCAAAACTTCTAATAGTGAGTTTGTTACTTGTTACTCATTTTCCGAGTGTTGAACCTGAGCTGCTGGTCTCTGATTCACAGAAGTCTCGGCTCAAGGTAGTAGCAGCTCCGCTCAGACCATACACACAATCATATAAGAATACATCAAATCCTACGCCTGTAGATCAGTTGCTCAAAAGAAGTGGATGCTCTGGTCTAAATCAATCTACACAACAGTTCTCCACTCTGGAAAAGAAAGATTACTGCAATCACAGTTCCCTGGGATCTTTTGGAGAGAATTCTATGAGGCACTCAGTTATGTAGTGAACATGTGAGAGCTGAAAAATTCGTTTGTTTCTTCAGAGGAGTTTCCTGCTTTGTCTGCCGTCACTAAGTAAGCAACCATTCTGTGGCCTGGTTGGAGCAAGGACCCTGGCGAAATCTGTGATCATGTAATTAAGGATTTTTACCTAGAATAAATGCATGGAAATCTCTTGAAGTTTGCTATCTTGACTTTTGAGCACTTGTCTTGGCAATCCAAGTGCCA
>WAAD01017959.1:497312-513303 GCA_013389945.1 Fregata magnificens | reverse complement strand
AGAGGTCTTTTCCAATCTTAATGATTCTATGATCTCCACTGAAGATGAGAAAGCTCTCTTGGATAAAGCTGTCCATAGTAAATATTGGCTGGCAGGGGTTGAGGAAAGGTGGGGAGATGAGGCCTTGTACCACCTTTCCTTTTAAAGCAACCCTGTAGGATTTTTTTTAATCCTACCTGCCTGTCTTTCCACTTGTATCTTGACAGCTTCTGCAGTGTTACCTCAGGCACTTGTTTTGGTGATTGCAGTTAGAAAGTAGAACGGAGGCAGAATTCAAGAGTCCTGGCTAGCTCTACAGTTGTACGATCTTCAGCAAGTCACTTGAGCCATGGTTCCAGTTTCCATCTAGTGACTAATGCCATTTTTATCATTATAGTTATCTGCAAAACTGCTGTTGTAAAGAGGAAAGGCTCCATCCAAGCTGTCCCATTTTAGTGTGCTTGTGAAGGGTTGTGTGTAGGACTCTTAAGATCACCTGTGTTCAAATCCTCTTATGGCTCATGCTAGCGTAGGAGTTCGGGATCTCTTCCCTTCTCACAGTTGGTCTTTTTGTCCTGATACCATCCCTTGGTACTCTTTTCAAGTCTGTTATGTGGCTTGTCCATGTGACTCTGCCTCAGTTGTATTCCTAACTGTATTGTCATGATGTAGTAATTGAGATTGTTAGTGAGTTATTGCCAATTCCAGCTAAAAGGGGATAGGTTCAGAAAAATATGCTGCGGAGACTTGGCATGTAATTTTAGGTAAGTACTTCTAATTGCATATTTTAAACCTCTCGCTGACCTGTTCATCACAATGATTTTTCTTGTTACGGATAGGACTGCAATGAATTGCTGTTGTCAGCTCTCCTAAGCTTCCAATTTCATGACCAGATCTAGTGCGGGTCCTTCTGTAGGCTTGTGTATAGGTCTGTTGTGAAGGCAAACATTGATGTCTCAACATCACGTGGCAAATACTGTTCATTAATGTCTGGGATGAAGACAGGAAATTGAGGTCTTCCCATATGTGCTGTCAGTAAACAGACTTTTCATGACTTGCCTTGTAGCATTTTATAGACAGCAACACAAGAATTAAATGGCTCCAACTGACAAATTTGGACATGGCCTATAAAAATAACTGCTATAATAGTGAGACATTAGGCCAGGAGACTCTGCGAAAATGTAGAGGGAACCTGATGATAAACTGGTCTCCAGCCAAAACCGGTCAATTCCTCGACTGGTTTAAGGTCTTCCTTTTCAGACTCAGTTGTGGTAGTCTGTGAGTGGTTCTCCTTTTCTGTGTACCCCGGCAGGCAGATTATTAACCGGATCTTTGAAATAAGCCCCTGTACCATCTCTTTAGTTGTGCTCGCAAAGTCTGTAGCCCCTCTAGAAAACTAGTACATGATTTAAGGAGCACAGGTAAGTGATTAGTGTTGATATTTGAGGAAAGTGCAAGAATCAGCCTCTGGGCAATTTTGGGATAATCTCTCCCCAAACAAGTTCTTGTCTGCAGCTGTAACAGTTGAGCTTTACTTATTGAGATTTAAGCTGATCTCTTAATTATTTTTGAAAGCTCTTTAAAAATGCAAGTGTAGATATTCTTGAACTTAAAATCATGGAGTGGGGGGGTGGGAGGGGAAGAGGATGGTTCTGAGCTGTAGCAGCTTCCTGGGGCAGTGGTCGCCAAGGTAGATGTGTTGTGTGAAAAAGTGTTTTCCCTGGGTTTGTTCTGAATTTGCCAGTTTGTTGGATGTCATTTCCCAGTGCGAGAGCCGAATGCATGGAAGTTCCTGATTTCCTTGCTCAGTGCTCTTACCTTCCCTACTTTTTATCTTGTATCTCTGTTTGCTTCTTGCCCAAAGTAAATATTCTCAAGCTTTTCAGTCTTTTAGTCTCACTTCATGACAGTTTCCCCGATCGGTTTAATTACCTTTGTTGAGCAACTGCTTGTTTTTGCAGGATTGGGTTTGGTTTTTTTTCTTCCAAAAAATGTAAATGTAAGTCCTTGTAGATTACAGTGGTTTTAAGAAGCAAGTGCAAAGAGAACTATGAGTTCATACTGGGGTATGTTATGCTCCCTCTCTGCTTTCTCCTCTCCTCCAATGCAGTTAAAAGCATGAACTTGGACTTTCATTAGATCCATTATCCTTTTATTGCGCTGAAGGTATCTGAGTACAATAGTCAGCTTACGGTAAACTTTGATGTACTGCCTGGGGTCAGGACAATGCTCTTGTGTTACAGCGCTGCCCAGTCATCAGGCAGCAGGATAGAAAAGGGAAAATTGTGCTTAAATTCTTTTTAAATTTTTTTTTTCTACAGTGCTTCAGACCCATAGACTTCTCTATTGAAGGGAGCTTTTTTTATTCCCAGAATCTGCCTAGCAAAGAGGGTAAAACAGTGTCATGTTGCTTGAGAGAGGGTAAGGAGAGCGGGAAACAGTTCTGCCATCGATAAGGATTACTTGTTTCTTCTATGACTCCTTCAGTGTCCTTGCTGCTTAGTGGCAGGCACTTCTATTTCTGGGGATGGAGAAGAGGAAGGTTAGTTTGGAGTGGGGTTAGGAAATGCACAGTAAGTAGCCCTATCACCAGCTGAATGGATGAGTGGCCTTGAGCTTCCTTTAAGCTTCTATAGCAGCAGGTGCTGAGAGGCCAGGGAATCTGGGAGCACCTCCTAGCTTGTGGAGATGCCATCCGTAGAGTGATTAAGTGGTATGACTTGGCTCAATAAAGGTATTGATCTTGATCCTTGTATCTCGACATACACTTGAGCCGTGTGGGTGGTCAGTGATAACATGCATGCTTTGCAAATGCTGCATGACATTTTAGGTTAATGCAATGGATTTATTTATTGCTGGTACAGGGTATGGAAATGTAGGCAAGACCAATTTTGTTACGTTGTGAGCAAACCAAGTCAAGGGCATTCAGCTCTTCAGCAGAAGTTCTAATTGCCGTGAAGAAAGTAGACAGGCAGGAGTAATGCAGTGCAGAGGTGTGGCTCTTTCTAGGCCAGCCACTGAATTAGGTGATGTTACTCAGGAATTTCAGTGCTTGATTTTTTTCTCCTGTACATTTTTGAATGCTCCCAGATCTTTTCTAGACAGCATGTGGGGTTCGGCTGGAAGGGAAGTACAATATAGTTTATAATGATTCTTGCTCACCAGTGCGACTGGAAGTGGAGTGTAAGGAGAGGTGGTCAAATACAGGGTTGTCTACAATTGGTCTTGGACTTTTTGATTTGTTACTGAAGCTCCATTTCTTACTTGTCTTGCAGTCCACAGTAGTTAACAAGCTTACGCAGCATTTGGTGTGTGTTTGAAAACAGTCTGCTCATTGTGGTGTGTTTCACAGCTGGACACTGTTCACTGCTGTATTTTGCTCTTACCTCTCCTTTCCTTTGTGGGATGCTGGTTTTGTTGCTGCTGTTGCCAATTCTTGAAACACAGTGGTATAACATCTCCCTCAAAATAACCATGCCTCAAGCTTTTTTCTGGTATAAGTGTTTCCTTGTTTTAAAGAAGAATGATTGATTTAAAAGGTCTTCAATCTCCCCTCTGTCCAGCAAACTCTGCTTCATTTTCATGCAATTAAAGCTGAGTTAGCTTTCTTTCATCCAGATGGGTTTTTTTCCTCCATGCTTTGAGTAGCAGATGATGTGGGTTGTCAGCAGTTAGTAGGAATGTCGAATGGCAGAGAGGGGAACATAAACTATGGGGTATTTCACATTGGGCTTTCGCAGCTGGGAGGTACTGCTGCCTGTTGAGTTCCTAGGGTAATTCAACAGGAGATGCGTTCAGGAAGGAGTATGAGAGATGTGGCACTGCTGCTCTTAGGAGGAGACTCCAAACTCTTCCTGGTCCAGAGACTGATAGGACTGGGCCTGACAGGTCTACACATAAGAGTTCCAGTGCTGTGGTCAGAGGGCAGTTAAGGAAGCCAAGGGAACAAATTTAACTGCAATGAAAAGAAATGTCCTTTTGAATTTCATGAAATTAACCTGGGGAGCTTGCTGCCAATAATCCAGAAATCAAACATTGTGTAAGATTAAATAAATCAACCTATAGTTGAGAAGGTTAAATTAGATAGGATTTAAAAAAAGGATTATGAACCCTCCTGATTTAAAGCATAAGTCAACTGTTCACCTCCCAGGCTTAGTCAGAAGTCTTCCCTCTGGGCAGATAATTGTGTAACTGCTTGTTATAGGGTTTTACACCTTCTTTTGAAGACTTGGACAGGATATTGAACTGGCTTTGATCTGACAGAGCGGTTCCTAGAAGTGGATTAACCACACTATAAGGTTGCTGGGAACAAAGCAGCAGACTGCTGTGGAAGTAGTACAGACATTTCACCCATGCCTGTTATCTTATGGGAGTTGCCATTGTAATTCCATTTCCAGTCCTGAGGACCTTTACACTTGCTCCAGGGGAAAAAGTCCCCAAGTGTCAGTGCCAGAGGGTTCGACGTATAATACGTAGCTTCTGCATGGTTATTTGATATGCCATGTTATGTGTTTCTTGCATGATGGGATTGCAGCTTTACAGAAGACTTAAACCTAAGCTGGGTACAGCTTGGTTGTATTGTTTCTTAAAGCAGCAACAACAGAAATATTAATTACTGTGCTGGTTGAAGTGCCTTTTTTTTTTTTTTTTAATTTGTAAAGTTCGGTATGAACATCAGGTAATGGTGGGTGAAATCCTGAACATAGAATGTCTTCCTTCACTTGGACTGGATGAGCATGAGATGGTCCATGTAAATAACTTTGGAGAGTTTGCGGTTGACTGTGTGGACTAATCACAAATTTAAGGCATTGTTGAGCTGTAAACACTGGGTGTTGATCTGAACAACTGTAAGGGCCAGTGATATATGTTAGGTGTCAAAGTGGGTAAAGCTGGCTTCGCTTGTACCTGTGAGGTGAGTCAGTCACTTGCCTATTTGCTTTGTGGCTGAAACCAATAAAAAATGGGCACGTATGAATTGCTCCATCATAGGTTTTAAACATCTGCTTCCTTCAGTATGTTGCCGCTAATACTGCAGACCTTGAAAGAGGGAACGATCACCCAATGATCCTGTAGAATAGACATTGAAATGGGCAACTGCTGAGTGATTTGCCACAGAGGTGTTTTGTTCCCATCACCTAAGATTAATATATGGATGAAGACTTTTTATCCCTTTAAGAATTTTCTCTTCCGCTGTTGCTCTGGATGGGCTAATCTAACCCCTTTTTAATTGTGCCAGTCTATCTCCTGTAGCCACATCTTGAGGTAAGGAACTGAACTGGATAATCTGGATATGGAAGTTGGATCATAATCTCTTGAGTTTGATCTCTGTGCTCTTTCCCAATCTCCTCCAAAAAATGTCTCTCAAGTTGACTGTGGTAGGGGAACATGTTTTTTTTTTTTTATGCTAATATTTAAAAAGGGGAATGAATATTGTCAATTTTACAGCCTTTTAGTTAAACCATTAGAATTTCACTTGGAGCAAAATTTGAACAGTTACGGCTGCCTGTAGGACCAGAGCACTAAATCCTGCTTTAAAAGGATGAAGAAGAGATTTAATGTCTTATTCATCAAGATTTCAGCTAAGATATAAGTTCTTTGCCAGCCATAGTTAGGGCAGTGGTGTATTCAAGGGGGAGATCACATCTGACCTGCTTTGATTTCCCCCCAAGGCGTGCTTTCCTCCCCCAGTTCTCTTACGGTCATGATTGCCTTCGAATAGGGTAGCCAAGCTGACAGCTTTCCGGATTCCTCTGAAGTTGCAGGTAGCCACATAAAAGCAGACTGCTGCTGTGTTGTATCTCTTGAGTTCATGTCAACATGTAGGAAGTAAAACTAAATGAAGCAGGATTTTCATCCTTGTATTTGAGAGCAAGTGTTTTTGAAACGTGCCTTGGGCAGATAAACACAAAGAAGAAGGTGATGATGTGAACAGAAAATACTAGTAAGAAGGTTCAGCTAGTAACTTAAACAGAGCCTTACCTGCTTTGTATCTCTGCTCCTGTTAACTCAAACTTCAGTTGCGTGTCACTGGGCAAATAAACCCACTTCCAAAACAGCAGATCTCCAGAAGTATGTCTGACTTACAGGAGACTAATAGGTTTCTTATGATTCTAAATTATACTTCACAGCAGTTTTATTAGTGTTTCACAAGCCTTGAAATGCTTCTTTTATTGCCCACAGAAGTACTGAAAACATTCATCAGAACCCTTAATGGAAGACATGGAGGCCTTTATAGCTAATCCCAGTCTATTTGCTTTT
Source organism: Fregata magnificens (assembly GCA_013389945.1). Taxonomy (NCBI): domain Eukaryota; kingdom Metazoa; phylum Chordata; class Aves; order Suliformes; family Fregatidae; genus Fregata; species Fregata magnificens. Next base: position 507,066 of record WAAD01017959.1, on the reverse strand, counting down.
GGTATTTGACAGTGCAGATATATTTAATATCTAGCCCAGGGTGAGCATGTAACCATCTCCAAACCATTGCCTGTGTCTAGACATGTTTTTATTGGTAATTCATTCTCCACAGCTGAGCAGAAGGCAGTGTAATTTATGGATCCTGTAATTGGGAATTGGCAGTAAGGCTGTGTCTCATAACTGAAGCCGTCTAGTGTGAGGGGTGTTTGTACCTAAGCAACTGGATGGAAGAGCTGTCTACCATCCACTGGATCTGCGGATGGTTTGAGGGGTCTGTATCAAGTGACCCATGACTGTTGGCAGAGCGGGAATAAAGCAACGTTTCCAGCTTAAAACGTGTATATAGCAGCCCAAATAAATGCTGATGTTTAGCACTGACATTATTACAGAGGTGTAGAAATCACTGAGATTTTTATTAGGAGTCTTCCAATATAGTTTCGGTGCTAGTGAAAATGAGGGGAGCACAGTTGTAACTCGGTTATTTCTTCTTTGTGTGATTTGGGGATAGCAGTCTTGTTAGGGAGGAGGTAGGGAGAGGAAATCTTTGCCTGCTATGACTTTGTCATGTTTGAAGAGCAGCAAACTCTCTGAAGAACTTTGGAAATAGTATTCAAGCTGCGCTTACTACACACAGAAGGGCTGTTACTGCGTTTTATCCCCTCCTGCTCCCTTTTTCTGTAAGTATGCTTATTAGCGGAGGTCCCCAGTGATCCTTCACTGGGATTCCTGCCTTAACTACAGCTCTTCAGCCCTTGCATTTGTACTGCCGTAGCACAGACTGTTGTATGTATGACAGAATTGGCTTGGTTTCAATTATGCAAGGAAGCGTTTTAACCACAAAGCCCACTGTGATTTGCCACGATCAGTTAAAACAACTGTATGCGTTGAGCCACCAGGATGTTGGTACCCTCTGAAGGGGAGAGGAGGAACGAAGCTTTGATGTAGCTGGTGTGAGATTAGCCTAGAAAACTATGGAAAATGGGAAGGGAGTCTGTGGGTGAGAGGGAGAGTTTGCCTGACTGCAGCTCTTTCTTATTGGTAATAATGTAAAAACACTGGAAATCATGGGCTATGATGCAATTAATTATTCAGAGTTGTGCTACACTGTGTGAGAAATGGTTTAATCTGCCTGTGTTACACATCTGGTAGCTGACGGAGGTCTTTAATTGCATAGATCAGGTTTGTGATTATTTATTTTTCCTCTTCGTGCCCCAAAGCATATGACAGACTTGAGCATTTTTTTTTTTAAACTGTGCTTCTCAGCCCAGGGAACAGACTGTGGTAATGAATGAGAGAGGAAGTTCTTGGAAAATAATAAAATAGTAACTAAGCATCATGGGATGCCTGCAAAATGCTGTAGTACAGAGCTGCTTGAATGGCAAAGATCTGATCCAGGTCTAGGCTCTTAAGTAAACTTGGATCCAGACTTTGTCTCCCTGTCTCCTGAATTCCAGTGGGATACATGAATATAAATCTAAAATATGCAATGTTTGTGTATATTCCTTTTCCTGCTCTCTTGATCTCCCAGGGAGCTGGTTCAAAATATTTTGAGCGATCTAGCTAAGAAGAGATAAAAACAGCTCCTCTAGATCACTTCTGAAAATGGTGGATTTGGGACAGGTCTGGCTGATGGGCTGATTAACCAGTCAGTGTCCTTCTTGCTTCTTTCCATCTGTGTTTCTTCTGGTGCCACTTGTGCATGTGTGGTTTTTTTAATTGTCAGAGAGAGAAGTTAGGCACCTGGATTTGCTTGCATGTTTAAAAGAAAAAAAATTCTTTAAAATGAATTTAAAGCTTTAGGCTGAATGCTAATTCGAGGCTCAGGGACCAAGATTGTGTCAGGTTTATGGATCCCTTAACTAGGTGCTCAGTCTAGTGCTCTGAGCAAGTCCAAAACAACCCTAGGGTAAGCAAATGAGTTCAAAACTCTGAGCTCAATGGGTTTTGGAAAGATTGCATGAATCAAGTGTTGCACTTCTGTTTACAGACAGCAGCCCAGAGCTTCCCAACCAGCTGGGTTTTGTGCAAGGAGTGTGACAGAAGGCACAAACCAGTCACTGAGTCTGACCTGTGTTATCCAGGACCCCAGTTCCATCAATCCTGTGGTAGAAATTTGAAGCAGGGAACTAAAAAGAACAATTTTGTTGCCAGCTTTCTCTGTCGAGGGGGTTTCCCGCATTGTGAAGAAACCTAACTAGAAGGCATTAGAAAACTCCAGAGGTGCTGATTTATTTCCTTTTTGAAAAATAGCTTGCCACAAGTGAGCGTTTGCAAGGAAGGGAGCTGGAGCTGTCAGAGTAAGCAGAGGATATTGTTTCAGGCTATATTTATTTTCACGGAGTGGTTTTTAGTCAACGAGTATGCTACACTGAGATGAATAGCCTACTCCCCATTCTTCAAATATCCTTTCCTGTTTAGAAGGATTCTTCTTTAGTCTGCTTATTGGAGTTTCCTGGAAGGTTGGTGCCTCTTCTGGAGAAGCAGAAAGAGGAACCAATTGCGTTTGATTCCTCAAATGCACCTACTCCCTGAAAAGCAGTGTTAAAGTGGGTAACTCAACATTAGCGTGTTTCTTTGTAGCTGTGATTGCCGGCTAAACCCTTGCCAAGGGGGAAGCAATGTGCCTTTACGCTATACTCGGTCACAAGCAGAGCTTTGTACATGAGCAGGAGAAGAATATGCGGCATCCGTGGGGCGTCGTAGACATGGGTGAATCCTTCTCAGAGCTCTCTTGTACGTTGGTACCAGGGAGTTCTTGTGCTTGGAGGAGAAGATCAGGGTGTGAAAGGCCCTTGCTCTCCTCCTTCCCTGAGTGTTTAGGATTATGGCGTTTGGCTGAGTCTGTGTCATGGGCAGGGGGCTGACACTAAGCAGTGATTAAACCTTGGAAAGTAGGTGGCATCCATGTGTTCAGTGAAGGAATGTCTTAGCTGAGAGCAGAAGTTCAGGATATCAAGGGATGAGTGTCTGGCATGTGTGATGCTGGAGGGTACAACTTGACAGGTTGGGGGGCTTGGCTGAAGCTACCAGCTTCGCTGAAGCACAAAGGCCCAGCTGGGTGTAGTGCAGGGTGCCAGGCTTGGCTTAGTAGATGGCTTTTGTCTATGGACAGTCAAGAAACTGCGAGGCTTTCTGTTCGAACTGGTGATTTGTGCTTGCATAATGAAAAATCAGTCAATGTTTTCTGTGGTGTTGTTCCCCCCATAACCTGGAAAACCTCAACCCTTAACCCATAACCCAATCTAAGAGTAAGCATGGTCAAAACTCAATTTAATATCTGAGCATACGTCATATTATACTCCATCTGTAGTAGCTAACTACTTTCTAATCTTGAACTAATTTCCCTCTTCTTCCAGTATGACAAAAGATAGAGCTGTCCTTTGTGCCTTCAACCTGATTGAGCTAAGCCATCTGCTTTCCTGCTGGGGAGAAACATTAGGAATAAGAGGCCTTTTTTTTCTCCCAGAGGCAAATATTTCCCTTTCTCATCCCAATGATAGTCTTCAATAGATTAAGCATGTGTTGTGTAATGTCTTACTGAAAGGAGGAGTCAGCATGGACTTCTTAAGTAACAAACTAGTGTGAATTTTCGGGAGCATTCTGTTGTAGCTGCATGCAGGTGTTTCAGTTGTGACCACTTTGTTGCCCTTGCCAAGGGGTTTTTGGTCAACTTTTTCTTTAAGAGCACCCTAAAATACCTTTGGACCCTAGTATGATGCAGGCTGAGTGTTAAGAATATTTCTGGATTTTCTACGTTTAGCTTCTAGGTATTCTTTTTCTTTGCGCCCTCTTTGAGCATTGTGTCTTGAGGTAGATAACTTCTGTGCTCGAGGAATAATAATCTCTGGGTCCAACTGCTAATGCTTTATTTTTCTCTACAGAAAGAAATTCAAGCCATGAGTCAGTGCCATCACCCCAACATTGTGTCTTACTACACATCGTTCGTGGTGAAAGATGAGCTTTGGCTGGTGATGAAGTTACTTAGTGGAGGTGAGTGGTCCAATTTCTTTACCCTAAAAGGCAACGTAGAAAGCTGTCTTCCTGTAATACCCTTTCCCTTGTTTACCTCCTAAGCTTCCCACTTGTGATTTAAGACATTGGAACAACAATATTTAACTTCAGCCCATTTGGCTCAGGAATAGCTTCTCATGTTATGTACATCAGTAGTAACACCTAACTATATGACTGTGCTAGCTTTTTTCCCCCCTCCTATTTTGTATATTTGACAGCATTTCATAGAGTTATTTTGTATGTGTTTGCTGAATGACTCACTTGAGTATTTGAAAACTGGAGTGTATGACTCGGACATTGACAAGAGAAACTTAAGTGCAGATGTAGTAGCTGACACCATCCTAAACTTCTAGAAAATAAATCTCACTGTCGTCTTCTGAAATGATGGATCTGAAATGGTGCTTCTCAGATCATGTTAACAAGAGTTTCTTCATCTTGCTCTGTAAGCCTAGGATAAGCTTTTGAACTAGAGAAGTGTGCAACTAACTTCACTGAGGCCAACCATTTCCACTAGCTTTATTGTGAGAATTGCAACTCCTCTTGCAAGGCTGGTTCAGTGACCTTTTTCTCACTTGCAGCTTGGAGGCCTGCATGGTGCTGATGGCTTGTTGGTAACCAGCCGTTCTGTTCATTTTAACCTATTTACATGTTGGCTGCCCTTGTGAGGAACTTCAAATCACCTCTATTTTGGGCAGAGCTACTCCTATAACGTCAGTGTATGGCCTTAAAAATGGAGGAGAACATCATTGTGGGTGTAGCTTGATTTGTATAGTGTCAATGCTCAGAGCTTGGATTACTTTGCCCACTTGTTCTAGTTGACAAAATAACTGGGAATACTTGGGGCAATTTCAAATTACTGCCTAGTTAACACAGAGCCAGGGGAACTTCCCCTTTCTGGATTTATTCTCTCAGACAGTGGAGAAATGGGGGTTTTTTTGCTGCTTTTTTTTTTTTGAGAGAGAGAGAGAGAGAGTTTGAAAACTTCTTATCAGTAATGCTTTATTTCATGTCATAATATTTTCCAGGATCCCTGTTTAAGTTACACTTGAGACAAGAAATGGAATCAAGTTCTGGATGATAACACAGAGGACTGTTGCTAAATCTTAGACCTGTCTTTAGGAAGACTTGATTTTCCTGGCACCCAAGTGAAAAGGAATTGAAAGCTGAAAAAAACCCCCCTGTTTTCTTGCTTTTTAAAAAAAAACTTCTTGGCTTCTCTGTTCTTGGCTTAATACTAAGGACTGTAAAATGCCAGAAGATGATGTGGAAAAATCTGGCTAAACCTGTTAGCTTTTTCCACAAGAGCTCGACAATGACCATAAAACATCTGTCTTTGAAGATCTTCTTTAGAGAATTTTAGCAGTTCCCTTGGGGAAAATCAAATTTCATGCCAACTTAAGTCTGTCTTAAAGGCTTTTTAATGTCTCATGTGCTCATGTGTCATGAAGCAATACCCTCTTGGACGGACACGTAACAGGTCATTAGAGATATGATGGCTGTTTGTGTGTGTAGAAAAGAATCCACTGCCAGCTTAGTGCAAGTGGTTTTGCTGTGTGTGTAAAAAGTGTATCTATGGGAAGGTTTCCACAACATGAGGAAATGGCATTTCAGGGGTGCAGGAGAGACAGCAACAATGTTCTTGGCCTTTTTCAGGAGAGTACACAACCTCTTTGAAGAAAATGCACAGCTGCTTTAGCTAGAATTTTCACAGCGATTTTCTGTCAGAACCAAGTCAGGATTAGGCTCATCCCTGAACCTCCAAATGTTCTTTCTGTTTGTCCTCATTTTTGTGTGGTTTTTTGTGTAAAGCTGAAAAAAAATCAGACTCTTTATGGACCATCTTTTCATTATCATGGCACCACAAATGTAAAGGCCACACTGGAAAATTCTTGGAAAAATAATCATTGCTTCAGAACCAGCCTCTTGGTGGTGTAAATGATGACCTGTTTGTCATTTAATATTCACTTTGAATGGCCTTCTGTGTTATACAGACTGATAATTGATGCTTGTGCAGCTCTGGCACTAAGTGGGGTACTTTCAGTAAAGTAGTGCTATGAAATCTCACTGTTTCTTGCTCTGTTGCATATGTTGAAGACTAGGGTCATACAATAAAAGATGGACTAGTAGCAGTGTAATCTCCCCCAACATTTCTGTAAGCCAGCGTTAAATTTTCTCACTTAAAAAGAATCATTTGGGGGCTGGGGGAATTGCTAAAATAGACAGAAAGACTTTGAGAATGACCTGTCACTACTTTTTATGCAGGAGGGTACCTTGAGAGGTATTTTTCAGCTGTTTTCACTTTATATTTTTTCATGGCTGTACTTCAGAAATCTCATTTCAGATCTCATAGGCAAATTCTACAGGACAATCTTGAGGATGGGGGAAGAAACTTGTGTATCAGAGCTTTCTGACTGAAGAGCTTCTTCATTCACTTTTAATGAGACTATTTCCAGTTGTTTTTAGGCTGAGTGATTTATGTAACAAGAGACACTTTAAAAACTGCTTCTCATTCCTTTCAGCTTACTTCTTATCAGTAACGAAGTGGCTAGTTTTGTGGTCATCTGTCATCCAGTAGGAGAAATAATGATCTGAGTTTCTCAACAGGAAAAACCTTCGAGCTGTTTTTATAAACCAGAAAGGAGAAAAAAAAAAAACCAACCAACCCAGGATGCAGCCTAACTCTTTCATTCCATATAACTGTTCAGAGAGCATGGACTGAGATTTGTACATCTCAGTAAGCACATATGAAATCTATTTTGATGTCCATTCTGTATCTTGATTGTGGCTTTTGTACTTGAGAATTTCTTCTGGGTAAAAGTTCAGAATCTTATTGCTTCTCTTCCATCAGTGTCAGTCTATGCTGGCATGTGTTTTCAGGCTGAAACTAGTTTTAATTTCAGCCTACTTACACTGACCTTATTACTTTGATAAACAGCCCACAAGACAGACCAGTCTGTAATGCAAGCCTTTTTTGTTGTTGTTGTTGCAACAAAAGTAAATGCAATTTAATTTATTTTCTGGTTGCAGTTATTTTGTTGAAATCTTAACCTAGTCATATATGCAAGTATTTTAGAAATGTCTCTAAGCAAAAATACTCTAAATCCATGAAGCGTTAGTGTCTGGTAAGTGCCTTGCTCCTCTGAGCAGCCAGCTGGTGCACTCAAAAGTAGCTTAATTGCCTGACTGGCATTGTTGCTGAAACTGAACTATTTGTCTCTGCTTTGCAAGTACTGTGTCGGTGGAAGATAACCGTTTTCCATCTTTGAAAGTCATCAGCAGTGAGGAGGTAATGTACTGGTGAGCTGTTGGGGAGTAACATGTAAAACTGCTAATCTGCATCGGAGCCAAGTCAGGCTGGTTGAAGTTACTGCTGAAAGCAGTTTGAACTGGCAGATTTGACACTGAAGCAGATGTAGAGCATAGTTGTTGCTGATGGCAGAAATGTGGCTGTGATGATATCCAGCTGGTAGTGACAAGAGGTGCTGGTGTGTCCAGTTACTCTGACACCCTCTTTCAGATCTGGTGATGTGTGCCTGAGTCAGGTTTGTGAAGTATCTGCTGTTTCTGTTCCCTTCACTAGAAATTTCAGACCTTTTCCTTCAATGACGAAACTGTTTTGTAGGGATCTAAGCTTAGCAATGTCAACATGGCACCCCGGCCTTTTGGTCCAGTGTTACTCCAAACTAAACTCCAATGGCTATTTCTAGACAACTGCTGACCTGCTCTCTGCCTCGCTGGCATTCCCCTGTTGTGAATTTTACTCGTGCCTTTTTAAAGCCATCTGAAGCCCAGTCCTGCTCTCTAACTCCTGTGGCTTTTCAGTAGGAAGAGAAGCAGCTGTCCTTTTGTTCTTGAGCTTTTTCTGATTGTGACCTGTTTGCTCCTCTAAATTCTTGCTGGTTTTAATAAGAGCTCTCATTTCACAGGTGACCCAAGGCTGTGGCTAATTCTACAAAACAGTTGCTCATGTGAAACAGCCGTCTGTAGTGGCTTGCTACATCACACAACAATTTTTACTGTCCTAGCCTACAGCAGATGAGACCTCCAAAATATTTTTAAACTGCGCAAATCCTTTAAATATTGAAACATTTCCAGATAGGGCTGTCAGATCTTCTGCCTTCTGGAAGGCTCCTAATTAAATCTGCTAAGGAGATTACTGTATTGAAATAGTTAAACCTTTTATTTTCCAAAAGTTTTTAAAATTATCTAATCAACCTCTTACTTCAACCTTTCATCTTGATTATCTGATGAAGTGCTAGGCCAGCAGTTCAGCAAGCCAGACCAAAAGGAAGGTATGGCAAGTCTTAGGTCTCCACCAGGGAGACAGGACATCTTGTTCTACTTCTGCCATGTTAATCTCTGATCTGGCCACTGCTAATTCCAGCAGTGAGTTATGATCAAAGTGTAAGCCACAGGTTCTTAGAAAGCCTCGTGTTTATGTTGAATTATTTTGTTAGGAGAGCGCTACGCGATTTTGAGTCCATCTGGAGGGTTTTTAATTTCATTTGCAGAGACACGATTTCAAACAATTAAGGATGGGATAAGTCAGAGGCAGAAGATGGTAGGGACTGTACATGATTGCAGAATGTGGAGCTTGTAGATACGTTGCCACTCCTAGCTGTAATAGGAAAAGCATGAAAAAGAATAGTTTGTCTTCAGATTTTCTCCTATAAATGTCTCAGTCTCAACTGTTTTCCCCCCTTTATTGTATTATCTTGCTTCCTGCCTTAATCTTGTTGTATTGCTTACACATCCAGGCAAGTGCTCTAGAGGGAAGAAGGCAAGAAGTGGAAGTTTCCTTAACACTCCCTCCGTGCTGAGGTGGTTTAACCAGGGATAAGAAGAAATTTTAAAAACCAGAAATCCCGGCAATCTACTTGGATGTCTTTTCCTTTGTTTTGTATAACTTGTTTCTTCCTTTACTTTGGTGCTCTTGCTGTATCTGTGTTCCTTATCCCCAGAAGTACTGAATCCAAGCAGCTGATCCTTCTTCTTTCACGTTTTCTTCCTCCATTTGTCAGAGGCTGACAAGATGCAGATTTAATTTTTGGCTCTGATGACAGTCAGGCTCACTGAAACTGCTGGCTTCTGCTGGGATGCCTTAAAAGACGCAGGAATTAATCCTGCCAACTCCTGGTTCTCAAAGATGTGGCTTGTTCAGCGTCGGTGTCCATCAGGTTTGGGGCAGATCTTGATTCTCACACAATTGTGTAGTGATCCCCAGCACTGTTTTCCAGCCTATATATGCCAGGCCTCTAAATGGCAAATCAATGCAGGTACTGTTACCTGCTTGTTTCTGTTGGAAATTAAGTTGGAGTATTAAATTTTCTTGTTCTGCTTGCCAGACAAATTTAAAGGAGGAGTTTTCTTTGCATTTAACTTATCCTGTATCTGTGTCCGGTCACTTAGGTTATAGTATAACATGCAAGATGTGGTTCCCACAGCAGCTAGCTCTGCTGGACGTTTCTTTTGCCTCTGGGGGCATGTAAAATTCCAGCCATAATACTCCTGCATTTATCTGTAATCTTGTTCTAAACAAGCTTTCCTTTCTGCTCAAGTTTTTGTACCCTTCTCCGCTTCAGCCCCATGCACTGAAGCATTAAGCAGTGTGGCTGATGACTGTCACGTGGACACTTTCTTCCTTTCCTGAGGAGGAACATCAGAAGCAGCTTCCTAAATGCCATTACGTGTGCTTGCTGATGTAGGTTAGGTCAAAGAAATGTGCTCTGGAACAGGAAGCATC
>WAAD01017959.1:95925-497281 GCA_013389945.1 Fregata magnificens | reverse complement strand
GGAAGCATCAGTGTTTGCGGTGGTTTGCTGTTGAAAGCAAATCAGTGGAACAGTTAGGACTTCTTTCCCTGAGGGTGCGATTACACAAAAGTTTTCTCCAGCAGCGAAGCTGGTTTAAGAAGTTCCTGGCTGCTCAGTCTCCACCCTGCCTGGAAAACTGGATTACCAGTTACTGCAGTAATTTCATTTACAGTATGGCTTCGTAAGCAGATGCATTGGCACAACAGGGAGGTGGTGAACTATGGAATTCTTTAATTTCATTTTGCTGCCGAAGAAAACACCAGAGTAGCACAAAGCACAGAGTGTTGAAGGAGACAAGTTTTACTGGGTACATGTGTGGGGTGCAAGAAAGGACTGCATTTAGTCAGTTTCAAGACAGTCCATTGCAAATGGTCTGCCTGATGTCAATATACAAAAACTAAATATCCCTCTCTTACAAATTCAGGATATTGGTCTGCTCATGGGTTTCTTGTGTCTTCATTGCTCAGATACTGCTGTCACGGGTAGAAATCAACTACTTGCCTCTGGAAAGTTGGAACTGGCTTCTGTGGATTGAGTCGGGCCTAATCAGATATACTCTAGCCATGAAATGGGAAAGGCGAACTGTGGGGCCTCCTGCTCTTTGCTCCTGGGGGGCAGTGGAAGGAGCAATGGGATATCTGTTCCATTTGTGCAGCCGGACAGACATTAGTCTGTCTGCTGCAGAACTGGTGTGAGCAATAAGGACTCCAGAAAAAGTTGCTCACTGCATGTTTGTCTTTGCCCTGCGATAGTTACAGGTTGGTTTTTTTCGGGTGAGGGTAAGTCTATGTACAGCTAGTTCCTGGTGATTTCTGCTGTCAGTAGGAGCTACTGCATTAGCAGCTTTCAGAGCAGACTAGGAAGCTTGTGAGTTTGAGCAGAAAACCACTTAACTTTCAATTGCTGTACAATTTGTGCAGAGAGATTGTGCTTTACTGAGTAGATGTAATACAGTTTGCAGTTGGCGTCAGAATATAGTGAGACACTTTAACGATGAATCATAAATAATGCTAAATGCTCTATCAGATTGCACAATATCTTCTAGGCTTCCTGTTGGTGTTCTGCTCAGTGTATATTTGATGGGCAGGAATTTGTTTATAGCCGCATTTTTTCCACATCAATCTCTAAATGTCCTCTCCTTTGTCTTCTGTTGGGCTTTGGGATCAGTTGCTCATCACCAGACTTCTTTAAACATCCTTATTAATGACAATGTTATTTATATTTACATTTAGGCTCTAGTTCTGGCTCTTCCCTGTGTCTTGTTTTGTCTTTTCCTGATATGCTTCCCCTTCTGGGCTTGGAAGAACTTTCCAGTCAGCCTCAGCCAAACTTAGTTTCTGTCTCACTTAAGCCTGACCCTCCTGTTCTGTGAATCTGTAGCTTCTACTCGTACATTTCTAATAAGAAAAATCAGGAGGGAACTGTTGTAATCAAACATAGTGCCATCTATAACACACACTGGAGTGTTTCACAGCATTATCTGAAATAGAAGCTATATTCTAGGGAGGAGTCAAAGATTCTTGAAAAAAACAGACATCGTAGTGGATTTTTTTTTTCTTGAAAACGTTGTAACTGTTCTCTAATACAGAGTAGGTGCCTTATTTCCAATGTGAACCTCATCTTCTGGCCACTAGATTATGGGAGGTATTTGTCTTGCAAATTGTTCAACTTCTTTGTGTACATAGAGCACAAATCTATACTGAAACTACATTTAAGCAGAGATCCAACTATGTTCAGATGTACTCTTAACTTCCCTAGTTACTCTTAAACTAGTTTGGAAGCTGGCTAAGAAACTGTCAGTATCAGGGATCATGCTAGTGTTTTGAAACAGGATGATGGGTTTGTAAAGCACATGCTCTTGTGTAGATCGGATCTTGGTTCTGGTTCAGCTGAATTAGTTTCCAGTTAATTTCTGGCGGTTAACGTACTGTTGGATCTGGAACAGGCCACTTTGTGCAAAACGGTCATTTTTCCCCTTAGACTAAGGATGAGGCTCCGACCTACTAATCTGTTCTTTGAGTGTAACGCAGTTGGTGTAAGTGAGAAAATTTGTCTACATCCTAAGGCGGTGGAGGGCTTACCCAAGTAAGTGTGTCACACACTTAACTGAGATCCTTGGGAACAACTGCATTTTGGCATCAGCCTGATAAATTCAATGCAGTATCTACCTCCTAGCAGAAAGCGTTTCCCTCAATAGTGAAATTCCCATGACTGCTGCTTTCAAAGTAGGCTTGTGCTTAGCTATGGGTTTCTGTTTGGGGATCTGGGTATTCAGCTGCTCCATGTCAGGCTTCCTGAGCCAGAATGCCGGAAGATTTCGAACACTGCACGAAGCAGTGTGTGGAAATGCAACTTGGCTTTGTTCTTCGTATCCTGTGGTGCTGTGCTTTTACCAAGTTGCAACTGAGTCGGGAGTCAGTACCTACCTCCCAAATTTACTGACCTGTGAGGTGGAAAAATCACAACTTTATTGTGTTGTGGTGCCAGTAGCAAAACTTTTTTCTCTGCGGAAACAAAGTGGGGATGATCCAAATAACACTTTCTTCAACAGGAAGGTGGCTCTTGGGTTGGTTTTCTGCTGTTCCCTGAACTAAGCGTTTTGCTGATAGCCTTTTTGCTGTTCTCCTTTCTGTAGAAGACTGGCAAATTCCTCCACTTCTTTGAACATCTCAATGTGAAAGTGGTTTTTAAAGTGTCCTTAAAAAGTGGCAGGCCGGACAGGGAGCAGATATAGTACGGGTGTGAATCAGCCATTTCACAATGAAGGCTGGTTCTGTGCCTGTTGTCTTGTCTAACCCCCACCCCTTTTTCTGGGTTAAATACAACCTCTAACTTGGCTAAACACAGGATTTTTTGACTGAATGAATTTGAGCACCATATGATCTGCCTCCTCATGTTCCCTGAGCCCTTTGCAGGAGAAGGGAAATGTTTTTGAACAAAGTCTGCTAACAGAGTTGTGGGTGGAAAGAGGACAAAACGAGTACGTGAAGAACCACATATTTTCACTGGACTTCTAAAACAAGTGACAGTTTGTTCTCCAGATAAAGGCACATTTGAGAGGAAAGACCTGAACAGTGAAAGTGGAGGGTTTTTTTGGTGGGTTTTTTCTTAGGTGTCATAAAAATTCTTGTCCAAAATAAGAAGCATCGAGGCTTGTAAGCACATACTCTTAAAATATGAATACGTGACAGGCTGAATCCGAGGTGAGTCCTCATGACACACAACAGAGGATCCTTTTCTTAGGCACTAGAACCTAAAGGTGAGATTTCAGTGAAGGGGAGCATACTCTTACATCTAGGGTTTTAAAATTTCCTTTGGTAGAGATAAGCTTGCTCCCATGCAGGAAGTCAGACATATGTCAAAACAACCTGAGTTACAGCTGGGTGAAAACTTTGACTAATGAATTAAGACCCATGTCAAAACTCACTAAAGATGAGTGTTTCCATGCTCGGACAGGGTAAAGGAATGCTGAACACTGCTAAGAGTGTTCTTGCATAAAATGTTGGAGGGATGTTACGCAACTTCATTTCTATATTTTTTCATTTTCCTTGGGTTTTTTTCTATTTTGTTAGTGTCTGTTGTGTTAAGATTGTATCTTCTGCAAATACCTTGAGGCAAGCAAAGGTTTTTTGGGAAGAGGAAGCTGGAGGTGCTGTTTAGGGCAGCCAGGGAGCCTGTCTAATTGCTTGCTGCTGACAAAAGGGGTTTCCTCCCCCATTCACAAATGTGTTCTCCCTCCTTCTTCCCATCCTTTTCCTCTTTATTGTCTCTGAAACTCATCTGTTCGGAGGTTATGCTCACTACCAACCAAAAATAGCTTTTTTTTTTTTTCTTTTCCTCAGTTTATTTTTTTGGTGGATTGAGGGGGTGGCTTGTATACCGTGAGCACCGATGCTGGTGGGCCGGAGAAGATGGAAAGTGTCTGGCTGGGCAGAGTGGGGAATAGTGACTCTCCTGACTGCAGCAAGCTGTTAGATGAACTCAGCACATACCGTTTCCCACAAACTAAGGGACACCGTGCACCCATGTAATTGTTTCCTGTGCAGTTTGAATTGTGCAAAACAAGCCTTTCCATGTGGTGTTCGGATTCAAACCTTGCAGCCTTTTTGCTTTCATGTGAGAATCCAAAAGTAAAATACTTTGCTGAGAGACAACCTATCTGCATGATTGTTTTGGCCAAGAAATTCAAATAAGGTAGTAAATAAAATAAATTGTGAAGGGGGGGAAGTTTTTTGTCAACCCGAACCTTAGGGATGAAAAGAAAAAACCAAAAACCTCCATCATATTTTTCTGCTTGCTTCAAGAATTTACAAGGTGGAACTTGTAATTACCCCATTGACCAAATTCATGAGAGTAAGTTTCTCAGCTTTTAGTGTACTTCAGATACAAAAATGTTTTGATTCTCATATGATTTTTTTTTTTTGGTTCCAAGTTAGGAAGAATGAACTTTCAGCTTTTCTAAACTAGCTGAGTTAGTACTGAAATGTTCTTTCCCTGTAAGCTTACTGTTCAAAGACAAACAAGGTTGGAATTTGTGCTTTGCAGTCTTGCCTGCTTTTCTCATTCTTCAAGAACTTCCCAGTGCTGCTGACATAGCTTTGCATCCATAGCTGTAAAAATCCTACTAGCTGAGTATCCAGTCATTAAACCATAGAAACCCTAGTTTGAAGGCGCTAAATAACACAGGCCTGGAAAACAGGCTTAGACATCCCATACTGGAGCAATAAAAATATAGCTCTGAGAAGACTGTCTTCAGTCCAGAAGCAAATACAAAGAATACAGTACCCAATATATCATGAAAACAGGACCTTGCGCAAGAGGCGTGTTACTAGTCATTGATTCCGTTTATTGCTGGGTGCAATTCAAAGAGGTGGTTTGCTCTATAAAGCATGGTTTGTCATGCAAGATGATGTAATTCACACCATGGTTGGGAGAGAGACTAAGTGCGATGTTTCTAGGGAAGGATCTAAGCTATTCCAGTTTTGTACACAGTGAAGAAGTGACTTATTGTCAGATTTCAGCCTCATTTGTTCTCTATTTAATAATTTCCACTTTTTTCTTTTAGGGTGGTGTCATCCCTTAATGTATTAGATTTTTCTTGCTATTCTTCTGCATTGAGTTTATATGAGCTGAAAAAGAGTCTAGTTTTATCAAGCATGTTGCCTTCAGCTTGTGAGTCCTGGCAGCCCCCTGCTTTTTCCATTTCCCCCTCCTGCTTCTCCAGTACTCAGTACTAAAACAGCTGTAGCGTTGGTATCTACTTAAAAACCTTCCAGGAGTCCTGTGTATGTACACTTTACATTTTGGCTTGTTCAAATAACTTCTCAGTTACTTGTGGTCACAGGGATTTTACAGCCCACCTTGAGGATCTGCACCTCTGTAAGGCTCATGCATGTGAGGTGTGCATGGTTGCCTCTGCTTTCCTGCAGCAAAAGCTTCAGCTACTGACTGATCCCGACCATCGTTGCTTCCTCTCCCAATAAATTCCCTGGACTTGTGTATTAAGTGATTATAAAGTACACTTAGCTGTGAATCAATTCTTCTAGTTTAAACTAATGTGTTTAACTCTTTCCTCTAGGCTCTGTTTTGGATATTATAAAGCACATTGTGGCCAAAGGGGAACACAAGACTGGCGTCCTGGATGAACCCTGTATAGCCACGATCCTTAAAGAGGTGCTGGAGGGGCTGGACTACCTGCATAAAAATGGACAAATCCACAGGTATTTTTCATTTTTCTCATCTTTGTCCCAAAATGTGTGTTATTGAAACAGAGCAGCTGAGCACATGCAATCCCATCCTACAACCAGCTGTGAGGGCATGGAAGGAGGAAAATAAAGGTGGGTGCTTAATCAAAACTCAGAACTCAAATGTCTATATAGTAGCTGCTGCTTTAGGAAATGTGACTAGGCTAAGTTTGGGTAAACTTTGGGGTATCGAAAGTTCTGATATAGAGAACCTCTTTGCAAATGTCAACATCCAGCTGCAAAGTGTGGTTGTTGGAGCTGGAAAACTTCAGCTGGCTTTGTTTCTTACAGGGCTACAAATCACCAAGAGCACTGCATAAGAAATGTTGAGCAATTTAATAAGGAGCCCTTCAAACCCTGTTCTCAGTTTTTTTTTTTTTTTTTTCCTGAAGGCTAGCTGCAAGATCAACATAATGAAATTTGAATTTGGGTAATTTAATGAAAAAAAAAAAAAAGATGGAAACAAAATTGGTTGAAAAACTTCTGTAGGCAAAACCCAGTTAATTAATGGCCTGTGTTTTGATGGATCACTGAAATGTGTGGGTTTCTGTGCTGCTATGTCATTTGGGAGGTATTTTTAAATCATGTTTTCCTCTCCTCTGGTGTCAAGGTGTGGTATAGCTCAGGAGGAGAGGATACTAAGTCAGTACATTCTGCTGTTAAAAAGAATGAGATTTGCAATCCGAAGTATGTGCTGAAAATAGAATATACTGCTTGTGGGTAATATACATCATCTCAGCCACAGACTGCTGCTGGGAACAACAGCCTCTTCTTTCTTGGGAATTTTGTGAGCTTGGCTCTCTTCTGGTACAATGCCATTATAAGCATTGCTGCTGCTGTGCTGGAGTAAGTTTCTGTCCTCTTATGATAGCTGCATAAGAAGAGGTAACTCTTTTTGCCAAAGTGTTATTTTAATTAGAAAATCCAAGAAGTATTTATTTCATATTTTTGGTCAAACTGGCTTTTGTAGATGGTTTGGGTTAAAAAGAAAGAAGTCGTTGGAAACAGTTCTGGTGGAATTCTTTTCCCTGAAAAAAGTCTCAAATTTTGGTTTCCAGTCTCTATTAAAATTCTGATTTAACAAGAATGGTTGTCTTCATTGAAGGCAGTTTTGATTTCACAGCTGGTTGATTAACTTTGTTTTTTAGAGATAAGACTTCAGGCAGCTCTGAGAAGTTAGAGTAAAGTAACAGACCAACTCACTGAGTACATGGTAATTTTTCACCCTTGCCATAAGTAATTTACAAAACCATGCTCATCTGTGACTTGCAGTTGATTTGCTTGACTGATTTAGTTCATCTTCTGGTCTAATGAAATCAAAATATATATGTTAAAGCAGCAGTAACCTGTTAAATTTCAGTTTTTCTGAAGATGTCACACAGTGATTTCTGTATTGAAAGAGAGGTGGTTCACTATTTGACTTGCTGTAGTGAAACAGCATAACTAGTAATTGTGGTAAAGGTTATAGAAGATATATTCATGTGTTGTTTTTTTTTTTCTGCTGCCTCAGCAAAAATATGGTGTTCACAGAAAGTTCAAACTGTTTGGTCTGAAGAAAATGTGATTCATATTGAATCAGCCGGAAGCAGACTGAACCAAACCTGCTGCAACCATTCTTGTCCTGCTCATTTGAAGCATTTTGCCCTTATTTAGGGGACTTCAGCAAAGAAATCAAAGCTGTGTCATCGCTGCAGCTTAAGGTTGTGGTTGTGCGTCAGCTACTTTGCATGTGTTGCATCCCTGTATTTTGGGGCTGCTCCAACAATTGTGTAATGTTTTATCTGAAAAGAGCGTTTGGATTACCTCATGGGGTCACGGCAGTCTGGGAAATTTGGAGAAGTGGTAATAATCACGATACAGAAGGAAAGTTGTGTAGTTTCCTACCTGTGATGCAAAGGATGGTTTTTTAGCTGTTGGCAGAAAGCAAGCTTACAGGCCTTTGAGGGATGAAACATGTTTCCTTAATGGAGTTAATCGTGCTGTCTTGCATTTTATTCAGATGTGTGTACACCGCTGAGAAAAACACAGTTTAAAGTTGTAGTGCAGATGGGACCTTTCCTCAAACATAGGAATATCTGTATGATTTTCCCATTTTGCTTAACGCTAGAGGTCATAATATTGGTCATGCCTGATGGGAAAGGCAGGTGGAAATCTTGCAGTTGTGCCAGAGATGCTCTGAGAGGAAGTGTTTAAAATAACTAAATTTTGGTCTCCTGGGTAAGCTTAAAGTATCTGGCTCTCAAGGAAACCACATCAGGTGATGGCTGAACCATTGAATATAGTGTCTGCAACGTGGGGCAGCTGCGGTTGGGGTGAGCTTCAGGCCAAAATAACGTCAGCTGTGAAGGGTCAAAATTGAAGCGCTTTGGTTAGGCCTGGAACAACCAACCCAAAGCAAGCGGCCACCCAGCAGAGCAAAGTGTTCCGCTGGTTACACTAAAATATCCCAACTCCATTTGTACTACACCTAGGAGAAAATGACTTGATAAAGTTAGAGACATGGTATGGGTGAAATGAATGTAATTAGCACATCTGAAGTTGGACAACCAGGCTGGTGGCAAAGCTGGAAGGATGAATATCTGGACCCAAATGTAGTTTTGTGGGCACTGTTGACCTGAAGCGGGGACAGCTTGTTACTGCTGTAAATCATTAGTTGGACCAGAGAATATATGTCTGACAGCGGAGCTGCTTGATACTTTTACATTATGCATCGTGTTAAATGGGTAAATTAAGTTAACGTGTGGAAGGCTGGCTTAATGAAGTTCTGCTGCTGCTGAATCTCACTCTGTGTAAGCCTGCCTTTAACTTAATGCCACTTCCAATTAAGGTTTGGGGAGCTGGCTTTGCGTGGAAGTGTAAATCCCCGCTTTGGACAGGAGAGTAGCTTGACAGTATTCTCTAGAGGAGATTAGAAAGCCAAATACCTAGTGAAGGCTTAAATTATAATTTTTTTCTTTTTTTTTTTTTTTTTACTTTCCTGATTAACAGCCAGAGCGAGGCCGAGACTTGAATAGATGCCATTGTTCAGCAACAAATGCTTAAGTCTCCCACGTTGTCCAAAGTGGTATTTTTTGCTTTAGTCTTGCAAGGGCTGTTGGGAACAGTGTCTGAGGCCTTATGGTAAAGACAAAGGAGAAGGCAGAATCAGTTTTATTTTCATGAAACACTTTGTATCAAGGTAACGATTACAAATGATCCCTGTCTTCCTCCAGAATCACCACTGTCTCTGGAATCTCGGAGTTGGAGGCTCTCTGCCTTCATTGCCATGTGCCTCTCCCTGGCTGTCTCTCCTGTGCCAGCTGCTGCCGTCCCTGTTGTGGTTTTCTGTGTAGCACGGTGATCCCAATGACAATTTGAAATCCTAGTGATCCGGCTCATGTTAAATGAGTTAGATATCTGGGCACCAGCCAGTGTGCTGAGGATGGAGAGCCACACTCAGAAACCTTCGGATGAAGCTGTCCTGCAGGAATCTGCTCGGACACATTTTTTTTATGGAAGTTGAGCAAGACTGACGTGCAGCAAGGGGTTGCTCCCAGGCTAATCTTGTCTGGGTGACACAGAGGGTATGTTGCACCTCTTCCCCATTTGGACTCTGATTCTTCTGTGTATTTGGGGATTAAGCAGGAGTTTGATGAATGACTTGGAAATAAAACTAAAGCAAAACCAACCCAAGAGGTTTTATTGCTTAAAGGGACTTGTTGGAGGGAGGTTCAAGGCTTTTTCAGGTGGTGATCTTCATTGGCAGTCTGACAAATGAATCATGCTGATTAACTGTTACAAGGTGTCTCTGTCTTTCTCCCTATTTTTATCTCTGAGTTTATCTTCTGTTCACGATTAGCTGTTGTGTAACTGAATATTTCAGTTAGTCCAGGTGAAATGATATGCTGCTCGAATATAATCAGATTCTCCTATTGCAGCATAATGAATGTGATACTTGCATGCTTTTTCTGTAAAAACAGAAAAGCTTAGGAAGTGGTTTAGGGTTGCAAGTACTTGAAATATTGGCATGGCAGTGATCCAGCTATTAATTTGTTGTTCTTAGGGGGTGAGAGTTGCAACAGCACACTTGATATGCTGAGTTAGATCAGCTTGTGCCCCCATACAGGTTTTTTTTTGGTGTGTTTTCAAAATCAGTTTTCTGAGTGTGGGGCAGCAGGGTGCCGTGGCAACTGTTTGAATGTTGCTTTGAAGAAACCCTGGAAACAATATTCTTGCTGTGTTTTTATGCCAAATGTATTAGTTTAGGTTTTGAACCTTAGGATGGTTTTGACACGGGATCAAAGTTTAATTGTCTGCCTCTTCTACCTATATTAAGAGAAAAGAGTTTCTGAAAAAAGGATGTCTGTATGTGAGCACATATGCATCACTGTCACTTGTGTGTGGGGTTTTGCAGGAGCACTCCTCCAGTAGCGAGTTTCAGATTTAAGGTGAAGGAGCTGATGGATATATTTTGGCAGAACTCAGCTGTTCTGCAGGGTTCAAGCTTAATTTTCACGTAGCTGATTAATGCATTGATAGCTGTGCTGGCAGGTATTGTGGTTAAACTGGATTCAAGTATGCCACTGATTATTTTGACAACTGAAATACTGTACTTTTTTGTTTCTGTAGCAATACTGTAGGAGAACTTCACAGCCCTCCTCTCCACAGTGCTATAATCTTGTTTTGGGGAGTGTGTTTTGGAACTGAAGTTTGGTAGGGGAGGGTTGAGGGATGGATAATGGGATGTGGAGCCTTTCTCCTCTAATTGCCAGTTTGATTTTTAAGTCAGGACACTAGTAATTTGAAAGCTAGCTATTGCTCAGCCACGGGAAGTGGAATTTTATATTCAGAGAAGTGTGCTTTGGTCTCTTCTCCCTTATAGTACAGGATGGGCAGAAGTAACCTTTAGAGGTAGTTGTTAATATAAACTTTAAAGCTTTAATTTGTAAACAGTTCAGCAGCCAGAGTAATAAAAATGTTACTCTTGGGTGTCTCGGTGGGAAGGAAGAAAAGATGCTGCTTTAGATTGTACTGGGTGATTTGTTCCCCCAAATAAACACCTTGCTGTGCAGCATCAAGGGCACAAGGACCACCGAATCTCTGCTCTGTGTGCACGGCAGTGAGACTGGGGCGTATTGTGGTGGTTTGGCGAATGAGCATGTTCTCCTGATGGCTGTTTCTTCCACTGCATCATCCAGAAATTCATTGTTCTTAAAAAAAAAAAAAAAAGTTTCTCTGTGGTTGCAGAGAGAAAATATGAACCAGATGTAAATCCTAAATCTGCAGACAGCCAGAAACAATAGCTCCTGTGGAGACAGTTTTCCTCGAAGTGGATAGAGACAGCCTCTGCTCTGAAGCCTAAAAACCTGGCAATTAAAACTCTAATGGTAAATATGGCTGCTGCTGAAAGCATAGGAGTGTTGGGGGGGCTCTGCAGTGGCTCAGGCCCCCCAGTGCTCAGAGGTTTCGTGTGTTACGAGGGTCCTTGTAGCAGCTTGTAGGGGGATGCCTGAAGCCAGGCGCTTGCTGTGTGACTGTTATGTTCAGGTGTCAGTCCCCACGCCACTCTCCTCGGACCCAGGTCCTGCTTCTGGACTTTGTCACTGGGTGTCCCGTAGTTAGTCAAAGTAAATTCTATTTAGTCCAAGGGAAAAAGAACTTTTTGGTACAACTACTATGCACTGCATTAAAAGGGAGGTGAGTTTTTAGGTTTTTCTGCCCCCCTTTGTTACATGGAGATGAGAAGCAGGAAAAATACCATGAAGAGCAGGAGATAGAGGTCGGGGTGATCTCTGAAAGGCTCAACAGCAATGACAGGTTTTGGTCAGTGATCCATGACTGAGTTGCACACTCAACTAATACGGTTTCTAGCAATTCCCAAGTTGTCAGTAGTATTTGGGTTTGATGTGTTTCTAGGGGGAATAATCTTCACTGTCTGAAACATTAATTGTATCAGGTGAAAATGTAACAGACTCTCTCAGCTTCTGACTGTGAAGAAACCAAGTGCCATTCACATGTATGTACAACCACACTGTTTGAGACATCCTTGTCATCTCACTGCTTTTATCTGATGTAGATTACTGGGACTAGATCACCCAGTATATGCTCTTGCAGCATCTCTCCAGCAGTAGAATAATTGTTTAAATCAGTGGTGTTCATCCTGTTCATCCTTTCTACTGTAATACATAAAGCGAATAACCCGCTTCAAAAAGATAGCTTTGAATATTGTCCCCTGTTGAAATGCAGCAGATTTTCTGGCCTTTATAGATCCTAAAAGCTGCATATGTGGAGATGCCTTAAGCCTTTATTCAGACCACTGCACTGTTTTCATTCATGTCTTATGCTAAAACATGAGAAAAAGGTCACTTGCTAAATTTGTGTGGTAATATGTTAAGTACACTTGAAAATTTTGTGAGGCTGCATCAGAAATTTTTTTTGCATGTCTACTAAATCAAATTGTAACCTGTCTTGCAGAGTTCTTGTAAAATTCTAACATTAAAAAGTAAAGCTTAATACTTTCAAAACCAAAAGTGAGACAAAACCCACACACATTTAGGACAACAAATAGGGAAATGCCACAGAGAAATCTATCATTTCATTGCAGCCTGGAAAGCATCACCAAGTTAGACTAGGAGTGCCAAGAGGACTGTTTCCATTGTACAGATACCCAGTTTTATAACTGCTTTCTCCGTTTTACAGGAATAGCTGGATGAAATAAGGAGATCTTTCCTCTTCCTATGCTGGCCATGCTTAAAACTGTCCTCTTCTAGATTTTGGAGAAGGAAGTCAAGCTGGCAAGTCTTTCGTGAGCCCTGGTTGTCTTGAATTTCTCCTTCTGCGTCATGTTGGAAACGTTGCTGAGCAAGAGCTGTGGGTGGCTTTGTAGATATGGACGGCTCTTGGCTGCATAGGGGAATGCCTTGGACCTTGTGTGCGTGTATAGATATACATGCTGCTTCTCCAGAGCAGGGGTGCTTATTGCCTTTTGGAAATTAAGACCTTTTTGAGCTACCCTATATCAAAATTTTGGGCCTTATTTGATCCAGGTTGATTATATGTTTACTGGAATGACCTTTCATCTCTCCATCATGGCAGGGTGAAGGCAGGGAGGCGCGTGAATCACTGGCTTTCCTGTTTCTTCTGCTACCTGATCCATCTTGTAGTCAAACTGGGGTGATCTGTGTGTGGTAGTTTTGGGGAAATTCCTGTTTCTGAGCACAGTAGGAACACGTTTCAGCATGCAGCAGATACCACAGCGTGGTGGTGTGCATCACTAGTATTGCCACACGAAGCATGCCCCCCTCCTTGCACGTTAAATAATTTGACATGAAACATTGAAATAAGGCCACGTTATAACTTGACTATTTTCCTCTGTTACCAATGACTAAGGCAGGGCCTCCCAAAAATATCTGGGCCTCCAGGGGTAGGAGGCAGACCTTGTGACTCCACAGCTTGCTGTGCCTGTTGCTTTTCATGCAGCAGCTGTTAAAGGAGCTTTGTGCCTTGTCCCCACTGCAGTCCTTAGGAAGCAGGATCAGGAAACAGAAGGGCTGAATAGATGAATTTGTGGAATAAATCCTGGTACACTTTTAGCTGCTGTTCAATGGTACGAAAACTTGATTTTAAAGCCTGCTGGGCAGGATCCTTTCCTTATGGGGAATACAAGAGAAAAAACTGAAGTTCTGACTGAATAGGGGAAACTTTAAAAAGTGGTATATGAGGACAGAGACGTAGCTTCTCTCTTGCATTGACTGCTGAAGGGCTGAAGCTTGTCAGAAGCCCTAGCTGCTTGGTAAATCCTCCTTGTCCTAAGCTGATATTACAACAGTGATGTGCATTGGGGTGAATGTGAAGCAACACTCTCTTTTGTAGGAGGAAGAAGTGGGGCTGTGAGGGTTGGTATGATTAGATCATCTCCATGTTGGGAGATAGGGCTAGGTTTAGTGTTCATAGTGCTTTATTGTCTGGCTGAAGGAGCTGATCTGTCTGAAAACTGGTTTTTAAGGTTTTGGTTTTAGCTGGAACAACTTCTCCCACACTGATGTGCAGTTGAGGTTACTTGAGTACTGGTGCTGGGCTGGAGGCATGGTGATAGATGGGAGATAAAGTCCAAGGCAGACAGGATATGTCATCGAACCGCACCTTCCTTTAACCATCATTAGGCCTGTAAACATGTGGGAAGAGAAGGAATTAATGAGAGTGCAAAACCATCAAAGACGAAGTTGGCACAGGAACAAAAAGTGTAAGCTGGACATAATTTGCTGAGATAAAGGGAAGTTGCAGGCGCTGTGATAACAGTGACTGTGTGACAGACAGGAACACAATAAGTGATGTGACACACCACTTGCTGTCTCGCTTCATGTCAGAGACTCGCACCAAGTTAGCCCAAGGTCTGCAAATCTTTCTTTACTGCCTCAGCATCTTACCAGCCCCTGGAGCTATACAGATAACGAAGATGACAGAGTGAATTTCAGGAGGATCTCCTGCAGCTTTCTTTGGTGAGCCCTCCCTTGTCTGAGCTGACATAGCGACTTAACCTAAAATTAATCAAATTTCTGAATCGTGGTTT
This sequence comes from Fregata magnificens, assembly GCA_013389945.1. Taxonomy (NCBI): domain Eukaryota; kingdom Metazoa; phylum Chordata; class Aves; order Suliformes; family Fregatidae; genus Fregata; species Fregata magnificens. The sequence continues at coordinate 482,968 of WAAD01017959.1, read as the reverse complement.
CTTGGATCCCGAGCCCTCTACTTAAAGCAGCAGTCCACTTCTGCAGCATTGGAGGGCAAAAAATCAGGAGGAATTGTACCTATTAAGTGCATCGTGGATCCTCTGAAAGGTGTTTTATGTTTTAGCTAAAATAAAGTACAATGAGAGATTCATTTCTCGTGTAGCCCTTACTGGAGATTGTTTGCCTGTGCCAGGAGACTGGATGCAGTTATCTCTCCCAAGAGGTCTCTTCACTGCGCTGAGTGTGATTTGGCTGGATGTTAAGGGTAGGGCACGGAGAAAACAAGTACTCTATGTACTCATATAGCTTGTCTTGTTAGAAGCTGACAATCCTTTCCAGTAGGCTTTGTCTACACACCCCTCTGTTCGCAAAGCCACAGTCTGTCAGTCAGTTAGTTCTGCCTTTCAAAGCCTTGCTTCACGCTGCTTAAAAGAACCAAAAAGAACTTCTTTAAATTCCTGGTAACACTGGATTATTCATCTAACTTTCTCCAGACATTAAAATGACAGTTAAAAAGCCCTTAAATATTCCTACCTACCTAGCCCCCATGAAGTTGGGGCTTTAAAAATGCCTCTACTGTTTATGAGACTCGGAGTAAATCATGAGTTGCCTTGTGCTGCTGGCATTTAGCTTCTGTGTTGTGGCCCTGATCTTTCACCATGGCCCAGCAGCCGGCAGAGCAGCTCAGAGAAGAGGGTAGAAGCAGTTGCTGTGCTTCCCTGATCCTAAGCAATAAAGCGTGTCACTGGGCTGGTCCCCCGCTGTAATTTATAGCAGCCTGGCTGCTGCCGCTGGTCCTGGCTGCCAGTGGCCGCAAGGGCCTGCTGAGAGGGCTGTGGATGAGCAGGGATGAAGCAAGCTGTGGACTTGGCCCTCTCTTCCCCCTGCTTATGCCTGCCTCAGCAGGGAGGCTGGAGAGAGGAGTATGGAAGCTGCTTTGCCAGCTCTCTGCCGTTGGAAGACCTTCAAGCTTTGGGAGATGTTCCCGAGTCCAGCTCTGCAGAGTTAAGTACAGCACTTAGACTTAAAACAGACAGTGATTGCATCTTGCCCAAGAGTTTGGGACTTAAGGCTCAACCCTTAAGGCAAGGGGTGATGGCTTTAAACTAAAAGGGAGTAGATTCAGACTAGATATAATGAAGAAATTTTTTACGATGAGGGTGGTGAAACACTGGAATAGGTTGCCCAGAGAGGTGGTAGATGCCCCATCCCTGGACACGTTCAGGGTCAGTTTGAATGGTGCTCTGAGCAACCTGATCTAGTTGAAGATCATAGAATCATAGAATCATTAAGGTTGGAAAAGACCTCTAAGATCATCAAGTCCAACCATCAACTAACACCACCATGCCTCCTAAACTAGGCCCTGGAGTGCCACGTCTACACCTTTTTTGAATGCCTCCAGGGCTGACGACTCCACCACCTCTCTGGGGAGCCTGTTCCAATGCCTAACCACTCTTTCAGTAAAGAAATTCTTCCTGATGTCCAATCTAAACCTCCCCTGACGCAACTTGAGGCCATTCCCTCTCGTCCTATCACTAGTTTCTTGGGAGAAGAGTCCAAGACCCGCTTCCCTACAACCTCTTTTCAGGTAGTTGTAGAGAGCGATAAGGTCTCCCCTCAGCCTCCTCTTCTCCAAGCTGAACAGTCCCAGTTCTCTCAGCCGCTCCTCATAAGACTTGTTTTCTAGACCCTTCACCAGCCTCGTTGCCCTTCTCTGGACACGCTCCAGCACCTCAGTGTCCTTCTTGTACTGAGGGGCCCAAAACTGAACACAGTACTTGAGGTGCCTCTCAATGTCTCTGCTTATTGCAGAGGGGTTGGACTAGATGACCTTTAAAGGTCCATTCCAACCCAAACCATTCTATGATTTTATAAAAATATTAGTACATACAGCTTTTCTGAGCAGGAACAGGGAGCATGCTGATGTACAGCACTTCTAATACAGTTGTCTTGAATGCCTTCTCCTACATTGTGGTGAACGTGCTGACATTTGAGGGTGTAAAAATACCGCTCTGCTTGCACGCAGTTTCTGTTTTGCAGCTCTATCTCAAATGGTAAAGGTCTCGCATGTAGCCAGCTTTTTGTATCTTGGCTTATAAGGCAAAGGGAAGAGGTGACGTAAATAACAGCATATCATTGAAGGGAGAATAATGTTCGATAGAGAGAGAATAGTGCTCATTTGGTGTATAATGTCACAAATTGCTTCATATTTAACTGTATGTAGAGATATTGTCCTGGAAGTATTTTGCAAATTAGTCAGAACAGTGTCAACTCCAGCAATTGGTTGCGTTCAGTATAAATATTTTGAGTTATTTATTACCATTAACAGAAAATAGTAATTCTTCTATCTTGCACCTTCTCTTTTTTTGAATGAAACTTGGCAGGACCGACCACTCCTTCCTCATGCCAAATTATGCACTACAGAGTTCAGTCCTTGAAAATGTATTGTTACAGTTGATGTAAACTGCATCTAATGGGCAGGTGACTCACTGACAGCCAGCATTGCATCCTAAAGGCACATACAAGCAGGTTGGAAGCAAAGGCATAATAAAGAGGGCTTATCTCCATTTCCCCCTTCATGTGACCGTTTTCTTCTCAGTGCTAGGCTACAGAAGTCCTGGGATGCAACTCTTTGCTCAGGTCCCTTGTATCACAATTACAGTGGCCTTAACAAATTGTCTTAGCTATTGCTCCCAATGTAGACTTTTGAACACAAGCCAAGTGCATCCTTTTTGATGTCCAAACAATATTAAGAGGCTTATTTAAAACGCAATAACTTAACATGCTTCATTGCTTTTCTTGCAAACACCAGTTCTTTAAGTCTGTATGAAGTTTTATTGCGTATGCCAGGATTACAGAGTTGCAGCTGGTTATTGATAACTCTGCTCTCTGTTATGGACCAGCAAGTCTTGCTTTTTCACTTACTGTTGTCACTGTAACGACAACCGCTATATGGCAGTACCAAGGATTGAGGGCCATGGGTGAGGGCAGATCTGATCATTTAGCAGGATTCTAAGGACTCGTGTAGGCTTTTTGTAGTGGGAACAAGCCATTAGGATACAGTTCCCCCCCACTCCGTTGAAAAATTAATTGTGGGGGGTGTGGGAACACTGTGCTCAAAACTAGGGAGCATCATCTCATTGCCTTCCTGTGCTCCCAAATGTCCTGTAGCTGGATGCTTGATTGTAATTTTGTTGGATCGGGGATCAGTTTTGGTTATATAGCATCTAATATTTATGGTCCAGCCCTAACCTGGAGGCATTAATGTGATGTAACTGGTACATTAGTGTTTGGTCGCACTGGGAAGCTAAACCAGTTTGGAATGCAGATGAGGAGGGGTTTCTGCCCCACTGCGAAACCTTTCAAGGCTGATGTGGAGAATCCAGCTTTGCACTGGAGCAAGTCCAAACCCCTCTTCCCGCTCCGGTTGTGAGTACAAGGTAAATAAAAGCATAACCATTATTTTGCGGAAGGGCTCTTGGAGGCTTTAGAAGAGGGGAAGATGACAGCTATGGAGCGGGAATGTCCAGAACTACGGTAGCATTTGTTAAGCTACTGGCAAGAAAGAGTTTACTCCAGCCTTCTGTAACTTCATTTAAAATGTGATATAATTACTGTTTACGGTACAGCCTAAAGCTGCTTCCTGTTTCCAGTATAGTAATTATGCCAGAGGCACACCATTTATTCCAAGTGAATCAGCCCAGGATATGGTCATTACCACATTAATAGGAAGTACCTTCAAATTGTTATACTTGGCAATAACTATATCCTGGAGTAACATACTTCTCGCCATTCAGCTTGCGAGTTTATAAGCATCTCCTGACGAGAATAAACAGGAAAGCACCGTTCTACTCTCCCCCGCCCCATTGCTTTAAATACAATTAATTAATCTTAAAGATGGTTTTAAAGGAGGACCTAATTTGAAGATATTGCCCGTGACAGCAGTATATGCTAAATAAAGGGATCTGTGTTCACCCAGTGTTACTGCTGCTCGATGTTCACCCAGCGCTGTTGCAGTGGGCGACGGCGACGCCAATACACTGGGGTGAGGAATGGGAAAGCTGGAAGTTGCCTCTGTGGTACAGTAACTCTGAAACAGAGTCAGTGTCCCCAAACAGCTTGCTGCCAATCCATTTTGCTGCTCCAGGGTGGAGTATACCCCTCTGGGGTGAGTAATGGCCTTTTCAGATGGTTGGCCACTGGGAGGAAATACCACATCAAGTGGTGATTTAATTCTGTAGCTTGACTTGGATATTTGGCAGTGGCTGTTGTTGGCCTCCTGGATTTCTTATTGTAGCAACGACTTGCTTTACTTTCTTGAACCAGCTTGAAGCACCATATTTACTGACTTTTGTTTCCAACGAGAAAATATGTAAACTTTAATTAATCCAAGCTGAAGTTAAAAAGAAAACAAGCCTCTGCATTGGAGGGAGTTAAGGGACCGGAGTCCTTTGGCTCTTTTCTTCCTATGGGATTCAGTCTGAGTTCTTGTTTCGCTACTTTTTGCACTCCAAGCCTGTCCAGCTTGCACTGTTATGGTAGGATGGTCTGGTGGTATTGAATGCATGCTGCTTTCTGGCCACTGTTGCTACATCAGTGAAACCTGCCTGAGTTGTTTTGGACTCTGAAGCGCACAATGGTTGAGACTTCATCATTAGTTCTGCTTAAAAACTTCCCTGGCACTTCCTTCATTGCTGAGTGCGGTCTGTTTCAGGGGCTCCGTGACCTGCACACGCCATCATGCTGGCAGGGGAAGTTTGGAAAGGCTGTGCAGTACCGCATGGCCCGGCTTACTGGGGAAATGCTCCAGCGTCCTGGGCTGCCTTGGAGTACAGATGGAAGAGGAAATTACTGTTACTTGCATCCATCTTCAGTAAGAGGAACAATAAGTTCAACAGGCAACCTCGGTGCATGCTATTCCTTTCCCCGTAACCTGGAACTGGCAGGCAGCTTTGAAAGGGCCTCATGCATCCTGGCTGTCACAGAACTGACTGTCTGGATAAACACTTCCAGTAGGATTGGAGAGTTTTCTGAACACCTTCTGCTCCCTCTGAATTAGTGCTGGTGCGAGGGGGGATTCCTGGAGATGGCTGCGCCTGTGCCAAGCACGTTTCGCACCACATGAGCCAGCTCCTTACCTAGGAAGTAGCAGACTTGGGCACTATGCTCTCATGGCTCCATGTGCTCATGGGGTTGGATCCCAAAGGCATCTTCTACCTAAGTATCAGCAGGGAGCTTTTCCATTCCCTCACTGTTACGGACCGTGAACGCTTTGTGGGAGTGCAGGAGTTAGTCAGGTTTGTATCTCTTGTGGCGATTAACTCTCTACAACCCCGATTGTGTTGGATTTGGCCAATGGATGCTAAGGGTGGGGTAGCGTAGCTACATGTTTAATGTTGTATTGAATCCCTTCAGGTTCCTCCATCTACTTAAGAGTCTCCATCCACTGCAGTACTGATGCTTTCTTGTCTGCAACGGCTGCAGGCTGTTAATTGCAGGAAGAAAACAGAATAATGCTTCTTGGAGGGAAAGCTGACTCGCCCCTAAATGCATGTTCATGTATTTGGCCGATGTAAAATGAGCAGGACTGGAGCTGACGGGCAGCAATTGTTTTACGTTTGTCTACTTATTCTGGCACCACTGTCACAGCTTCTTACTGGTTTGAATCCCATTGCGCTATTAAGTCAGCTTCTCAAGGCTATCTCACCATACAACTTCAGTGTTTCCATATAAATCTATCCAAGTGTTCTTGATCATTAAAGCAAATTAGTATTTTCCTGTACTTGCTCTTACACTTGTGCTTCAAACAGGGATTATGCTCCAAGGTGGTCACTGCTAGCAAGAGGCGTATGTTTGGCAGGACTTGAAATACTTGTTTGAAGTCTAAAGGCTGCTGTCAGCTGCGGTTTGCTGTTAAAGTAATCTTTAGTGGGACTGTCTTACAGGCAGTCTTTGTTCACTTTTGTTTTGCTGTATGCTCAGGGAAAGCCTTGCCATGCCAATGTCCTAAACCGGGTATTGGGAAGAATCTAACAAATGCTAATGCTGGAGAGGATGTGTTTAAAATTGTCCTGGTCTGGAACTGGCAGTGGCCCAGGCTCTTCTTCAGAAGAGCAAAGCCAGGAAGGAGCAGATTTCCAGGGCCCAACTGGGGCTCTTTGGCCAGGCCATCACGCCAGTTCTTTTCTCATGATGCACGAGGGAGGAGAGAAAAAATAGCTTTTGACTTTTTTTTTTGGTGTGTGAAAGGATTTGGAATATTTGCAGAAGGCAGTAGAGGGACATTCTGCTTGTTTTGGTTGTGTCGTGTCCCCCTCTCCCCCCCCTTTTTTTCTTTTCCATGCAGGTGGTTGCCATTAAGGTGAGATGTGTTGTGAATTGCTATCTAGTCACTGACATCCATTCCCCAGGCAGTTGCTTTGCTTGCAGCCTTTCTTGAGACAGCACCTGCATGTGCTCCAAGTCTGCATGGTTTCCTAGCCAGTGCAAGCTTAGCAGCCATGCTCATGAACGCGGGTGTCAACTATAAAGATGCTTCTCTTGGCTTTGCGTGGAGAGCAGCCTGTGAAAATAAGCTGTAAAACTTCAAAGCATATTTGGAGTGAAAGTAGCGTTCCCCTCAAGGATGGAGAAGTGCTGCTGTTAAACTAACAAACCAGAGCTTTTTTTGGGTTAGAAAGGGGATAATACAATAACTTTCATAGTACATGCTGGATGTTCTTGTGCGTTCGTTGACTTTGGTCGAAACAGAATCAGGGAGACTTTTTTGCTAAAGTTGAGACTTCACAGGACAGTTGAGTGGCCCCCCTTTCCCATTCTCACTGTCTCTGTTGTACCAGGTCTGCTCACGTGACCCTTGGTAATGTGGTTCAGTTCATTAAGCCACGAGCAAACGACGTTTTTCTTCTGTCTGGATTTTCACCGGTGTATGGGGCTAAACTGACTTCCTGAGGAAGCACGTGAACTCCTCCAGGGCTGGAGAGCAGCGAGACTTGAGGCTGGGGAAGAGTAGGGTGCATTCAGCAGTAGCGAGACTAGATCAACTCACTGTCTCTTGAAGTCTCCCCCTCTAAAAGGGTACATGAGTATCAGACCGGTGCTAGGTTCTGTTTTCACATTTTTAGCTAACTTAACTTGGGACAAACCACTTTCCTTGTATTTTTGAGGGTACCTTCTGATAAGCTTTTCAATTTTTTTTTTCTGTGTGCAGTACTTAAAATGCTGCTAGCTATAAATCATACAAACACCACTTAGTGTCTGTCTACTGAAGTTGCAGTTGGTGTTAAGTCCCTACTGTTTCTGCGTGATTGGAAGCAGGAGGTGCTAATGCAAGAAACAAAATATGTGAAATAGTAACTTTTTAATGTATTTTTGTTGGTTGAAGGAAAGGTTTAATGACTTTCACTTATTGTTGCTTTATCTTTCTGCAGGGATGTGAAAGCAGGAAATATTCTTCTTGGAGAAGATGGCTCAGTGCAAATTGCAGGTAACTTTCCTTGTAGCTTTGAATAAACTTTAGGTGTAACTGTGTATCTGAAGAGATGGTTTAATGATCAAGAAGAAACCTACATAAAATGTTAGCTTCAAGAAGCCCCACAGTTCTCAAAACAAACAAACAAAATGAAACCAACAACACCAAAAAAACCCAACAATAAACAAACCACAAACCAAACCAAAACAAAAAAACCAACCCAGCATTTATTACATCTTGATGTTTTAAGATAACATTCTTTGGAGTAATGACAGTCAGCATGAATAAATCCTTTGACTGTTAAGTCCTCAGAATCAATAGATTAGATAAAATTCTTGGCATAAGCTGGTCAGATTTTTAAAACAGCAAATTCATAGGCGTGGAAGTGGACTGCACAGACATCACTGATTTATCATCAATGTGTAAGGTGGTTTTCAAAAGGACTGTGGTGAACAGTGGATAGATTCATCAGAAGGAAATTGGTATGACTGATGGTAAAAGTCACTTCCAACTTTGCCTTAACCAAAGATCTGCTGGTCAAACTACTTGTGTGGATGCTCCCTAGTCCACTTCAGTTGAACCGAGTGGATGTTTAACTGACTGCCCTAACCCAGCCCAAACTGGGGTGAACTGAAAGTCTTGGAAGCAGTCGTGCAAACTGAGGGACAGGGTAGGGAAGACTGTTAAGACAGTTACTTTAGCTAATACGGATGTGCCTGGAGGAGATGTCTGTTGTAGTCACTGCTGTCACGAGCTGCATCAACACAGGTATGTTGGAAGCAGTCCTTGGTGTGGATGGATCATATGTCTGTGGAAAAGGGTGTTGTGTGGTGGTTTTGGGGGTTTTTTGGTTCTCCCTCCCACCCCCAATAGTATTATTCTGGTCTTTTACTTCATTCGTGTTCCTACAGACTTGACTCTTCTTTCCAGAAATTAAGAATTATTATTATTGTTATAGACTATTAAGTAAGACAAGATTTTTGGAGAGTACATTTAGAACCTGTGAGACTTGTTTTTCCTCTTCTTCCCAGTGCGCCGCTTTCCTATCCTGAGTACGATTCCTCTCTGATGGTCCTTTCCCTCAGGACTGTGCTCTTCCCATGAATCTTGTGGTGCTTTTCCAGTCCTTGTGCCACCTCTAGCTGGAGGGCAGAGCTCACATCTGGTCCTGCCATCTTAGCAAACATCCTGGTACATGTTTAACTTTTGCAGTTCCATATTTAATTGGAAAGAGCCATATCTATTTGTGATAAGGTCTCTTTTTTTAGTGCCCTGTCCTGCTGGTGGAGGCACAGCAGTGGATCAGGCCAGTGTGCTGGGGGTTAAGGGACGGGGTTTTGCAGCTGTGTCGCAATGACTGTTGTGTCAGGCAGAAGTGTGTGTTGCATTGTGTAGTGCTGAGAGGTACGGACTCCTTTGGTGTATCTATGCCTGGATTTGTATGTTGGAATGAAAGGTGTAGACGTCCACCAGGAGGCAGAACGCATTGCAATGCACAGGTTTTTTTATAGGTAGTTCTTCTCCCTCTGCAGAAGGCAATAAGCCCTTTTACGGGACATAACACCTAAGATACAGGACTTCTGTTTAAAACCTGAAGTTGCTTTGTTTTCCCTTTTTAAGTCTCCCAGTGCTCTTAATGCCTGCTGTTATATTTCTAATGAGATGTAAATAATTCATCCCATGTGGCAGCTGATAGAAGGTAGGGAGTGGCTTCTAAAATGCTCAAAGGAGCAAACTTTTTACAGTGAAATCCTACAGTTTTTTCCATAATGGAGCCAAGATGTAACATTTTGGATTTGTAATTGTATGGAGCTTTAGATTATGTTCTGGGAGAGGCTGCAAATAGCTGTTGCATTAGAGCAATGCACTGTTATTCCAAGTGTTTCTGCCAGCCTAGCAGAAAGCTGCTTGTGTTTATCTTCCACGAGGGTGTCAGGGCTTGGCTTTTTTTATTAAGGCTCACTGGTAACAGGTACCTGTTCATGTATATTTTTTTTCTGCTGAATAATTTTTAGTTGATAAGTAGTTTTAAGGTTGACTAGTCTTACTTGTACAAATTTCAGAGGGTTTATTTTGTCTGTGATTTGTACATGTTCCCCTGGACTGAACTGTCTACTAGTGGTTTATATGTGCAACATTTAAATGATGAAATCCATCTCTCTGCATATCCTGCAAAAGCAACATTGCGAGATGTGCAAAGTTCTCTCTTCACAAATTCTTTCTTTGAACATGCAAAAGGACTAACGCTGTAACCTTTCATGAGACACAGCAGAGCGACTATACTCAACCAAGGTCAGCAAGTTCACGGCAGTGGCAGGAAGCACTTTCGTTTCTGTGAAGGCAGCTCATGACTTGAAAGAAACAAAAATAAATGAATGACTGAATACTAGAGAAGAGCTTGACCTGGTCATAACATGAGATTTTGTTTCTGTGGGAATTTCTGACACTTAAGCTTCCTTTCCTCCTGATCCAGGATGAAATAGCAAAATTTCTTGTGAATTTTTTTGAGGAGGAAAGAGTGCTGGAAGCAAACCAATCCCAATGAAGTGAGTTTTGTTTCAGCGAGATCAAAGCACTTGCCTTTGAGAATAATATTAACGCATATTATGAATAATTCTGTTGATCGTTGAGTGCTTCAGTTATCAGCTGGATGACATCACTGTGTTCCCATGAAACAAACGTGTTTAAGTTTCGCTGGAAAGTTACACCATGAGGAAAAAAAAAAAAAAAGATTGATCAGCTGTGGAATGAAGCCTGAGGGTTAGAGTGAATGGGGCACCTCCCTTGAAGGAGCTGGTTTGGTGTACATAAAAATGCAAATAATGTAGCAGGAAAGAATGACTTCAATTCTTTTATAATGACTCCTTTCCCTTTTGCCATCCCTCTATCAAAACTGCCTGTGAAAGTTAAGACGGTCTTATTCAATGTTTGGCCTTTGCAACGTTGTGTTCCTGTGTGTTTCCTACTGCTTGACACAATTCATGTTTCTTGTCTCAGAAGAAATGTAAATCTTAAACGTAAATGTAAGGAATGTAAATCTCAAACTGGAAATCCCTTGAGGAAAATAACAAAGCTGCTTTCAGGGTTTAGAAAAAAATGCTTGACCCTGTGGTGGAGGAAACGTCACTGCTGGGCTATACTTCCACAACATGTCAGTGAATTTAATTACTTGAGAAACTTTCACTGTATAGAATTTGTGGCAGTAATTTTGCTGCAGGATTATACAGTTCTAACCAGTGAAGACTAAAGCTGCTTTTATAAATTTGGGTTGTGCAATTCTGTTAAGGCTGAACGGAAAAAGCAACTTGATGAAGGTGTGTCCGACGTTTCTCAGGTTCTGTTTGTAACTCTGAATTGGTGGCTGTGCATCGGATGAGAAAGCTGCTGTGGGAGCACTGCGAGCCGAGGTGGGCGCAGGTAAAGTGAAGAGGAGAAATCTGTGGGCTCGGGGGCATTTCCTGGAAGTAGGAATTCTAAAATTCCTCTAAATAGCCTGCACAAATGCCGAGCTTCAAACTCCTCCCCAAGTCCTGGGACTTGGTATTTTTACTCATGACTCTATTTTTAACTATGTAGCTCCTTTTGCTTTCAAAATGTGCATCCACTGACTCAAGGCATAAAATTGCCTTTAAGAGATCCAGTTGACCAGAGAGACTGAAACTGTGAGGCCGTTTGTTTCTATCTTAACATCTTTTTTTTTTTTTTTAATCTTTTTTTTCTTCCCCAAGGGCATTGGCTTGGGCTAGTGGCTTGGCACCAAGTTTTTGGAGCCTGTTATGGTTCAGAGGGTATCGCTTTCTCAGTTTGAAGTGTTTTCCTGCACGTTGGATTAATCTGTCTTCTGGAGAGAGCAGGGCTCCTTCCCAGATACCATTGTTCTGGGCCGTGCTGACGGTGGTTGCAATGTAAATTGAGATAGCCGCTTTCTTTTATGTTCCAGCCTCTCTATGGCAATTATTGGGGTGTGTGGTGGGGGATTTTTTGTGGTTTTTTTGTGTGGGTTTTTTTTTTTAATCAGAGCATAAAAACTCTTTGCCGTGGCATTTATTGGCCCCCTGGAGTCTAAAAGCTGCATGGGTAAAATACTCTGTCAACATAAACTGCGGCAGCACAAATATTGCTGCATAAACCAGGAGACTTCTTCTTACAGTAAGCAAGGCTTAATATTCTTCAGTTTATAGGGTGTGCACAGCTAAATAGATTATTGTGAAATGAAGTGAGTTTTGCTAGACTGGGAAAGGATGGGAGAGGTTGAGGGGCTGTTGAGGGAAACACTCTCAGGATGCATGAGACTTGCTCAGTACGAACCATGATCCAGCCCTGGCATGATATTAGCATCCTACTGAGACTGGGTGCAGACTAAATTTTTTTTCCCCTGATTTTATCCACTGGGATATTAAATAATGCTGTTACCCACTGCTCTGTGATTGAATGTGAAGAAGCAAGGGTCTACTGAAGGCTGAAAGGCGCTCATCCCTCCACGTGTGGGATTTTTCTGTTGTAGGGACAATAGCATGGTATCTTCAGGTTTTAACACCAGCTGGGATTATTATTAACGCATACTCCAAGAGGCGCTCGGTGTGCCTGCCATGTCCTGGGCAGGCCGTGTTGCCAAGCGGTTGAAGTAAGTGAGATTTCACGAAGTCGTTCAGGACTTGCTAATTGATACTGGGCAAATTGCCTAACCCCTCTCGCTTTATCTATTTATAAAATGGGGATAGTTAAGGCCAGGCAAAACTTGTGTAACTGAATTTGTGTAACTTTCCACAAATCCATGCCAGCTTGTCACCGGTTCGCTGTGTTCCTGACTGCTCTTAATTCATTGTACTAAAATAGCGCTCTACATAAACATCGAGCTATGATGCAGGCAGTGTCATTCCCCCACTTTCTCTTAGGAAACTCTAACTTTGGGAGATTAAATTGCTTTAACAAGGGGCAAGGCACAAATCTAACTTGGGGAGAGGAGTGCCGATTGCATGGCTGACTCGAGCAGCCAGTGCTGCATCATGGATACCTCTGAACTTCTTCTCCCTTTTGAAAAAGGGCAAACCCCTTTTTCTGTGGTTGGTGGAGAGTTTTGGTGCCTCCCCTGCAGCAGCTTGATGTGAAGTAACTTATTCTTTGTGTCACTTGTAATATCTGCGTTTCCTGAAGAGACGTTGCGCTATTTGGTTGTCGAAACAGCTTGTGAACTTCGAGGGCGGTGGCTTCTCCCAGCCTGGGCTTTATTATCCTTAACAGTGCGGTATTAATGTATCTTTAATAACATGCTGTTGGGGCTTGGTTTCAGACGTGATCTTTTAAGTTTACTCAGCAAAGGGTTTTCATACATCTTTTATGTGCCTTGACATTATTGCAAAAAGGCTAAACTTCTGATGCATATAAAAATAAAGCTGCTGTTCTGCATGTGAATTGATTAGAAGTATATGTGATTGTAGAGATCTACCTTTCCAAATGAGAATTTGGGAGAACAAGTGTGTATTTATAGATCCAATACCACTGTATAACCATATAGTATTTAAAGGAAAGAAGTTTTTTATTCTTGTTCTTCACTAATCTTTCTTTTCTCCGGTGTCTTACCACCCCACTGCATTCTCAGCACAAAACTGCTATTTACTACTGCATTCCTCCTTTTCTTGCCAGGCTTTATTCATCTTCAGTGCTGTAAGGTTTGCAGAAAAACACTAAGTACAGCTGCAGATATTTTCTGATGGCGATCAACTGAACAAGAAGGAAGTTAACCAGTGAAAAAAACACTTAGTGCTGTCTTCTGAAATACTTTTAGTTTTGCTTGAGGAGGGATAATACCTCGGCTACCCAAGTTTAAAAACAGCTCCAAGTGGTTTGAAGTCAAGATTGCTTTATTCTTTTGTTCTGCCCCCATTGAAGTCAGGAACTGCTGATTTAGGGTCTGATCCAAACCCACCAAACTCTGTAGGAGCCTTTCTGATGCCAGTAGGCTTTGGTCATGGCTCCTGATTAGTGCACAGTTGTCTTTTCCATGTGGTAGTGACCTACAGGAGCAGATACTTGGGCTTTTTAGGGTTAAGGTAGTGTTACAATATGAGATGGCCGAGGAGAGATGATTTTTAACAGCTGACTTCTGGATTGGGATAAAATAATCTAACTTATGATACTGTAGAAATCTATTTTCCTCACATACATAGCAGCAATGGTGCCTGTTTTGATGTGGTCCTGCCACAGCATTCTTGGGTTGGTGAGTTGTTTAGACTGGGTCTTTTTTTCTGCAACACAGAAGAGTAAGAGGAGATTTTCCTTTCATCTTTTGCATTTCCTGAGTGGCCAGAATAGTTTTCAAGTTTGACAACTTGGGATACCTTAATAGCAGGAATTGTTGCCTAATACCATGCTTTTTCAAACACTGGCCCACAACTTCATTGTTAGTGTAGAGTGTTTTGTAGGGTATGTGGTTTGCAACACATGATATTTCTACTGAAAAAGACAAAATTGGCCATATTTTCTGCAGAGCTTGCATCAGCAGAATTGTCATTTCCATTCTGGATTGGTTTTGCTGCGATATGAGTGTCTTTGGTTTATATCACTGAAACAGGTCCAGCAGATGAATCTTTTCTACATTGCTTCAGAAAAATGATTAAAAAAATGATCCTACCACTTGCATCCAGACATCCTGGAGACTATTACTTGCTAGCAGACTACTGGAAGTCTGCAATTTTGGGGCTCCTTTAGAATATGTCAGTCGTCGGATTCCCAGCAGTGGTGATTACTGGTATTGCAAGCCAGGTCCAAACATTTCCAATTCCTCCGTTTCTGGTGGTGCAGTCCTTTCCAGTTATCACTGAAGTGAGCCGATATAAAGTACAAGCTGCCAAAGAAGAGTACAAATGTAAACACTTCTGAGCTATCGTACCTCTTGAATTTTATTACTTTCCCCATTTTCTAGGGTTAAATTAATTTGCAATAACCTTGTTCTGTTTTAGCCTTTCTGAGGGTAATTAACAGTGGCAGAGAGAATGAAATGCAGATCGTACCAACTGCTCAGAAGTAAGAATTGAACCTTAACTTGTGGTTAGGATTTTATTTTATTGCTTTACAGATATTTCTTGAGAGCAGGCACATTCTTATCTTAATAGCTGGGACTTGGATAAAGTTAGTAAGATGACATTTGAGAAGACTGTTTCAAAGCCATTCCTTACAGCAGAGTAGCACAGGCTGGTTGTGCCTGTTTTAGCCCACTGGAAATGAGGGGAAATTGATTGGGAAAACATTAAATAAATCAACCATGTAACGGAATACAATTTAATTCCGTTTAAGCTTTCTGCTGACCTCAGATGGCAGACGTAGGGGCTCAGTTTCCAACTGGAATTTCTTAAACCCACGTTTGATGTGAAATGTGGTGAATGCTGTGTGCGCTGTGTAAAGGACTTGTTTTTACTGCTGGAATGCTTTTGCTTTGAATGGCATTTCCTTTACCCTCAAAATGACTGCATGGAAACTTGAGGTACGATAATATACACAAGTTCAAATACAGCACATCACAATAATATGCTGATGGCACTTGGACAAGTTTCTATTAGTATTATCTTATTTAAAAGAACTTCTAATTGCTCTTGTGTTTAGAACAATAGATCTTGCGAGACTTCCCGTAATGAGGGGTAAAGTGCAAGTAATTTTACTCTGAACTTTTTAGGAAGCTCATTCAGTTTTCTGAGAAAAAAAGGGATGGTGGCTACACACACAGAAGATCTCAAAGCAAAATCACTGTTGCAAAAAGTGGGTTTCCAGAAAAATACAGATTGCAGTGCTGACGGGGATAGTGATCCATCTAGACGTGCTAAAACTTCAAGGTTAGCAGGAAGACAAGATGCCTCCAGGAACAGGGAAGAGAACAGGACAGCGCATCTGGAAGAAGCTGAACCCTAATGATAGGCATTTGCTGTTGCTTGTTTTAGCCCTGTGATTTCTATGCAGCTTTCTTTGATGTCAACTCTCCATTATCCAGGTCTAGTATTTTAGTGAGCACTAAGTTCCTGTCCTTGGAAGCCTCTAACCTAAGTGAGCTGGAAGCTTTCAGCATGTTATTCTTCTGAGTGATAATTTCAGTGGTGTTTCTCAAATATTGAAAGATTGGTGAGAAGGGGCTCATTGCACTGCTGGCGTGATGTAGAGGAAGCTTGGGACTGTCCTCACATGGATGCCATTGCTTGCAAATTTTACAGAGGGGTCTGTTGTTGCAGTGGATTCCTCAGTTAGGATAACATCCTTAAGCCATGGAGTAACTCCGTGGCTCCTCTGAGTAAAAGTCCTCTGCATTTACAGTTAACTGTGTCAGGCAGCTGAGTTTCAAGAGTTTTCAACCCAGCTGTGGTCAATAACGTTCTGTTTTTATGTGAAATTCAGAGACTTATCCTCAAAGCCTGTCATCAATCTCAAAAATGGCATTCAAGATTTTGATTGCTTGTACTGCGTTTAAAAAAAGGAGAGCAGTAGATAAAATTGAGTTATGGAGAATGACCCATTGCAGGTCTAGAATTCAGCAATACATAAGCAGTGTAGTTTAGAACAAATTGGGAAGAAATATTTCTACAGCTTTGTGTTTACAGCTTCCCTGTCACCTGATTTGTTTTACACTTTTTTTTTTTTTCCTCTCCAAGGAAAGTCTGCCATCCTCTCTTCAATGACTTGGTTGCCAAATCTTTTGTAATGCCCTTCTCTGAACAAACATACTGTATCCCATTGCTATCCCTGCTGCTATTCACAGATCCTGTTTTCCATGTCATTCTTAATTGCATAAAACATCTGTGTTGTCTTTGAAAGCATAGTTTTCATGTGAAAGAATGATCTACTTTAAGTAATAAAACTACCAGTGAGTGCATGGGGCATCCTTGAGCATTCTTCAGCTTGCAAAAGATGCTTCAAGTGGGGTAAAGCTGTGCAGGGCATGAATACCTGTCTGCAAGGCTTCCTCTGGGATGGTCGGGCTGCTTAGCGGCATGTGCTGCTCGATTCAGTAACACTGCTGTATCATCGGGAACCGGTCCAAGTTTCTGTTAATGCACTGAGCATCTTGGCGATGGAAGATTACCAAGCAAAGCATATTCTGGTAATAAACCATCCAGAATAAGGGGCTGATAACTCCAGTCTTCAGGATGCAGTTAGGACAGTTAAACGTTATAAAGTCTAGTAACTTTTTATGTACCCAACTTCATTGCTGCAAATATTAACAGGATGCTAATTGAAGTTCAGTTATTACTTGTTATGTATGTATACAAATGTAAATAAAGCACTGGCTGTCAGAGGCAGGTTTGTACAGTAGCAGGTCTGCTGGGAGAGCGCGGGCGTGCTGTAATGTGACCAGTGGGCCGTAATGGAAAGTGGAATTTTCCTCTCTGCCAGCCAGCGCTGAAAGCTCTGCTCTCTCCAGTAATTGCATGGTGGACTACAGACCGTTCATGTACCAGCACTCTTGGCTAACTGTTGATCATTCTTTGTTCATTAGGAAACTCCTCATGTGTAACTGTACTTAATAGATGGCTGGGAATATGAGGGGAAAGGGGGAACAGCCCTTCAGTTTCCTTAGGATGTGTTCTTAATAAAATCTGGTTTTGTTTTCTTTTCAGACTTTGGCGTTAGCGCGTTTCTGGCCACTGGTGGTGACATTACCAGAAATAAAGTCAGGAAAACTTTTGTGGGCACGCCTTGCTGGATGGCACCAGAAGTTATGGAACAGGTGAATTGTTTTTCCTAGTATGCTCTTAGCTGATCTTCACCTGGAATTCCCTGTTGTCAGCAATGGCTGTGTTTGCTTCAAACTAAGATGATGGTTTTGCATCCTGTAAGGCTTTCTTAAAACCAGAGGATTGTCTTTGATTTGCCTATCGCAGCCAGGCTTGTACTGGGGAATATTAAGTGTTCAGTAGCTTTTTGCCCTGTTGCTTCTCTTTAGGCTCCTACCTAAGGTAAGGATGAGACAGCTCAGCTATTGCATAAAGAAGATTAAACTGCCCATCCCTCTTGCCTGAATGTGAGGTAGAATATAAATAGTTTCACGTGTGGTATATATGCATATACACAGCTTGGTAACGTGCTCTTCTGCATTTGCAAATATGAGAATTTGGGGTAGCTAATTGCAACATGTTAGAGAGGGGAGTTATTACAGTAAAATGACATGTAGTTGACTTTATTCAGCTTTTTAGTTTCTCTTGGCTTATGAGTATCCAGACTGTAATTACTGAGGAATGCTTGCCTCTCCACCTTCCTCCTCTGCTCTTTTGGCTAGCTAAAAGATGCCATACTTCTCCCTGTTGGGTGGAGATATGTCACTTTTTGTCCTCCACAACTTCTAGACTAAACTATAGAAGCTTTGTCTGTGTGACTACTGATGAAGGCCACCTTGAAACTTTGTTTAATGTAAAATATTGTTGCCCATTTCTGAGCAAGATCCACAAACAAAATTATACCAGAATCCTGACAGAGCATTTGCAGTAGCTGTCTATTGCATTGATATTCAGTGCCATAAACATTCTGAAAATTATCCCTCATCCCCTTAAAAACAGTTTGACAGAGGGCTGGACTCAGGGTTTGATTTTTGACAGGTGTGCCAAGCAGAAATACAACTGACTATAAATGTTTTTCCATTTTTCCTTTTTTCCCCTTCAAAAATCTTTTTAACAAAAATATCTTGGGAAGACATTGTTTTATTAAAGTAAACCCACCTTGNTATATAAGAATATATATATATCTCTAAAATGAAATGCAGCTAAAACTGTGGTAGAACTTTAATGCATTATTTTCCTATATCTAAAACTTCTTGAGGGATTGAGATAATTTTGGAGTATCTTAAATGTACTGTTGATGAAAGACGTTTTCAGTGTTTGACTTTTTCAGTGGCTCGCCATGGTGGCATTGAGGGGCTGGTGCCTACAGCACTCCTGCAACCTCCTCAGGGGACAAGTCTAACACCATAGAGTACAAGACACACTCCCCAAGTCAGGAGCCGTCTTTGCAAACTTGCTTCTGAACTGCTTCCCTGTCATATACTTCTGGATTTTTTTGTTATGTTGATTTAAAAATAGAGTATTCAGTCTTTTCCAAAACCAGATCAGGCTTGTCCCTTGCTTTTCTGTCTTTTGTGTCCTGTCCTGGTGCACAGGGCACAGCAGGCTGGCCAGGACCTAATGGTGCTGCTCCAGGCTTGTTCCAATTAGGGTGGCTGCAATCTGCAGGTCAATGAGGAAAAAAAGATCTTAAGGAGGGTACTAAAAAGGGGAAATGAAGGTTTTAGTGACAAAGGGGGGGCTTCTTGATGCAACAGATGTATTGCCAAAGGAGGCAGATTTTCTGGGGAGTCTAATACTTCCATGAAGGCTGTGCACATCTAACTTGTTGCAAATATTAGATGGTAAGGAAGTATTTTGGATGCTGATGGTGAAGTCTTTCAATGTCCATTTATATCATCTTGCTGTCTTCCAGCAGGTGTCACTCTGAGCCGCTATATCCAACCCTGCAAAAAGGACGAAGGGGTTGCTGTAGGTTAGCCTTCGATATGTAGATATTATCGACCCAGTTCCGTCTGGTTTACTTCAGCATCATTAAGTTCCTTTAGCATGTTAATACATGATAGCCTGGCATTGTCTTTTAATGTATGTTCACTTGACAGATTTACGGCAAAAAAAAAAAGTTGATGAGAAAAATAAATGTTGTTGATGTAAACTAACTGCAGGGTGGTGACTAATATGTATTGGACAGATGTCAAGATGCACTGCTCTAGATAGTTATGAACTTCGTAGCTTTTATTTGCAAGGAGGATTATATGATATAATTAAAGAAGAAAGCCCTGCCAAAGGGTTAAAATCTCAGTAGGGAATGGGAAGTTGTACAGTGTATAGATGTGCTGCAAGACTAACTGAAAGATAAAGCTAAAAAATGTCCCAAAGTTATTCTCAAAACCTAAAAATAGTGTGAGGGGGGGGAAAAAAAAAAAAGCAAAACCCTTACAGCATATTTCTTCCTGCACTGTGTTCTTTTAAATTATCTAGGTATCTGCTTGTTTAGTTAAATGACTTGAAATCTATTCATAATCATGGCATCCATAAACTGCAGCACGTCAGGAAGACTTTCAAATTTTTAAGGCTTATGAAAATGATGCCTACAGAGTTGATGAAATTAGCACAAGATATAAACTCCTGTTGCTATAAGAAATTTCAGCTCAGCTACAGTATTATATGAAAAACAGTGCAAGAGGGTTTTTTTGTTTGTTTGCCAAAATTCAAGATCATCTTAAAGGTAGTTTCGGGAACGTTTTCAGCTTCATCACAATGAGTGCCTTTCTAAAGCTTGTTAGGTTAGCTGAACACAATATCCCTATTAGCTTTGATTCAATATTAATTTTTCCATAGTCTAGCAAGAAGAAATACAAACCATTCTAAGCAGCCAAAACGCTTTGATTTTGTAGCTGCTCTTGAAGTTAGTACACAATGTCTCTCCCCTGCAGTGGAGAAAACAAGTGCCAAATTATTACCTAATGATAATGAGGAAGTAACTGCTTTGGCACATGAAATATTTTTTCCTGTGTGTGAGGGGAAGTAAATGCTATAAATTTTCCGGAACAAGTCCGTGTTTAATGTCAAGTGCAGAAGCTACTATTAAGTGGAGGGAAATATTAGTCTGCAGACAGGAATGAGGGGCTTTTTACTGAGGTGGTGTGTACTGAAGTTTCAGGATCGAGCACATTTGCGGTCAGATTGATTAAGCGGTCCACTAAAAGTGTAGTGAGGCATATGTCCCAAGGGGACAACAGTCCATCTATTAATTATGAGAGTTTCATTATACTGTTTGATGACTCTCTGTGTCTTTGTGTAGAAGTCGGAGCCTGGGTTAACCAGTGCCCCATATGTTCTACACATGGAGAGGTTCATGGCAGAGCAGTCCTAGTTGCACAGTCCACAACCATAATTTTCATCAGACTATGACTTCTAAAACACCTCCTCGAAGGTACAAGGAGCTGGGGGGAGAGGAGGGAGGAAGTGTTCTTTCCATCTCTTTAACACTATAGTACTGGTCTTTCCAAATTCAAGGGGAAAGGAAGGAAAGGGCAAAAGGATGTGTAATAGGCTAAAGAAAGGGATTGTAGTGTAGGATAGCAAGAGGCACATGCTAACATCCTCTAATATTTTTTCAGGTCAGAGGATACGATTTCAAGGCAGACATCTGGAGCTTTGGGATCACTGCTATCGAACTGGCTACAGGGGCAGCTCCTTACCATAAATACCCGCCAATGAAGGTGAGCAGGTCTCCAGATACTTGTGCAAGATAAAGGATCAGCGTGTTCTGCGGGTGTTTCCAAGAATTTGGCCAGCATGCTTTGTTGAAGAGTTTGTCCTCTCAACTTGCGCTTGTGGATCACGATGTTCTTAGATTTATCTGAAGTCACCTTTTAAAAATATGCCACTTAATCAGCATTGTCTGAAACAGTGCACAGTTCTTACTTAGATCCTGAGTCTCGCCAGGGTCACCATTCTTGAGGGAAGTGCTGTGTGTTTTAATCCTGGAGCCTCTGAAGGCAGCAGATGTTTTTAGGAATATAAATAATGATTCAGAAAATGTTATCTGGCATCCAGTGACACTGGGATGGTGAGCCATTCCTTCTCCTGCACTGATAATCCTTCTTGATACCTCTGAGAAATCCTGTTACCAGTTATCCAAAAAAACACCTTATTTTGTTTAATGCCAACACAGTCCTGTCAATCACTGAACCAGGATGGGGTATTTCTGGAAGGTACCACATCAGTATCAAATAGTGTGGTATTGGCAATATCAATATTTTATTAAAGTTGAGGTGGAGGAAATGTTCTTGTTTAAACACTGACACTTCAAAAATCTTTTTTAGGTATCTTGAACTTCAGAGTGCTGTATAGTTTGGCTAACTTTCCCTATTTTCTGACTCTTGAACCAGGAGCTGCTTCCAACATGCTTTTCTTTCAGGGAGTCTACATCTTAAAGTTAACCCCATCAGTTGAGGTCTGAAGCATCCTGTCCTCCTACTGAGCTTTGATATCACCTTCTTTAGCCCCTTTGAGATCTGATGGAGCCCTGTCTCAGTCATGACACTTTTAGTCCCTTCTGCATTTCCCACCCTCTTGAAGGCCACTTTTCTTCTATTCCTGGGATGCATACTCCCTCAAATCGAACAGGAGGGGGTGGAGAGCCCTTTCTAACCTTTATAGTTACTTACCTGGGATATGAGGCCTATGGGTGCCAAGTCCCTCAACTGTAGGCGTACCATGGAGCAGGCTTTATATTTCTGAGTCTTTTAACTGCTGGACTGCTATGCAAGGTGGGTGTCACACCTTTAGGACCTGGCTGCATCTCTACCTCTCAATTACAGTGGCATTTGGGAATCCAGTAACTCTTAACTCATTAGAACAGGGACATCTGTGTTTTGCTTTAAATACCAGGACTTTGCACTGGTTTAACTATCGTAGAACAGTATTAATTTTAAGGTTTGTCATCTCTGTGCAGGGACTGTTGAGCAGCTGAGTTGTTTAGAAATGCCATTAAAGTTCGTACCATATCAGTGATTGTGGCAGAGCAGTGAGGAGTTCAGGGAAATGGGTTGCTGATTTAGCTGTTGCTGTTTTCATTGATACTTCCTCCTGTGCTGTGATTATTGGTAGCATTTTGCAGTAGCTTCTGCAGACTTGACTTCTGTTTATTGTGTTTTGAATGCATGGGTTGTAGCTTTGAATACAAAGATCGCCTATTCAGTATTGTGTGCTGTCATATCGTAGACAGAATTATGAGTCTCCAATTCTATTAGGTATGGGTTCCAGTCATGCAGCCTGCAAGAGGACTTCTGTGTTTTGTTTATTGAATGTAGTTGTATTTCACTGCAGATTAATTTTGTTATGCAGCAAAATGACCTATGCATTAAGTGACCCTCTAAGGAGAGGGGAAAAAAGCAGGGAATTCTGTCATGGACTGTATAATTTCAGCTAGATTGATGGGCTCTTGCTGCCCTAAGCAATATAGCTGTTGAAAGATATTTAAATGTGCTATGTGCTGCTTTCTTTTCTAAAAATAGATATTCATCTGTATGTAGGTGACAAGTGAAAATGGAAATGAGTAATCTTCTTCCTTTCCTTCAGAATATCTGAGTGATGTGAAGGAAATAATCAGTTTGGCTTGATCGGTGCTTGTGTGAGAAATGTCTTCACCTGCTGTTGCATTGGTACTTGGAAGTGAACCCTCCTATTTTATGTTGCCCCTCTGCTTTTGCATTAGTTTGATTTCTAGCTAAGAAATACCTGCAGGGAGATCTAAACAGAGCCTTTGACTCAAATGCCTTGCACAACTGCTCATGTCAAATGAGGAAGGCTGGTAGAAGTTCTGCTATGCTTACACCTTTAATCACACCAGACAGATCTGAAAGCTCATCCCAACCTTGTTTTTGGCCCGCAGACTGCACCATGGGCCGGGAGATGTGATGAAAAACAGCAGCATAAACTGTTGGGTATACATTAGCCTGGCTTACCAAGGAAAGGACGTGGACGTAACTCTCTAGATTCTGTTGTACGAGTCTTGAACCTCTCAGCTGACAGTCAGAATTTGCAGAGGTGTAAAGGTTTTGAAAATAATTGCTTCTACAAAGTTAGTAAGTGTGGGAAGCAGAGGGAAGAGGAGAGACCCTGTAATTGACTTGAGGAAAAGATAGGTGAGTTTTTGCTGTCTGGTGAATGCATGGGGACAGTTTAAATTGTAAGAAACTTCACTCTGAGCTCAGGCTACCTTCAGAGAACCGTTACAATGCAACAGTCCTTGTTGACCCAGATGCTTGATGAAAATGCTTGTCTAAAATACAGTGTTCCCAAGATCTGTCTCTACAAAGGCCAAGAAAAATCTCATTGCCAATAGACATAATTCTTTCAGGTTTTAATGCTGACGCTACAAAATGATCCTCCATCTTTGGAAACTGGTGTGCAAGATAAGGAGATGCTGAAGAAGTATGGGAAGTCATTTAGGAAGATGATTTCATCGTGCCTACAAAAAGACCCTGAAAAAAGGTAAGAACAGGTAACACCAAAATAAATTAAAAAAAACCCTAAAACAAAACCACAAAACTCATTGTNCTCTCTGCCCCTGCAGCCTTTCAGTCACAGTGAACACAGCAATCTTGCTGTGTGGCAGCAAATTCTCTTGGCTGTCCTTATTTTTAAGGATAAATGTCTGGCATCATGCCTGGCCAGGGCACACATCTTCCATTTGGGTTAATGAGAGTGCATCCCAGTCCACTGCATGTGTCGTGCCATTCTCCCCCTTGTCACCTCCAGCAGGTGACTGCAGTTCATGTTTTGTTCCCAGTCAAAACTGTTCTGTGTTTATCAATTAGAAATTACACCTTGGGCAATATGTGTTTGCTTGCGAAGCTTCATAAATAAACTTTTTTAAATTTGCCAGTGCAAAGAAGGCTTTCAGTGTAGTTTTGACTTGCTTAGTTACAAGTAATATTTGCTTTGGGGGCAGAGGGGGGCAGAATCAGGAAAAACACTGGCAAATTTTACCAACAAGTTTTCATGAATACAGGTTGCTTAAGTGACCTGACAACACTTTCAGTCTTCCTTGTAACAGTAGCTTGACTGCTCATTGGTGTTAGAAATACTACCGAGGGGGTGGTGCATATGTTGTGGTTCCCAGGATAGCGTTGTATCATTATGTTGTGGCATCATTCAAAGCTGCACGGGGGTCCAGCTGTCTATGGCACTGTTTAAAACCCACAGCCTGTCACATAGGAGAGCTCAGATGTGTTTCTGTGGTGGACAATCATAGCATTTGCCAGTCTGTGAAGCTGTTTAAAGGAGCGTTCATCCTGCATTAGAAATAGTGTTCCTTAAAATGCAAAGGTAAAGAAACAAGGGTTCCCACAGATCAGTTTTTATACCTCTTAGTTTTCTTTTTTTCCTCAGTAAGCAAACTAATTCTGGAAAGCAAAAAGTCCCTTCATAAAATAATAATAATAATGAAGACATTTTTCAGTTCCCTCTTGTGACAGATCTAGGAACAAAGGCTTCTCACGCATCATGAGATAGGATCTCTCTTTTCTAACAAGCTTTACACTTGAAATGCTTAATGAATCCAGTGGAGTGCTTGATAAATGCTGATAGCAGGGTTTTTTTCCCAGCATGGTGTTTTTTCTCCTTTCTAAAGCATATCCTATCCCTGCAGGTTAGAATGTGTGCTGATCAGAATTAAACATAATCACTTTGAATTGTGGCATACCCCTTCTCTTTTCTCAAGCACCACTAACAGCCGCTGTCATCATCGTGACTATGGGAGCAGGAGGTCAGCCCATCAAGAGCAGCTAGCAGATCAGATATGTTTATGCATATTGTACGGGTTCTCAAAGAGGAGAGTTTAGTGCAATTGCTTTTTAATTATTTTTGGGGCTCCCTTGCTATAAGGTGGATGATTTTTGTTAGAGTAGTCTGAGGTGAAATAAACCCTGTGATGAATGCCCTTTCCAAGTCACTAATTAAACTCTGTTACTATTTAAGCACAGTTTGCAGTGTGGGAAATGCTGTAAGCTGGTACTTCCTCATGTAGGCCTGAGTCTTTAAAAAGCTCCTTCTAAACTGACCAAGGGATGTCTTCTACTTTCCAGTATTTATCCTAAAGTCTAACTTAAAGGGGAAGATGGTTTGTACTTGTTCCTTTTCTATTAGGCAAAAGTTGATTGTCCCACCTGTGTTTAATGGAACTAATTACACACATAAAATCAAGTATCTCTGAAATAAGTTACTTGCACATGGCAAGTACTGCACTCCTGCTGTAGGTGGTGATCCTTCATTTCAATTTTGAGCAAATTGTTTCTGTGATCGTATTAAAGTGGCTGTAAGAGATTCAAGTTCAGCATCAAAATGGGAGCAACTTCTCTCCCCCGTCCCCAAGTTACTCACTGCTTTTGAACACAATAGGCTTTGATCAGAATACACTGAGTGTTTAAAAGTCTGCTGGTGTAAAATTTACTTGGAATACATTGACTGATTTTTAGGGGACTTCTGCAGGAGAAGCCAGTGCCCTTAGGAGATGCCATGTTACAACAAGCTACAGCAACCTGGAGGACCGTTGTGTTGAAAGGGAGCATTTATAATTGTCTTTTCTACATCTGTTTTTATTGACAGACCGACAGCAGCAGAACTCTTAAGACACAAATTTTTCACGAAAGCAAAGGTAAGAAAACACTTCCTAAACTGATCTGTGCAGAGGCTGCGGAGAGGACTTTTTAGAAGTATGATAGATATGGTGACAGCTTTATTGGCATGAATGTGGGCTGTTTCACTTAGGGCCAGCGTAGCTGAGTGCGTTGAATGGTTCATTGTGAATGACCAGAATGAAACCCCTCTTCTGTACCTCCTTGTGTATGCTGCGATTAAGAGAAATTACCTATAAATTCCTGAGCATTTAAATGTCTTTCAGTGGCTTTTGGGGTTTTTTCTTCGCTTATAATGGTGCCATTCTGGCTGTGTGTCCAACCATAAAAGTCTCTGTGGCAGTAAATGTAACTTATATTTTAGTAAACTCTATAATCAGTCTGTATGCAAAGCAGTGAATGAGGCCCACTGTGCAGTGGGCTACCTAAAACTATTTCACCCAGTGTTGCCTTATGGAAAGTGAAGATCCTGTGGTACAAAATACTAGGAAACTCCCATTTCTAGCCTTGAAGTGAACTGCCAGTGAGCATTTATGTAATTACCGCCTGAAGATTAGTGCATATGCAATGTGCAAGGTCTTGTTGGGGGAGACAGACAGAAATAATACAGGGGAGAATTTATATTTCCATGCGAATGAGGAAATATTTTTCTGTTTGCTTATTTTTTTTCTGTGGTGTGTTTGTGATCAAAATACATGGGTTTTCTAGGAGAACACAGATTAAACTGTCAAAAAGATATCTGATACCTGGGATAGCACAGCAGCATCACCAATTAATCAAGTAGTTTTCAGCTCCCAGATTAAGATGCTTAAATGAAAGTGGCCACATCTAGGTATCTGTACAGGAGCTGGGTGTCCTATTAAAGTTGACAGAAATCTAACAAGTGCAACCAAGGAAGTCTAGAGAGTGATCCAGTTTATGAAAGGTAGGAGTTTGCTTTAGGGTAAATTTAACTGATACCTGGGCTCTTGACAGTATTAACTAGGTTTTCATTGTCTGTAATGGAATTTTAGGCAACTGAATAGTCTGCATCTGTACACTGGATGCACACTTGGTGTCCAAAGTGACAAGATGGCTTACACATTGCTGACCTTTCTCTGTTTGGTTATGCGAGTTCTGGTTCATGTTATACTTCATTGTGTGTAAAATCTCCTCGCTTTCATTAAGCTGCTGCAGAGTAACATATTAGCATATGTGGTGATAGAAAATTAACATTATTGTAAATGAAGCAATACTTAAACCGGCACCCAAAGTGGAAATGTGTGCCAGTTAACACTTGGTGTTAAATTACTTTCATACATCAGCCGCTGCCAAACTGACAGCTGTAACTTGAGGACAGAAGGGTCCAACTTCTATACATCTATATTGAACCATATATTTAAATGTAGTCTATGCTAGGAAAAGTATGTTTTGATAGTGCTGAGAGCCGCTTATCAGGAAGTGACAGCATGTGTCTTGAGGCTCTCCGTCCTATGTGCAAGAAACCATCACGGGGGAGTTCTGGGAGCACTTCATGGGCAGATGGCAGGGCTATCCAACCTCACTTGTGTGGTGTGAAATACCCAGCCAGGTTCCAGTACTAATGCCAGGGTGCTTGCCTGGCCTCCTTCCTCTGCAGCCAGTAGTTTGGCTCTGTAGTCAGGCGGTTGGAAAACTGTACACTCAGGAGCCCACGTTAGCCAGTCTGGAGTATCTTGCTGAAGAGGAAATTTAATACAATAAAGCATCACAGCAGTTTCCCAATATTTAGTCTGTTGTGATCACCTCATTTACTTCCTCTCTAAATGTCACGTGCTGTGCATTTCTTCAGCAACTCTAACTCCTGTTGCCCTAATTCCTGGGTCTCATTACTACAGCATATAGAGGTTCCTGCATCCCAGCCTGCCTGACATCTGAGGTTTGCCTTTGACAGTTGGACAGGCATAAATTTAGGGGCAAGATAAAGCAAAGTGGCTGGATCCAGGTGGTGTATTATCTGCGAACGGAAGAATGCCAAATGTCTCAGCAGGGTATCAGATGCTCGGATATAATAAGCGTGTTCCCCAGTAAATCAGATGGAATAGTATACAACTCCGTGATTGTTAGTTCCCTATCACTTTGCATAGGGAAAGTGCCACCGCTAGCTTAAAAGGTGTTTAGGATGAAACATTGTGTACTGTAGTCCAAAGGAAGAAAGTGGTTAATATCTTTGGGGGAATGGGGGTGAAACATGTAAAACGCTTTCTGCTAGAAATAGCTTAACAATTTCTTTATCGGAGACACTGAAGGAATCAAAGGATGTTTTCAGCAATGCAAATGTTTGGGTTTTTTTGTCTTTTGCAGAATAAAGAATTTTTACAGGAGAAGATGTTGCAGAGAGCACCAACAATCACTGAAAGATCCAAAAAGGTACTGAAAACCTCCTGGGCTCTTGCTGTTACAGTCATACTAGGTCTTTTATGCTTGTGTTCACTTTTTTAATGAGAATTATTGTAATATGGCATTTTCTAGATCCAGAGCTGGACATTTCAATAAAATACTCAAGCACCGTGGCAGATGGTGCAACCTGAAGATCCTCTTGTGCTATTTCTCCTAAAAAAGATCAACTGTAGAAACTGTCTGCTTGACATATCAGTTTTCTATCTTTGTGCTGAGCAGGTCCGGAGAGTCCCAGGTTCCAGCGGACGTCTTCATAAGACTGAAGATGGTGGCTGGGAATGGAGTGATGATGAACTAGATGAAGAAAGTGAGGAAGGCAGAGCAGCAATTTCACAGCTCAGGGTGGGTCCTCAGACTCCGATAGCTCTACTGTCTCTGTTTTGTTTTCTAACTGTGGTACGTCTAAATATCCCTGGGAAGCATGTGGCCTTGTTTTAAGTATGTTACACAGTAAGTTATAATCCCTCCCCTTGAGTTTGTAGCTGAACCAGAGAAAGCAGACTGAAAGCTAAAGAAATTGTATTGATCTCTTTTCTGTCATCATTCTGGGGCACAGCTGGTCTCATTCAGGGATGCTGAGCATAATTGGGAATGTGAATTCAGACTGTCTGCTTCCAGCTCAGCATACTAATTTGCTTGAGCTAGGATTTTCTCTTTGTTTTTAAGGGTGCTGACTGTTTGAGATGCTTTCTTCTGGAAGTGTCAGGAGAGGTTTTGTCCTACTGCCCTCTCCAGGATGGAGCTGAAATCAATAGGGTCTGTGCTTATGGCTGATATCTGAAACACACAGGGCCTGGTTCTGTCCCCTCCATTGGTGCTTGTAGAAAATGTTACAGCATCCCCAAAGTCACAAGGAGTGATTGGTCTAGCGCTTGAAAAGTCTCAAAAAAGCACACACCCCCTCCCCCAAACCCTCCTAAGCCCAGACTAACCCTCAGAAACACAGAGGTGTAATGCATAGTGATCAACTAAAAGATTACAATAAATTTCCAGATTGTCTTCCCCCAGTAGTCAGCAGTGTGGATTTTGACTGTAATGGCTTGCTGGTTTCCTTTTCACTATAGCAGGTAGCCTGAAGTGGACTATGTGTTTTAATCGTTCTGTAACTGAATTAGTGAGACAGTGAAGCATTTTTAGAGGAAGCTTTTCAATATGAAAGGGAAAAAAACCAGCATTGGTTTGAAGCATTTATCCCTTTACAATTTTAACTTTTCTCATTTCTTTTTCATTGATTTTTCTTCTATTGGTGTTCTGTATAGACACTATTAAATGCAAGATTTTGCATCTTTGGCATCCTTTGAAATGCTTGGGTTTTTAAAGGCTGCTATTGTTATAATAATTCCATACTTTGTGGCAACAACTACTGTGTCTTTTTAAAGAGCTTACTATATCCAGCTTCGTATTACATGGTCAAGGAGGATCTCTTGGTACCAGGTGGATACTACTGAAATTCCCGATCCTTTATAAGCTGAAATCTTCTAAACTCCTTTTGTAGGTTAAAATATAATCAAATTTTAGGAGGGAATATTGTGAAAGACCCTAACTCTGTTTCAGAGATTACTTGTTCTATTGTGTCTCTAAGCTCAGGTTACTATGACTTAGCACTGTTTACTGTGCTTTGAACAGTACTTACTTGTTTCATTCCTCTTATGCAGAAAAGAGCAGACTGACACACGTGTTTACAAGCTCCTTTCCGAGCAAGCTTTTTTTGTCTTGGAGCTTTGGCATATTTCCTTACACTGCTGTCTGTTCTGATCTCTCTAATTTGGGCCGTGCTTGGCCTTTACTTCTAGGTGTTGCATTCAAGAAACCTTTAGGGTGGGTGTTGGAGCAGTAGATCTCAATTCAGCTACCTAAACGTAGATGTGTATTGCTATTTTGGAGGCACCCTGTGTAGATACAATGCAGAACTTTGGGAGACCTGTAACCTTCTGGAGGTCAGGAAGGGCACCATGGCATCTTAGAACGCACTACATGTCTACTTAGGTGCTTGAATCCTGCCCTGGGTGTCTTTCCTGTGCACAGCTTTTGAGTCATTTTCTTCAGCCTGAAGATTAAAGGATAGGAATGCCTCTGCACGTCTTGCATTTGAACCTTTTTCGAGCAATCTTAAGACTTGTATTGAAACTGCCAGTGTTTGCCACGAATACGGTGTTGTTGTTGAGGACTAGTGGTAATCCTATGTTTTGGCCATATTTCAAACACAGGGTGTAAATTTCACCTGCTTGTAATCCCTCTGCAATTTCACCTGCTTGTAATCCCTCTGCAATTTTAACTAAGTTGTAAGATAGAATAACTTGCACTAACTAGGTGTTACCTTTTATTCCTGCCTGTGGCAGAGGGCTTGGACTAGATGGATCTTTAAAGGTCCTTTCCAACCCAAACCATTCTGTGATTCCAGCTGTACCTGCATTTTATTGCTGTCAGCCTTAAAGTAAAAGAATGCTTTGCAGATTGACTTAATTTGCTAAAATACTTCAGTATTATCCTGCATAAAAGCTTCTACATAAATGTAAAGTGTTTGTATTTTTTGCTCGTCTCCCCTTTACAGAAAAAATAAGGTGAATTTAATATGTACCAATGTGTATTTTACAAGTCTCTTGCTAGGACTGCACCTGAAAGCAGACAGATATTTATCATGAACAACCAGAAATATCTGCCCAATTCATTGAATAAGCTGACTTGCTGGCTCAACATTACCTTTTGGCTATAAAGACTTACTGAACTTCTTTGCTCTCGGTATTTAAAACCTTGAATTCAAATTAGAGCAATTGTGCTGTGTGGGCTCTTAAATCATTCGCTTCTGTTACTCAGTAAATCTGTGCAGTGGCACGCGGTCTGGTCACATTTCACTGGTTACTCACACCACCTCGGATTACACAAGCAAAAGTAAGTTAGAGCTAATACATATCAGCACATCCCTAAAGTCATCCTATTTGTGCCTTAATTAGGTAAATGTCTTCTAATGTTTGTCCTATTTCCTTTCTGTCTCCATGTTTTTCATTAGTTTACCTCTGTTTGCCATTTATCTGTGTTATTTGTTAGCTGTGGGGCAGGGCCAGTGTTTTCATACTTGTCTGTCCAGTGTCTAGCACACTGGGATCTTTCAGACAAGCTCCATTTGAGTTATTCCTTGAGGCATCCGGGTACTCTTGGATATGAACTTTGTGCCTGAAAGAATAGTGCTGCAGCCATGGCCTGCAGATGTGGAGCATGGTTGTTTATCTCTGGGAGCAATGCCACATTTTTCGTCTTGCCTGGTAACTGTCAGGTGAAGGCTTGTAGTTTAATAATCCATATTGAGATAGATTTCAGGCTTTGCCTTTCCAGCTGCATGACTTTCTTCCTGACACTCTCTGCACGTAGTCACCGTGAAGGAACTGTTCCTTCTCCTGTCCAGAGGGCTTTTTGCAACTTGCTGTTCTGAGAATAAGAGCTTTTACTTTCTCTTATGAGAGGCCTCTGGGCTCTGATCTGCATTGGTTAAGTTAGTGGTATTGGTTAGTGCATAAACTGGCTCAAGCTAAGTTAGTGGCATGATGAGACTTATGTTCTTCTGTCAAACTTGTACTGTTCTAATTGCACCCTGTGTTTTAGACCGTTGTGTGGAGAAGGAACATCTATTTTATTAATCCCAGCATGCACCAAGCCATCCTACCTGTCTATCTCTGCATGGTAATTGGACCTGTTAAAAGTCAAAGCTGCAGGCTCTCTTAATTGCAGGGCTTTCCAGGAGTACTTGGCAATTCCTTCCTGCTCATGTGAAATAGCTAATGCATGTTATCTTTGTTTTACTGATAAGCAAAGATTGGTCACATTGCTTTGACTGCACTTTCCCCTCCATTCCATTGATCTCTCTGTTTCACTGCTGAACTTGTGTCCAACTGTCAGTTTTTTGCATTCTCTCACGGAGAGCATAGCATAATGTAGAGTCCAAGGGCAAGGAGAGCAGGCAAGAGATTTCTTTCTGTAAAGCAGAACAAGTAAGGCTGATTTCCACCCCACTCCCTCCAAGGTTTTGTATGGTTTAAACAAGTTGGTTTGCAAACTAGTTCCCTAAGTATACAAAGGAGATTTGTTTCCTAGCGGAATTCTGCAAGGCAGACTCGTTTGGCTTATCTTTTCTGCAAGACTTGGGTAGCTTAAAATGGATTTTGCCATAGTGGTGCACAAGTAATTTGATCCAATCTGAGTGATCTTCAGGAGTACTGGATTTTGCTAATGGTTAACAATGATAGCAGCCTGGGTGTATTGTATGCCATTGTGTAAATGTCAACTGTAAGTCCTGAAACATGACTGTATGTTTCTGGGTATTATGATAAGCTTTAGGTTGCCAACAAATTGTGTGGCTTCCCTTTTATTATGCATCTTAATACATATGTGTAATTTGAACACAATTATGTAGATTTCATATGTTCATTGTGTTCAGAACAGTCCTTCGAGTCATTAAGTCTCATTTTTGTCAAGGCAATGACAGCTTTTTCTTTGTTTTTCAGTCTCCCAGAGTGAAAGAACCTGTACAGAATTCCGAGGTAATTCATAATTGCAAATGACTTTCCGAAATGATGACTCCTAGTTATTGCTGTTGTTGCAAGGAACGTGGTTTTTCTTAGCCTTTGAAAACAATATTGTGTGAGGTAGAAGCTAGTATCTAGCTGAGCTCGGCTTGAAAACCTCTCTATAAAAGGAATCATTAGCTGTGTAATGCCAAGAGGTCTTTCTGAGGTAAGTTTGGTGTATATCTTTTCAACTTTACTTGCTATGGCAAAAGTCTGTTTGTTGTAAGACAATGAATTGGCTACAAGAACAACCTAAGCAAAACAACTGTGTTCCGATTTCCTCCTTAAAAAAACAAAAACAAAACAAACAAAACCCCCCCCCAAAAAACCAAAAAAACCAAACCACACAACAAAACACAACTTCAAAATGTCTCTTTTGCATAGTCTAATTCACTGGTTTGAAACGTATGCTCAGAATTACAAAATAAATCTGTAGTAGTATTTAATAGCAAACTTCAGTTGCAATTTATAATCTGCCTTCAGTTCTGTCCTGTGTTTCTCGCATTAGGAATATTAGTATATTTTATCTTTCAATGATAGAGACTGTTTATCTTCTAGAGACTGTGCTATGTCTTTCTTTTCCCTACCTGTGTGGAAAGATAAACAAGGCTGTCTCCTAGAAATTAGTCTTGGGTTAGGGTGTCCTGTTCTTCCTTCATCTGTTTCCAAGGATTGATTATAAAGGGAGATCTTAAGACAGACTACAGTTCTGCCACTGTAATTTGGCATAAACTCTAAATTCAAAGAAAAAGCTGAAAACCAGAATCCCTTTGGGATGTATTTCCCCATTGTGATACATTCCTTCATATATGTTGTGGTTTGGAGGTTTGCTGCCCAGGTTTTCAATATTCAAGGTGATTTATATTTCCTACAACTTAGAGGAAGTCGGAGGGCACACTGAAGAAGTGCCATCAAGCTTACAGTTCTTTGGCTACCATGCCATAATCAGTTTCTCTGTTTTGAATAACACAAGAGGTAAAAGAGGTTAAACTTTCATTTAGCTCTCTTCCTCCACCCCCAAATTAATTGCATATGATTTTTTTTTCAGAAGGGACTAACTTGACTAAGTCCAATCCTAAATAGTCTTGTTTTCTGTGTTTTGAAGAACTTAAGCTCTGAATTCACTTTTCAGTTGAATATCCGGATTGCTCTGATTAACATTTGCTTTATGAATGGATAAATTGTTGGTGGTTATCTTAATGCTTTGCTAGACTGTATTCTCTGAAAGGAACTACAAGTCAAAGCCGAGTTGCTCTGCTCTGACTGCATGTCTACTTGGAAATATAAGTAGGGCTTGGATTCTGAGAAGGGGGGAAACTAAAGGATAGGGTGCTCTCATCTAAGCTAGGATATGATCTGTGTGCATCCAGCCTTGCTAGCTGCAGTGTGTAATTTTTGTCCAAGATCCACAGTCATGCTGCTATCGTGGTTTCTTATCCTTCTTTACTGGTGAGTAAAACTTGAAAATATCAGGGCAGAAGGGGTCCCTGGACATGAGGAAACATTAAACCCCTTGAACACCAACTTGGCACCAGTATTAGTGTCCTGGAGGCCTAGAAATGCCCTTGGCATTGAACTTCTCTAAGTGATTTATGCCGCAAACAAGCATTTTGTGGAAAGCTGGTGCTTGAGTCAGAACTCTGGAGTTCCTTTTCTCATTAAAATGCCTTTTTGCTTGTAGCTATTCCCATCAGCTGAGCCGCCAGGTCCTTCACTCAATGCTCCAGCACAGACACCTACTCAACTACCTCAGGCTGCAGGACAAGTACCTGCACAACCTCAAACTGCTGTACCTCCACCTAGTCAGGCTCCTCCAGCAGCCCCAGCAGCAGCCCAGGTAAGATCAGAAACCCTTCATACCAGCTTTCAGCTTTGCACTTCACTGTTCTGTTCAAGATGTGCTAAAATGATCTAAAGCAGCAAAAGTTGCTTGTCTGGAGTTGCATTAGTGCTGCTGCTTATGCAGAAGTGACTGACAGCTCTCCTGGTGGCTTGCAAAAGGAAGATAGTCAATGTGGGCCCAGCAGTTTTTCATTCTCATTCTGTGGGTGAGCAGTGAGGTTTTTATGCCGTTCAGGGAGTGGACTCTGGCTTGAGGCAAGGTTAAAGGTAAGAGAAAAGGAGAGTCTCACTTAAGCGGCAGCTGCTTGTTCCTGGTGTTTAAGGTTCAGCACAAACAGGCTCTGATGGTGTCTCTCAGCATCACTGGCATCTATGGGATAAGAGTGGAGAGAAAAGTGAGAGGAAGAAACTAGAACGTGCAAGTTCTCCAGGCTTCAAAAGAGAGACAGGAGGCCTGGGTTAAAACTGTCCTTGTAGCAGTCAAAAATTGTGGAGAAACTCCATCTTTGGGAAGCTCTGAACCTTGTGGTGCTTTCAAACACTTCCGTTTCAAGCAGAGAGGGGAGAGTGGACCTTTGAGGGGAAGTACAGGGAGTGTGAAAGCCTGACAAGTCCGTGTTTAGTTCTTAGCTACATCACCCCAAAGTGTAGGATATAGGTCAGATAGGCAGGCATAGCAAAGTCAGAAAAGAGCTCTGACTTGTGTTCAAAAGAGAAAAATGGCCAACCCAAATCATTACTGAGATACTTGGAACATGTCTTGTGGTTTGCTGGAGTAAAGCACTGCAGAGTTTGCCAGACTTCTGAATGATGGCACCTCTTTTATAAAAGACACTAATGTTCATATTTGTTGGTGGGGAGACGCTGTCACTGTTGGATGGGGCCAAGCTAGCATCACGCTTTGGCAGACCCAAGGGGAAGAAACTTGGCAGTGTTGGTCAGAAAAATAAATCTTAGACTTACTCCTTCCTAGAAATGTTTCATTATTTTTATTTTAAAGAATGTAGAAAGATACGTGTATCACTTCACTGCAGTCAGCTCATGTTCCTGTTTACAAAACCGTTAAAGACAGTGCATTAGTCATTAAACAAAAATAGTGGAGTTGGGTTCAACATATTCTTGGCTACATTAAAAGTAGCTTTAATACTTAAATCAAACCCCTTCAAATCTCTTGAAAAAGGGCCAGTGTTTAATCCCTGAATTTTATGCAGGAGTTGAAACACCAGCAGCAGTGAAGGCCAGGGCTCTCAGTTTGGTAAATTGAAGTAGTAGTGTTGGCCTCAATGAAAGTGTTTGGATTTGCACTAGCAGAGTATCTTGCTCCCTGCCACTAGTGCCCAATAGCTTATTTGTTGGTAGCTTGTCCTAAGGTGAACTTCATACCTCTGTGTCAGTGTGTTCTTCTTGATAGCTTTTTTTGTCAATATGTTCTTCTTTACAGCTCTTTTTATCAGTGTATTCTTCTTTATAGCTCTCCTCTGGTTCTTGTAGCTCATTCGTTACTGTTTTGCAGACCCCTGGGCTTCTCTGTGAACCCTTGTTTGTTTTCACTGACCTAGTAAAGCTTTCAGCTTCAAAAGAAACAAGATTGTGATCAGAAGCCCTGAGCTGCATTGCTGGCACAAGAGCACCAACAGATGGAGTAAAATACTAGTCTTAAACAAAGGGTTATTTTTTTTCTCTCATGAAAAAGCAAGTAGTCTAGATGAAAAAACTTGGTCAAGACTTGTAGGCTTAAATTATCAGCCTAGCATTGTGTCTATCTTGTTACCGCAGATTTAAAATCCCTGCCTCAGCATGTGGAGTACAGATGACTTCCGCAGTGGAAGACTGACCAACCCTTCTCTGTTACGTTTGGGTTTTTTTGGTGGAGATTGATTAACAATTAGCCCTTTACTGGAAGTATCACAAGTGCTATAAAGATGGACGACACCTACATCTTTCCTTCTGGAAATCTGCTGCTGACCAATATAAAATGCTTTGATTGCAGGTTCCAATAATTACTCAGAAGTAATTTAGAAGTGAAAATAGGCAGCTATAAAATTGCTGCTAGATGCTCTTAAAGCCTTTGATTTCACAAGAAAGTAACTGAGAGTATCTGCTAATCTGCCAGTTAAATTATTTCCTAGGTAATCTTCACAATTGTATCAGGTTTTTAGATCAGATGTTTGGGGCAGGGATTAAAACACAGGGGGTCTTGAAGCTGTCATGAGTGCCCAAAACCCTTAAGTTTTGATGCAACGCAAGCAGTCTTTTTACATTTAGCACTTCTTCTGAAGTCTCCTGCCATTTTGGCATTTCTCAAAGTTGTGTAGCTTTCACTCTCTTCAAGACAATTCCAGAGAGAACCTCCTGGGTTACTATTTAAGGATGAAGTTCTCCTGTTTCATTAGTCTGTGGTCTTTTTCACTGTAGTGTTATGATTCCAATGATGAATTAAACTTTTATTTGTATTTATAGTTGATCAAGGTGCTCTAGTTTTAAAACCAGAGAAAGGAAGTGTTAATCTGCTTTAAAATTATGTAATCCTATTGCAGGCCCCACCTGCCCCTGCTGCAGCTCCGGTACAGGAAGATACGAAAGTCCCCATCAGCCTTGTACTAAGGTTAAGGTACGGACACAAAACTGACCTGTTCTGTCAAAGTGAGCCTTTGTAGAGGGGGACACTGGAAGACTTCTGTAGTGCATTTTGCCATGTGCCTTTTAATTAAAAGAGTGATGGTTATATGTTGTTTGTCAGCTTGGATTTCATCCATTCTTCTGAAACTGGGACCCAGAAAAGCAGTTTTTCTCATCCACTTCTGCAGTTTGGCAGGAGTTGTAGATTGAAAGAGGTTTTTATATTTGTATAAATATTCCTAAACTCTAACGGGGCGGGAAGGAAGGAATTAGCCAGCTTCCCTAACGGGGATCAGGGATCCAGGGGTTCTGGCCTTGTGCTGGACCATCTGACTATTCAGCACAACTTCAGACTTCAGCCAGTAAGGAAAACCGTACATGCTTTTACCCAATTCAAGGCATGGATTCTGGTCTATGTCCCTAGAAATAGGCAGAAAAAGGATTGTAAGCGCATTCTGCTGTGATTACACATGTTGAAGTTTCTCATTTAAGGAGCCTGCCTCTCATCTCTGTAGGCATCTTGGTTTGTTGGTAGGCATTGGACTTGGACTTCTGAGCATCACCTCCCAGTCGTTCCTGGACAGCTGCATAATGTGTGTGCATCTTCAGTCAGTGAGTGCTTCCTTCCTCCGAAGGATGTGCTCCAAGGATATATCTGCTGACAGATATGAGTTGCTGAGACAGTGGAACAACGTGGCCTTATACCAGAGAGGTGGCACTCACTTATCCTGGACCTCACCCCACTCAGGCTCTGTCAGGTTGAGAGGCAGTATGCTGAGAGCCCTGCTTGCAGATGCACACCCAAGTGATTAGTTTCTGCCCTGTGAGGGGGAAGGGTGCAATGAATTCAGTTCTTTTCACAGACTGATTAGTCAATAACAGCACTTTCTTCTGGGCACCGATCAGCACAATGAAATGGTCTCTTCTATATAAAATTCTCTTCTTTCCACAGGAATTCAAAAAAAGAGCTCAATGATATTCGATTTGAATTTACCCCAGGGAGAGGTGAGCTGGTGGGAAATTCAGTGTGTGAAGGTGGTTTTGGTGAAGGGGAAGTTTTGTGTTTGGTGTTGTGCAGTTGTGTGTATGGAAACCCTGTATGAGTGTCTGTCCACAGTGCCCCCACAGGGCTTGGCTTATGGTTGGGCATGCAGCACTGCTGTTGAGAAGACCCTTCTTGTAAAACTGTTCATGGATATGACCAAGTGCAGCCCTTAGATGAATTCCAACTCAGAGTTTGACAGCATAGCTCAGAGCTGTCTGACTGCACCTGGTGTACACCCTAATATCTGTCTTGTGTAAACAACACTTTTGCTGTTTGATTTGTACAAGCTCCTTTAGGTGTCTATGTGATGCCTTCATCAGTTGGACAATTTCTATTATGTGGTGACTGGCTCTTGGGTTTCTCCCCAACAGATACTGCTGACGGTGTGTCTCAAGAACTCATTTCAGCAGGTCTTGTTGATGGCAGAGATCTGGTAATAGGTAATTGTGTTATTTTTTCTGCTCTAACCATTTCAGTCATTTTTTGCATGTTTAAAACGCCCTGATTAGTGGGTACTAGGAGAGTTTGCTGTGGCCTTGGTTCTCTGCCCCTGTTTTGTAGAGCGGCTCTACAAAACTGCTGTTAATTCTGGGGGCAGTTCTGTGCCAGTACATTTAGGCAACCCCCAGTCCACAAGAATAGGATCTAGTTGGAAACATTATGAAGCAAATGTTCCTTGTAATACAAAACGAAGGCTAATTGTTGCATTAGCTAAATCATTATCATCTGACATACACGCATTGCCAAATTGCTGCACAAGCCCATACTGCTCACAGGTCCTGTGCAAGAGAGGTCTGGGACTGGAATGAGCCAGGCTTTTTTGTTTTAAGTAGGGCTGGGGAAGGAAGTATGAAGTATGCACGCACTAGGGCAGCAGCACATGTTGCTGCACTTCAAGTGAGCATGAACAGCTAGATGAACAGCTACCTCTAGCAACAGTTTGCTAAATAAATGTGTCCTTCTGTGCAGCAGGTGAGAGTTTTAAAACTGTCAGCACTGCCTGTATATTTCAACTACAGCAAACAAAACTGTTCCTTATACACAGGCAGCAACATCTGGAAAGGCTGCTAGTGCAAAATTAACTGAATTTCTAGGTGCAGTTGGGCAGTTTATTACTGCTGATCCCACCACATCAAGGAAAAAATGACTACCTCTGAAAAAGAAGCATGGTGATAAATGACAGCATTTTCACAGTTTAAAGCTTTTGATTTAAGAAGACTGAGTCTAATTGAGACATCAACTTTTTCTATCATTTTAAAAAATTCTGAGTTTGCTGGGTAATAGAAAGAGGCCTAATGAGTTTGGGATGGTTTTTCTCTAGCCTGTCCTAATATTTGCCCATTTTCTTTGTGTGTGTGTGTGATTTCAGTTGCAGCTAATTTGCAGAAAATTGTGGAAGAGCCCCAAGCAAACAGATCCGTCACTTTCAAACTGGTATTTATTCCTGTTCCCTAATTGAACAAGTTGTCAGATGCAAAGAGAAGGCATTGCATATAGATGCCTGTGGTGTCTACTGTAGGCATCTAATGTATGCTCTGTAAATCCTCCCTTCTTTCCCAAAGCTTCCTACTGGTCGTCTAACAGTAGGCAATGCAAGCTCCCTGCTTGTCCCCCCTAAGCAGCACCTGGGTTAAATAGCTGTGAGAGACGATGTACTAATGCAGACATTCCCTTATCCTGGCTAGTTAAGTGTATAAAAATGTTAAAAAAGGGTATTTTCTGGGCTTGGAACATACACGTGCCCAGAAAGGACAGAAATACTTCAGGGCAGGTAAGTGGGCTAAGAAATGCCACGGACTCCTTTCTTGGAGGAGAATGGGGAGGGTCCAGATACATTCTCTCTGAGGAGAAAGGGGGGGCGCAAAAGAAGAGAGCCAAAGCTGAGAGGAGAAAGAAGGGCAGATGAATCCTTCAGAGGTGGTGAAATTCAGAGGTAGTTACAGTGGCAAAGCGAAGGTGTAACCAGTTTATTGGTAGTGAAGCAGTAAGTGCCATTATTTTTGACTCATTCTGTAAGGAGTTTTCCCTTGTTCTGCCCCAGTTAGTGCACACAGCCCTAGTCAGAGCAGACATTGGCAAAACTTCAGTCCCAGCCCTTCCTAGCTTCAAAAAAAAAAAAAAAGTGGGGAAAAAAAAAGGTGCTCAATTTTAACTTTTGGTAGTGCAAGCTGCTGAATACAGTGCAAAGCTGTCCTGTGATTGCTCCCTCCCCAGACCATATCTGATACACCTTGTTGTGATACATAGCATGGTATGTATCGGAGGGTAGAGCGTGTGTGTTGCTATTTGGATCTCTGTTCCTTGTGTTTCAGGCATCTGGTGTCGAAGGCTCAGATATTCCTGATGATGGCAAACTTATAGGATTTGCACAGCTCAGCATCAGCTAAACAATGGTCCCAGGAGATGTTTCCCAACTGAGAACCCACATGTGCATATTCGTAATGCTTCTGTTAGCCTAAAAAAAAAAAAACCACTACTGCCAAAGAATTGAACTACAGCCCCCTTCCTAGAAGCTTTAACATTTTCCTTAATAGGATCACAAACCTTCCTGAAATTACCGATGGCGTTTACACCTTTTGTAAACAACTCTCATGTTTTTGTATCTGTCATCTCAAACATGCAGATCCAACACGTCATTGCCTGCATGTTCATTTTATTATTGCCTTACTTTAAAGAAAAATACTACTGAGTACGAAGCAGGGGGTTCCACTGCTCTGATGATCTTGCCTAAATGTTTGCTTACATGTGGTTTCATTTTTTTCACTTGCTAGTTTTGCACAAGTTGTAATACTGAACGGATCTTTTTTGTTTTTTTACCTGCTTCTCCTTCCATCTGAAACACCAATGTACATGTTGTTTGGGTCACCTGGAGTGCTGAGAAATCTGCTTCTCTTCGGCTGTGGTTTTTTTTTGTTGTTTTTTTTTTTTTTTTTTTAAAACTGCTGGTTTGAATGCTTGCACCTGAGAAAGCAAGCTAAGTCTTAACCCACGGGAGGGAGAGCCTTCTTCCCTTGTGTTTGTGTTTTTGAGAAGTTCCTTGACTTTGAGGTGTTAGAAGTCAGCTTCCCTTTGTAAACTGCCTTAATTTTATTGGTTGTGTGTTTTTGGTTTGGTTTGGTTTTTTACTATTTTGGTTCTCTCCACATGAGTGCCAGGCATTGGCATGAGGACTGAACCTTTTCATTTACATTAAGCAGTCCTTCCTCAAAATGTCTTTCATTCTGCATCTTAGATGTAGTCTGTTCTTGAAGCAGACCAATGAGGCATTGCTGCCTGGAAACCGGCCTTTCAGATGATCAACAAAATATCCGTGGTCAGAGGGAGAGGAGATCTGTGTCACTCTGCGTTTGGAAAAGATGCACTTCAAACTGTTCCTGAAACCCAGTCTGTTATGCCTGGCTGCGCGAGTCCTCCCGACGTGTTTCCCAGTCCTTTGCAAACTGGTACCCGTGGAACCATCCCTGTCATGTTTTACAGCAATAAAGAATCGCCAGTAGAGTGGTAGTACTGGGCAAGCGAGCGCCGGGCCATGTCCCTCCTGCACTAATTGCTTGGGTCGTCAGCCTTCTCGTCGGTCCAAGCCTCGACGTTTGATCAGGATGTCACTGAAACCCTGTCACACACGTATTTAGCTTTTATTTCTATGTGGTGTTGAATTTGAGTTTCTACATGAATAATATAAATTATACTCTGAGTTTGATAAGAGACACTTGTAATGCAATATGTGAATAATAAATGGTGTTGATTTTTTTTTTTCTTCCTACTGTTTCACAGTTGGCCTTTGTAACTGCTATTGGCTCTGGAGTGTTTTCTACACAGAAATTGTAAGCCTGTAATTTAACACGCAGATGGAAACGTGTTTGGTTTCCATCAGCTACAAACAATGCAGATACAGAGTGTTAAAGCAGAATGACTGAGTTCAATTAGGACTTTTTTTTCCCCCTAAGTCTTCTGATGAACAATCTGTATTTATATATTGTTCTCTGTGAGCAGCTGTGGAAGCTTCCTGAATTGTGCATGTTCTTTTTATACCACCCATGTTGCTTTTAGCCTCTAGGTGGATATTGGGTATGTCCCCATGGGCTATTTGCAGCCCCATGGCTGGTGAGTGGGAAGGGGAGGGAGAGAAGAAAGAGGGTTTGGGAGCAGGAACATCCCAGGGTGCTGAACAGATGCTCTCAAGAGCCCAGGAAGCGGGTGCCCGATACCAGGGAGTTGGTGGCAGCTGGGTTTGGCCAAGTGTGTGCATGCATGTGAGTGTGGCATCTCTGGCACTTTCTCCTGTTGTCTGACACAAACCACTCCCTACGGCTTCCCCCATCGAGCTTCTTTGCTTGGGAAGAGCAGGCTGGCATCTTGATTTTCATGTCACCCTGTGGTCGATATGGTTGTATTGGAAACCTGCAGGATAAGGAGACAAGGTAGTCTTGGTACAGTATTATTTTCCCTTCTGCCTGCATGCCATGGGGACCTCCTTGTTCATTTGTGTACTGGTGCTGAGAAAGGTAGGACACAAACTGCTCAAATGGAACAATGCAGCATCTATTTATTAAGTTATTCCCCACCTTCCCAAAGCCAGGACTTAGAGAGCTTGAGCTCCCACTAACCCAAGGCTCCTTAGTTCTTTAATGGAGAAAACAAGTAAGGAAGAAACTGATGTTTTTTGCTCTATAGATCTCCAGATGTTTTGGGTAGGGATCCAGAATATTTACTTGGGCTATTACAGTGCTAGACAACTGTCTTTTCTGATGTTGTTCCAGTAAGTGCCAATGCTGTTCATAATTGTTTTCCAGTGTCATTAAGAATTTGGTTTTTGTGCAAATTTCTGATCTGAACCTGGAAACAGGTGGTAATTTTAAGTTAGTTCCTACTTTTAAGGACAATGCTCTGTTAATGAAAACGGATCCTCTTCACAACTTTGGTGTATTGTAGATTATAATGAAAGATGTAAAATATTCAGGCTTTTTTCCTTTTTTGGACTTTGTATTTTACTGCATGTCTCTAATTTTTAATCAATAAAGAACAAATTGTCCATTGCCATGTGTTTTGGTGTGTGGTTTGTGTGTCATTGGGTTGGATGGTGTATCTTGGGGAAGGGTGTTGTCTGAGTGGTGTCTGCATCCCCTGGGGCATTTCTGTTTGGGGTGGTGGGAGATTCGACAACCCCCAGGAAGACTCTGTGAGGAAGGAGGTGGGGATGCTCTGCAGGAGTTGTGTGCGGAAATGGAGCCAGGGTGGCACTTAGGATTGTACCCTGAGGGCTTGTCTCCAGTTGAAAGGTTTGCTTCAAGCTCTGCATGCCCTGTGCAGCTGGGGATGAGCTTCCTCTGTCCAGGAACACCTCAGGGTGACAGAGGCTGGTATTAAAGTCAGGTGATTTATACCTTGAGAAGTGTTCGGAGCATGAACTGCACTCCTTCCTTTCTACCTCCACAGTATTTGTTCTTTCTCAGTTTGAACCTGTGATCCAGAGGTGCCTCTGAGGTCTCTCCCTTACATATGTAGTGGAGCCAGAACTTCAGGAAAATGTACTGATGGTGTGAGGTAGAGCCCAGGCATGTCCCCATCTCTCATCATCCTGACAGCTTGTGCTAGTTTTGGCTGGGGTAGAGTTAATTTTCTTCATAATAGCTAGTATGGGGCTCTGTTTTGGATTTGTGCTGAAAACAGTGTTTATAACGCAGGTATGTTTTAGTTACTGCTGAGCAGCGCTTACAGAGAGTCAAGGCCTTTTCTGCCTCTCACCCCACCCCACCAGCGAGTGGGCTGGGGGTGTACAAGGAGCTGGGAGGGGACACAGCCGGGACAGC
This sequence comes from Fregata magnificens, assembly GCA_013389945.1. Lineage (NCBI taxonomy): Eukaryota > Metazoa > Chordata > Aves > Suliformes > Fregatidae > Fregata > Fregata magnificens. The sequence goes on along the minus strand of WAAD01017959.1, from coordinate 439,019 downwards.
TGACCCCAACTGACCCAAGGGAGACCCCACACCGTATGACGTCATGCTCAGCATATAAAGCTGGGGAAGAAGGAAGCGGGGGGATGTTCGGGGTTACGGCGTTTGTCTTCCCAAGTCACTGTCACGCATGATGGAGCCCTGCTTTCCTGGAGATGACTGAACACCTGCCTGCCGATGGGAAGGAGTGAGTGAGTTCCTTGTTTTGCTTTGCTTTGCTTGTGTGTGCAGCTTTTGCTTTACCTATTAAACTGTCTTTATCTCAATGCACGAGTTTTCTCACTCTTACTCTTCCAATTCTCTCCGCCATCCCACCAGCGGTGGGGAGTGAGCGAGTGGCTGGGTGGTGCTTAGTTGCCGGCTGGGGTTAACTACGACACAGCTCTTAGCTCTAGCTGGGCCATTTCTCTGTGTAAGCATCAGTATGCCCCGCTGCAGCATACTCATGTGCCAGCGGTCATACTTTGGGCTGTGAGAGCAAGGAGGTGCCTGTAATGAAAAGTCTTGTCCGAGTGTGCAGGTGACAAGACTGTTGGCAGACTGTCAGTAAACTCTTGCTAGGAGACTGAAAACCCTGCTGTGAGTTGGCACTGAGCCACTGCCGTGGTTGTGGCAGTAGGTTCGTCACGGTGAATGCTGCAATTCAATGTCAGTTAAACTGAGTGGGCATCTGGACAGCTTTCCTCAGTCGTGGTCATCTTTTAACAGTGACTTTGGCCACAACCTTTTAGTGTTATCTAATGTCATGCAAAAGAGAAGTGCCTGGGTGCAAGCAGACTACCTGACTGCTTCTTGGAAAGCCAACTCGGAAGCACTGCACTGGAGAAACTCTAGAGTTTTCCTTCACATCCTTCAATATTTCTTGCCCATCTTCCACAAAGGAAGGAAATTTTCAGAAATGAAGGGAAATGTTACCTGAAAAGTAAAAAACCCTAATATTTCTCACTGGATGTCCTTTTGGAAACTTTTCCCTAATGTATGGCTTCTGTTTCCGAGGTGCTCTGTTCATTCAAACTCCGACAGCTTTCTTGACGTGACTTACCCAGAGCTTAGTGGAGTTTTGTCTGAGCGAGGTCATGGTGTCTTCTTTAGGAGAAGCAAAGGGGTCTTCCTGCTCAGAGTCTGGGAATGGAGAAATTTCTCTAAAGCTTCAGGGACTGTCAAGGGCAAGGTGTTTGTCTTTTGGGAGGGGATGGGGATGGTCCAGTTGTAGGCATGTTCCCCTTCCCCAGGCCTTTTGGCTGGGATGCACCCATACGTGTTTGCTTAAAAATATGCATGTTCTTGCTTAAAAACAGACAAAAAAACCCCATCAAAACAAAACAAAATGTGATGATCTTGGATGGTGGCACTTTCTAAGCTGCCTCTTCCATTCACTCTCCTTTCTAAGGCTCTTCGGCTTAGTTTGCTATTTTCTGGTTCTTTATTTCTCTTAGGTGTTCCTCTTTACTCACAGACCCAGAAAATTTTATCTTGGGTGAATGTAACTTCCAAGTTTAAGACATGGGATGATAAGGGATGTTCTGGGTTGCTGAATCTCATCCTCTGAATCTAAGCCAACTTCATTGCAGTCTTTCCAGTATTTGGCCAAACTCTGCTTAAAAAGCCCCAGAGAATTATATCCTGGTTTTGTCTCCCATCCCTGCCTCTGAAGGATATCCCTTTATGGACACTCCTCAAAGCTTTCCATGCTGCCTCAGTCCAGTCCCTCATAGTCCTCCTGTGACTGAATAGTCCACCCCAGTCACCTTCATCCTTGGATGTTTCCTTTTGTGGGTGCTCACCATGAGGTGTCTCATACTGCCCGTGCCTCTGGGCTTCCCTGCTCTTCACACCGCATCCTGACCTTGCAATCTCTCCTCCCAGCTGATGAGTTTCCAAATGGAAAGTAACCTCCCCTGGAGGGTGTGCACCTCCCGAAATTTCTGTTTCACTTAATGGGAACCGTGTGAGTACAAATCCCAACGCAGAGCATTGCTTTTTCTTCAGATCTGCATGCTCCTTGTGGCTGCCTACAGCTGCAGGGCTTATCTTGGACTTAAGTACTGGTTCCAGCCCTGGGGAAGCCTGTCTCTGCAGATACCACTGCCAATGTCAGGCATCAGGGAAATTTTGAAAGCGGTTGGTGATTTTGGGCTGTTTCAGAAATGGCTGGTGCTGCTCACCTCGTTTCCATGCCTCATTGTGGCTTTCCACCAGTTTTGCCAACTTTTTGTGGTTCCACATGTGCCACATCACTGTAACACCAGCTGGATCCGTGCCATCGGCCCCAACCTGACGGAAGAAGAGCAGCTGAACCTCACCCTGCCCCGGGACGCAGACGGGGCGTACGAGCAGTGCTCCATGTACTCGCCGGTGGACTGGGACCTCGCCTCCATTGTGGCATACGGCCTGAATGCCACAGAGAGGTGCAGCAGTGGCTGGGTGTACCCCTCAGACCATGAGGTGATGCTGGTCACTCAAGTTTGTAGCATCTTTTTGTTTCTGATTGCTTTGTGCTGTGGTAAATGCTGTTCTGAAGGCTGGGGTGTGCTGAGTTCAAGCAGGGCATGCCCAGAGGCAATGCTCACTCTGTGCTTTGTCTTTGGTGCACAAGATCTTCCCAAATTGCAGCACATCGATTCCTCCTGACCTTTACCAAAAGCCATGGAAAGGTGTGTCACGGACACATGCCCTGGTCAGGTCCTGAGGAGGCCATCTCAGCCCAGAGATGTGACTTGGCTTCAATCAACCGTTGCTGCTTCCTCACCTGGCATTGGAAACCTCCAGCAATGGGGTTCCCGCTCCTTCCTTTGGTCCTCGTTCCAGGGCCTCGGTATCCTCCAGCCTCCTTTAAGTGTGATGCCCAGCTCAGGCTCTCCAGTGTCGGTCAGAGCAGAACAGACCCCATTTTCTCTCTCGTAAGTTCTGGCAGTGTTTTGTGCCAGTCCTCTGGCTCCTGCTTCTCCAGATCCATGAGACCCATGACTGGTGTCTGACTGACCCTCCCGGGCTTCCCCATTTAAACCACGACAGAGAAGAGTGGATGAGGCTGCTTTGTGCCCTGGACCCTTTCTAGCATGGAGCTGGGAGACAGCCAGGGGAGATGGCAGGATCAGGCCTGGGAAAGGCTCCTGAGCTCATGGACATGCGTGATTCTACTTTTAGCAAGGTTTGGCCTGTCCTGTCTCCTGCCGATGAAGCAGAGCCCAAGGTGAACAGGGGCACCTCAATTTCGTTCTCCAAGTTTCCTAGTTGACTTGAACAGACCCAGTTTGTGTTGTCCAGCACCTCTGCCTGGTTCAGTGTCTGCCTGCTTTTCTCTATCTTTGGCGCTCCCTGCTTGTGGCTGCTGAGCTGGGCTTACCCTGAGGGCAGCATCTCTCATCTGGCTGCCCAGGGAGCTGGTGTACCTCCAAGCTTGATCTGTGTGGGTGCCCTGGTCAACCCAAATGGGGCAGCCATAGTCTGGTTTCCATCATGCTTATACAATGCTCTTCCCACGGATCTGTAGGCAGGAGAAGGACCATCCAAGTTGCTTTTGGGCACTTCTGGAGATTTTGCCTCATGGACATCCCAAAGTGGCCCCAGGCAAATGCTGTTCCTGCATCAGGGATGGGCTGAACAGAGTTGGTTTCATGTTCTCAATAATCATTTTAAGGCAGGAAGGCATTTGAGCTGAGATTTGCCAAACCTGCCTCAAGCAGCATTGCCCTTTGTCAGATTTCTCCCATCCCTGTATGCCTTCCCCAAATCTTCTCTGCATATAGCCCCCACCAACCTGTGGGGTGGCCCAGAACTGGTGGGAAGGGTGGACATCCCATGTGTGGCTTGCTCGTGGCCGCACAGGGAAGCTGCAAAAGATGAAGCAAATGGATTCTCATGTCACCTGGGACCACAGCCAACTGGCCACCCTTCCTCATCTCCTGCTCTGCCCATCCATTAGCATCACTCCCTTTATTCCCCTGGACTTTTCCCAGCTCTGCATCACGCTCAGTTGTCTCGGCCCCTCTGAACTTTGCTTGCCTGAGTGGAACGGCCGGGGACCGTCTCAGTGGTTCAACAAATGCAGCTCCTGCAGTTGCTTTGGAGAAGAGTCTTTTCCCCAGTCAATGCCACCCAGCCCTGGCAGAGGGGGTGATCCACGTTGCCTGAAACACGGGCCCCACTGCTCCAGCCAGCATCATCTGTTTGTGAGTGGCACAGAGATGATTAATATATTACACAGTGTACTTAAGACAGGTAAAACATCGGGCATTAAGCGTATCCTGACTTTACATATTTGTGGTGGCTGCCTAAGGCTGCAGAGCTTATCTTAGGTTTAAACATTAATTCCAGCCCTCTGGAAAGTCTGTCCCAGCACTGTCCTGTTCCAGACACAGCTACCAATGTCAAGCATCGGAGAAATTTTGAAAGCGGTTGGTGATTTTGGGCTGTTTCAGAAATGGCTGGTGCTGCTCACCTCGTTTCCATGCCTCATTGTGGCTTTCCACCAGTTTTGCCAACTTTTTATGGTTCCACACATGCCACATCACTGTAACACCAGCTGGATCCGTGCTATCGGCCCCAACCTGACGGAAGAAGAGCAGCTGAACCTCACCCTGCCCCGGGATGCAGATGGGGTGTACGAGCAGTGCTCCATGTACTCGCCGGTGGACTGGGACCTCGCCTCCATTGTGGCATACGGCCTGAATGCCACAGAGAAGTGCAGCAGTGGCTGGGTGTACCCCTCAGCACAACCGCCGTCCCTGCTGACTGAGGTCTGTAATTGCCTTTTGATGTGCCTGGGACGTGGAAGGGATGGGACACCCAAATGGCCAACCTGTCCTGCAGTTCAGCCGAAGCTGGTGCCGGCCGTGGTGCAACAGGGCTGGGCTGATATTTACATTAGCTGTATTTTGGGGACCTTGGCTCCACCACTGAGCCCCCAAGTGTGGCCCTGGAGGGGTTGCAGGCAAGCAGGCTGCAATATAGGTGTCAGCAGGGCCACTGGCAGAGCCAGTGGAGACATTAATCATTCTTGGTGGGACTTCTTGTGTCTCCCTGCCCCAGCTGCCCCTCTGCAGACTGAGGGTAACCTTCCAACATGTCCCTGTGTACAGCTTCGTGCTTCGGACACCCCAGCCAGGGGCAGGAGGCAGGGCTCAGCACTTGATTTCTCCTCCCATGCATGGTGGGGAACTTGTCAGGGCAAGCAGCTGTGGGGTGTCTGCCTCGGGGTCTCAGCATGGAGACTCCAGCTCAGGGTTGCTGCAGACAGCCTGAGTTTCTCACCACTCCTCGCTCTCTGTGGAGGAATCAGGCTTCATGAGGAGAGGAGAGCTTGCAAAGCCACACATCTGACAGTCACCAGGAGCTTCAGCAACACCAACGGTGCTCGAGTGGGCAGTGCTAAACTTCTTTCAGTGCTTTCTGACCTCTCTGTATTTCCTATACATGCTCTTCCTTATGTGAGTCTTTCTGTAGATGCCCTCTGGATGCTGGCAGTTGCAGAACATCTCTTTAACAGAAGCTGCTTGGCCTGGGAATCAGCGTTGTGCTTTTGCTTTGGGAGGCAAGGCAGTCTAGGAGAAGCAAGGTGCTGGGACTTCTGTCCCAAGTCCCACTTTAAGCAAAACTTGCCAAACAGGAGGCTCCCCTGGGGGTACCTGGGCTGGAGGGGAGTCCAGCAGGTCCCAGTGCTCAGGAGAGGAGCACCACTGAGTGCCCCATGGGCTTGTCTCACCTCTGACTTGTGTGCTGTGTGCACACCATGGAGACTCGCATCCTTGGAGGTGGGATCAGAAAGCAGCTGGGGTCTGTCGAGGTCAAAAGCAGCTGTGTTTCCTTCCTCCAGTTTGACCTGGTGTGTGACAGGAAGGACCTGAACGACATCTCCCAGTCCGTCTACATGGTGGGGCTTCTCCTAGGATCCATGATCTTTGGGCCACTAAGTGACAGGTGAGGAGACACAACCACCTGTCCAGGGTCTGTGCGAAGCCGGCACTGCGCAGAGTGGCACGCTGCTCCCAGCCTGGCTGGTCACTGCACCCTGTGCATTTTGTCATTGCTCCTCAGTAACAGGGACCCTGACCAAAGTCCTCAGATCCTGTGAGGACATGGCCACAGGGGGAGCGGAAGGGAGAAGGGCACAGCGTGTGCACAGGGTGCTTCGCATGTCAACTGGGAGTCCAGTCTGAGCCTCACCACCCTCAAGAGAGGGCGATACGATCACTGTGTAACCCACTGGGCTCTTCCCCATCTTCATGGGGTCTCTCCAAATACCAACTGTGTCTTCCCTCTTCCTCCTCAGGATCGGCCGCCAGCCAGTCATTCTGATTTCCGTCTTCCTCCAGGGCTTGTTTGGTGTAGGAATTGCCTTTGTGCCCCATTTCTATGTGTACATGGCCTTCAGATGTGTCGTGGGGGCTTCAGTGTCAGGGATCACCATGACGATACCGGCCTTAGGTGAGTAGGATGCCCTTGCCCTGAGGCAGACAGATGTGGCCTCTCAAGATGCAATAGGAGAGGTCTGTAAAGAAATAAGAATCATCATGTACAACTTGAAAAACACCGTGGTGAGGACAGGTCTTGCTCTGCGCTGTCCTTTGGCACTTTGGCATCTCCTCAACCTTGAGTGAGAGCCATGGGGAGCATCTCTCCCATGCCAGTGCTCAGAGCAGGGCAAGGGGACAGCTCAGGAATCACAGAACCATAGAATCATTAAGGTTGGAAAAGACCTCTAAGATCATCAAGTCCAACCATCACCCCAACACCACCATGCCTCCTAAACCATGTCGCAAAGTGCCACGTCTGCACATCTTTTGAACACCTCCAGGGATGGTGAATCCACCACCTCTCTGGGGAGCCTGTTCCAATGCCTAACCACTCCTTCAGTAAAGAAATTTTTCCTAATATCCAATCTAAACCTCCCCTGACACAGCTTGAGGCCATTCCCTCTTGCCCTATTGCTAGTTACTTGGGAGAAGAGTCCAACACTCGCTTCACTGCAACCTCCTTTCAGGTAGTTGTAGAGAGCGATAAGGTCTCCCCTCAGCCTCCTCTTCTCCAGACTAAACAATGCCAGTTCTCTCAGCCACTCCTCATAAGACTTGTTCTCCAGACCCTTCACCAGCCTCGTTGCCCTTCTCTGGACACGCTCCAGCACCTCAATGTCCTTCTTGTACTGAGGGGCCCAAAACTGAACACAGTATTCGAGGTGCGGCCTCACCAGTGCCGAGTACAGGGGCACGATCACTTCCCTACTCCTGCTCGTCACACTATTCTTGATGCACGCCAGGATGCTGTTGGCCTTCTTGGCCACCTCGGCACACTGCCGGCTCATGTTCAGCCGGCTGTCGACCAGCACCCCCAGGTCCTTTTCCGCCAGGCAGCTTTCCACCCACTCTTCCCCAAGCCTGTAGCGTTGCATGGGGTTGTTGTGACCAAAGTGCAGGACCCGGCACTTGGCCTTGTTGAACCTCATACAGTTGGCCTCGGCCCATCGATCCAGCCTATCCAGATCCCTCTGCAGAGCCTTCCTTCCCTCGAGCAGATCGACACTCCCACCCAGCTTGGTGTCATCTGCAAACTTGCTGAGGGTGCACTCAATCCCCTCATCCAGATCATTGATGAAGACATTGAACAAAACCGGCCCCAAAACCGAGCCCTGGGGAACACTGCTTGTGACTGGCCGCCAACTGGATTTAACTCCGTTCATCACCACTCTCTGGGCTCGGCCATCCAACCAGTGTTTTACCCAGCGAAGAGTACACCTGTCTAAAAGCCATGAGCCGCCAGCTTCTCCGGAGAATGCTGTGGGAGACAGTGTCAAAGGCCTTACTAAAGTCCAGGTAGACAACATCCACAGCCTTGCCCTCATCTACTAGGCGGGTCACCCGGTCATAGAAGGAGATCAGGTTGGTCAGGCAGGACCTGCCTTTCATGAAGCCATGCTGGCTGGGCCTGATCCCCTGGTTGTCCTGCACATGCCTGGTGAGCTCACTCAGGATGAACCACTCCATAATCTTCCCCGGCACCGAGGTCAGTCTGACTGGCCTGTAGTTCCCCAGATCCTCCCTCCGGACCTTCTTGTAGATGGGCGTCACATTGGCAAGCCTCCAGTCATCTGGGACCTCCCCCATTGACCAGGACTGCTGATAGGAGGTCAGTGTGGGGAGAGAGCCCAGTGGCTCTGGGCCATAATCGATTTGGGTCCCAGCTCTGCCCCACTGAGGGGGCTCTGTTGATGCTGAGAGCAAAGAGGTGACATACTTGGGCTTCATATCCTCTTGCAGAGGACCAGGATGCCCCGATGATAAGTGATATACCTTATGAAACACTGGTGACTTACATGTGTGACCAATGCCAGAGCTCTGACTGCCAGTCTCCTCTCCTCACCTCCAGGACAGCTCTTCTTCAGGGGAAACACCCTGTTTGCATCAGGGGAAATAATTTGCATGGATGACTCTGAACCTTCATTCTTCTTTTCAGCTACAGAATGGGTTGGTGTCTCCTCTCGGCCAAAGGCAGTGCTTATTTCTCACTGCTGTTTCGCTATCGGACAGATGCTTTTGGCTGGCTTGAGTTATGGTATTCGCAACTGGAGGCTGCTGGAGATTGCAGGATCTGCTCCAATGTTTGCCTTTTTCTGCTACATCTGGTAAGCAGGAGCGGGACAGAGCTTCTTGCAGACAGGACAGCAGTGGGTGTGAGGGGTGGCAGTGAGGAGGCAGCAGCTCAGGAGCAGGCTGGGTCTTTCCCTTTATAGCGCAGATGCTGGAGGGACTTCTGCAGAGCTCAGCACATCTCCCTGTGGCACTGGACCCCTGAGAGCAGCAGGTGCTTTGCTTCAGGTCCTCCAATGTGGCCTTGGTAGCCTAAATGTAGGCCTGCAAAACCTGACCTGAGGAGGTACTTAGACCCATCCATCACATGTGATGCCCATTGATTGTTGGACGTGGTGGCAGGGAGCTGTGCTGTGGGGAAACTCAGCGGGTCACGGCAGCATCTCCTGCTTTCACCTCCTTGGCAGGGTGCTACCAGAATCGGCTCGGTGGCTGGTGACAAAAGGCAGAATAGAAGAAGCTAAGAAGGTCCTTCAGAAGGCAGCATCCATCAACAAGCGCACCATCCCACCAGGACTCCTTGAGCAGGTACCTGTAATGGCATGGGCAACTGCTAGCTGTCTTCAGAGACTTTCCTCTGTGCTTGGGTTTGTAGCAGCCATTGGAGCTGAGGTCATCCGATAAACATCCTTCCATGCCCCCTGGGGATGATTTGGGGATGGAGTGTGGGTGACTGCAGCTTCAGCTGCGCTGCACAGAGACAAGGTCAGGGAGGAGGCACAGCTTCTGCTGAGGCTGAGCCTGGAGCTTTCTGGAGTCCAACTTTCTGGAGGGGACCCAAATGCTTTCCTGGCCTTGAGGATGAACGCGACGTCTCTGTTTAGTCTGTGGTTTTCCACGTCTAAATGCCCAAAGCGGGGGTTACCTCCTCGCCCACCCCAAAGTCCCTACGCTGGGGGAATGCTCATGCTGAGGAACCCCTTAGTCACCAAACTGCTGCGTTGGGCACCCAGGGCACAGGCACAGGAACCCAGCCCCACTCGTCTGCCTTCCCTCCCAGAGCAGTCTGGGGTCACAAGCCTGTCCCGCTGAGGCTTTCCTTTGACTGCAGCTGGAAAAGGAGTTAGCCACGGGTTTCCTTTGCCTGCTTTGACTCTTTGGCTTTCTGCATTTTGAAGTTGAAGCCTGAGGCACGGACCAAATCTGGAAGTACTCTGGATCTCTTTCGGAAGAAGCACCTCCGGAAGGTGACTTTAATCATGTCGTGCATGTGGTAAGACATTCTCTGGTCCTCTCTTTCCAAACTTCTGGGTGAAGAAAAGAAGAGATTGATGGTTAGTCATAACTGCAAATTCACTTAATATGGTTTTTGGGTGTTATTGATGGATATTTCTGTTGCTGGCTATTTAAGATGCTATGTGGTTTGTGAGAAAGGTTATAGCTGTTCCAGCTGTGGCAGTCCTGTGGTTTTGGTCTCGTTTTATGTCCACTTTGAGATGCTGTGGCTTGGTCAAAATGTTGTAATTGGTGATCAATATTGTGTTTTGTCTTGGCCAATAGATATGCTCAGTGCCACCCTGTCCGGCTTTCAGGTTTGTGAACAGCCTTGTGTACTATGGGCTGAGTCTGAACGTGACAAGTTTTGGTCTGGACATCTACCTGACACAGCTTGCATTTGGAGCAGTGGAAATCCCAGCCCGTGTTAGTTGTATCGTCATGCTGCAGTGGTTCGGGAGGAAGAAAACCCAGGCTGTTCTCCTGCTGCTGAGTGGTCTGGTGTGTCTTATCATCACTGGCATCCCTGAAGGTGAACAACCTCTTCCCACCCTGAGAGGACAACCTCTGGGACAGGGAGGCACAGAGCCCCAACCTTCCCTTGCTGGTGCAGGTCCTGTTCTCCCAACTAGGCTGGCTCACTTCACTCGGGGCTTGAGCCGACCCTGGTGCCATGGCCACAAGGGACTTGGTCAGCTCCCCAAGGCCCATTCTGATCAACAAACCTTTGCCTGCTGATTGCGATAGGAGAGGGTAGAGCTGAGCCTGGTAGGCCATCTATCAGCAGAGTTGTCCTTTAGGAAAATTAATACATGGGGAGGTGAGATGATGGATGCAAAGTGTGCTGAAGGTGGCCCCCAGGCCAGAGATGCTCCTTGGTCCACATTCAGGCACTGTTCAGAGGTGATGGCTCCCTGCAGGCGACATGGTCATTGCCATGCATCCCCAGCCTCCATCCCTGATCGGTGCTGGGCCCTCCCTCGTCCCACAGCAGCGGTATCTCCTCCTCCCTTCAGACCAGCCCGTGGCAACCACCGTCCTGGCCATCGTCGGCAAGTTTACTGCCTCAGCCTCCTTCTCCACCTCCTACGTCTACTCTGCAGAGCTCTTCCCCACGGTTGTCAGGTGAGGTCTCCCCATGCATGGCAGGGGCTTCCCTCCACCATGACCGGTGGCAGTGGTGGGGCAAGAGTCCCGTTGTCCCCATGGCTGCACTTGGTCCCATGATATCCTGGGGGGGCCAAGCTCTGCCCATGCCTCCCGCCACCCCTTGCTCCCCCAGGCAGACCGGCACAGGGCTCTGCTCGATGTGGGCGCGGGTGGCAGGGATCATGGCCCCATTGATCCGCCTCCTGAGCCAGTACCACCCGGCCATCCCCATGGCCATCTTCGGTAGTGCCCCTGTGGTGGGGGGGCTGCTCTGCGTCCTGCTGCCTGAGACCCGTGGCACCGACCTGGTGGACGACACAGGGGGCGGCTGCCCCCCAGCTGAGGTGGGTGCTCGGCGGTGCCCGTGCTGCCTCTCGGGCAGGGACGTGGGGTGCCAGGGCTGCGGGAGGCCATTGGCATTGCATGGGCTGGGGCTGGGGGTATCTTCGAGGGTTTACAGTGGTGGGAGGGCAAGGAGCATGGCTGCCCCACTGCAGAGGGAGGGGAGGAGGCCCCATAACCCTGCCCATGGTGGTCATCCCTTCGTTTCTGTCCTTGAGATGGAAGGACTCCAGGAGTGGCCAGCACTTCATTTGGCTCCCCACCTGTCCTTCCGCCAGGGAAGGGCTGGTGCCTTGTAGCCATGTCCTCTGGCTTTCAGCCTTGCATAGATCCCAGCACCCCATAGCCCATGGGACAGAGTAGAATTGCACCCCAATATTTTGTTGGGAGAAGGGTGTCCATGGGGGCCCAGAGAGAAGTGGTGAATAGGAAGCCAGGTTGCTGAAGGCTGCATGTCTCAGAGAAGGTTGCTGTCAGCTCATAACAGGTCTTTCTTTGCTTTTAAACTCTTCCCTTTCATTAGGTCTGTGAAAATGCCAACAGCAGCTCTGAAAATGAACACATGAAAGGAAAAGATGGTGGCCAAGACAATGAGTACACAAAGACCACTCACTTCTAGCTGGGTCAGCAAGCAGCTGTAGCTAAAGGCAACCTAGTGCTGTGCTGGCACTGAGGACAGGCAGGGTCTCCATTTGCAGGACACCACCACCTCTCAAGCGGTCACTGCCAATTCTTGTGTTTCCTTTTCTTTTTTGCCGCCTTGTATCTCCCTCTATAGCTTGTCCTCAGGCACTGCATGCTGTCTCTGGTGTTCAACAGTGCTCTCGCTGGAGAAAATCTGATGCTTTTCATTTAAGGCAAAAAAGAAAGAAATCAGAAACAAGGATGGAGGCAACATTTTCTCTTCCTTTTTCCTGTGCTGGCTCCAGGAATGTGAGATTGTAAACTTTGTCCAAGTGAGACACCTGTTAGAGCATTGAATAGCCTTGCAACAGAGTACTGTGCTCACTAGAGAGAAAGCCAGAGCAGATGCAGCACTGAAAACAATCTCACACTTGCAAGAAGGAGTGATTTCTCTTGACTGTCTAGCATGATCTTCTCACCCTCTCTTAAAAACACTCCTTTTAATTTTTTTTTTTTAAATTTGAGACATTCAGCTGAGAAAAAAAAGATGCAATGGAAGAAACAGCAAGCAGTGAGCAAGGATGTCTAACAGGCAGCAGAATTTTCGCCTTCGTGTGGTGGCTTTGAATTAAAGCATGTCATGATGCTTTGTACACTGAAAATTGTGCTGTCGGGCTGTGGTGTAGGACCACACTAATTTGTCTGTTTCAGGAAAATGAGAGATGTTGTGGCAGTTGGTCTCTTAGAGGAAAGTGTAAATTTTTCTGGGAACTGTCAGGTTTATTCTGATCTGTTCTAGTCTATTCCTTCTTGCTGTATCCATTTCTGTCTTTAAACAGTTTAGGACCACTTTGTCTTATATTATGAAGAAAAAACATGTGCTTTTCCTATGCTTCCCTTCCTCTTATCTCCTGTCCCTCAAGATGACTTTCTTTTACCACTGGCTTGGTACAGATGAAGCCCAGAAGTGGTGGTGTTCCAGCTTTGTCTACATACAGTTCAAAGGCTATTTTCTGGTAGTGTCAAGAAGCTTTTAAAGCAGGCTTTATTTCTTCTCCCTGTTGTCATGCCTGCATGTTTTCCATGGATCAAAGTACCCCACGGATATGCAGTTTGATGAAGACAGAGTTTTGGATAAAATCAGTGACATGGGACAATGCCCCACCAGGAGGGGCTGCCTGTGGTGCCATCTTCTCTCTGGCACTGCTTTTCAAAGGATTTGCTGTGGTGCTCCTGTTCAGTGGCCCTCAGTATAGAGGAGCTTGGTCCTTTGCCCGAGGACACTCTTGCCTTGACAAAGGCTGGGGGCTGCCTCCTTTGGGCTTTTATGGAAAATAAGGTGTTGAGGGTAAAGGCTGAGGGAAGAGCTTGGAGCAAAATGCAGTTATTGAGTGAACCATGGCCCCTTTTGGGAATTCTGCGCTGACACTCTCTGTTTCAGCTCACTTCATAAATAAAGGTGTCCGAGCACATCTGATGTACTTCTTCTTCCATCTCATTCATGCCTCCAGTAGGCTGAAGATTCATTTCATCTGCTCTTCTCTAGACCGCTGCACCTGGCTAGTTTGAAGACCACTGGATGGTGCACTTTTGGCTGAAGAGCACCTGAGTAGCTTGACTCATGATGTTTTGCCCAGCTCAGCAGAAATGGGAGGATGTCCAATGGTTTTGCTGTGCCATAATGTCACTGCTACCTGTTCCACACATGGTCTTGCACTGTAATAAATAGAGCTCACAGTACAGAGTTGAGCTAGGTGTGGTGGAATAGCATGTGAGAATGCAAACACACTTTTGCATGCGTACAATGGGATGTTTTGGGCTCTCATCATGATGAGCAAAGGGTAAAAAGTGCCTCAGGTGACCTGAAGGGATAACTAAGGGAAAGAGGATGACCCCATAGCCAAGGGGAGGGAAGCGAACAGGCTGATGAGAAGGTGAGGACAAAATGGGGTAGCAAAGTTTAGCTGGGAAGAGCAGATGCAAGACCTTAATAGGGTGGCTTACCAAGCCATGACTGGAGGGCCAGTTGTGGAAGGTGCTGAAGGTAGCAGCGGTGAGCAAATGCCAGGGCCACTCTAAAGGGTTTGCTAAGGCATATCGATTAAAGTCCAAGCCTTCTTCAGGCCCTCCTATATCAGACATGGGAGTGAGGCCCTGCTTCTGCACTTACACCCTCAGGCCTGTCTGTGTTCAGGTCAGAACCTCTCAACCTCCAGTTCCCCTTTGGAGGAGACCCAGGTTCATGTATCGGAGTCTGCCCACTGCTGAGGAAGCTGGTCAGGCAGGGCCAGAGGTATCTAAGGCGTGGAGGGGCAGCAGAGCCTGGCCCTGTTCTCCGAGGTGAGATGAGGAGCTATGGGATGAAGCAGCTCCTGTTGCCAGAGCAGCTCCACAGGGACCACTGAGGCAATCAGAGCATCCTCGGCGTCAGTGACACCAACAAACTATGCTGCAACCCTGACTCCTGGCTGTGGTGTCAGGACCCTGGACCTTGCCCTTTGGCTAGAGGACACTGTCCTCTCCTTCCTCCTGACCCCACGCTGGGAAGGCCCCAGGTCCATGACCAGAGCAAATCTTGCAGAAAGGGACCCAGCAGGGAATGGCTGAGGAGGTGAGGAGAAGCAGCATTAATGCTGCTCTCTTGACTCTGTGCAACGAGTCAGCGCCAACGCCCAGATCCTGCAGATGCCCTGCCCCATCTCCAGCCATGGCCAGGTCCCATGTGACACCGGGGAGATTTTATCCACCAAAGCCAAAGCACAAAATAAGTATCACCTCCAGGCATGTCTGGCCTGGACATGGGACACCCCAGCCTTCAAAACACCATTTACTACGGCACAAAGCAATTGGAAACAAAAGGATGCTACAAACCTGAGTGACCAGCCGCCTTCTTCATCCAAGAATAGTGCTGTGGTTTGAGGAGACAGCTTCAAGAAAGGCCACCAAATACATTCTCTGCTTGCCGACAAGTAGCACAGGAGCGGAGGCCACCCTTCTCTCTCTTCTGTGTGACACTAGTGACACTGAAATGTTGTGGCTGAGCTGGCAGCAGCCAACCAAGGTCACTGTTAAAGGCTGACAATGACTGGGGAAAGCTGTCCAGATGCCCACTCAGTTTAACAGGCATTGAATTGCAGCGTACACCACACAATTCAGGAAACTTCCACAGCTGCTAGTGGGGAAAGTAAATATAGATTGTTCATCAGAAGACTTGGGGGAAAAAAAAAGTCCTAATTGAACTCAGTCATTCTGCTTTAACACTCTGTATTTGCATTGTTTGTAGCTGATGGAAACCAAACACGTTTCCATCTGCGTGTTAAATTACAGGCTTACAATTTCTGTGTAGAAAACACTCCAGAGCCAATAGCAGTTACAAAGGCCAACTGTGAAACAGTAGGAAGAAAAAAAAAAATCAACACCATTTATTATTCACATATTGCATTACAAGTGTCTCTTATCAAACTCAGAGTATAATTTATATTATTCATGTAGAAACTCAAATTCAACACCACATAGAAATAAAAGCTAAATACGTGTGTGACAGGGTTTCAGTGACATCCTGATCAAACGTCGAGGCTTGGACCGACGAGAAGGCTGACGACCCAAGCAATTAGTGCAGGAGGGACATGGCCCGGCGCTCGCTTGCCCAGTACTACCACTCTACTGGCGATTCTTTATTGCTGTAAAACATGACAGGGATGGTTCCACGGGTACCAGTTTGCAAAGGACTGGGAAACACGTCGGGAGGACTCGCGCAGCCAGGCATAACAGACTGGGTTTCAGGAACAGTTTGAAGTGCATCTTTTCCAAACGCAGAGTGACACAGATCTCCTCTCCCTCTGACCACGGATATTTTGTTGATCATCTGAAAGGCCGGTTTCCAGGCAGCAATGCCTCATTGGTCTGCTTCAAGAACGATTGGATCAGACTAGACCTTCAGTATATGCCTGTCCATTCATCACTTGCTCGCCGAGCATTTGTAGACGTCCTTCTCCAAGTCTACTCCATCCTCTGTGGTTTCTCTCTTGGACAAAATTTCTGGTCTCCTGCTGCTGAAGACAAGAAGGAAAGAGGAAGAGATGTCATTTCCATCCTGGTTTCTGACATATTTCTCTTTGCCTTAAATTTACACCTTTGGATTTTTTTGCCTTAAATTCAGAGCTCCAGGTACCCACCTCAGCTGGGGGTCGGCTGCCCCTGTGTCGTCCACCAGGTCGGTGCCACGGGTCTCAGGCAGCAGGACGCAGAGCAGCCCCCCCACCACAGGGGCACTCCCGAAGATGGCCATGGGGATGGCCCGGTGGTACTGGCTCAGGAGGCGGATCAATGGGGCCACGATCCCTGCCACCCGCGCCCACATCGAGCACAGCCCTGTGCCGGTCTGCCTGGGGGAGCAAGGGGTGGCAGGAGGTGCGGGCAGGGCTCAGCATCCCCTGGGCCGCTGTGGAACTGAGTGTGGCCATGGGGACAACTGGACTCTTGCCCCACCACTGCCACCGGTCATGGTGGAGGGAAGCTCCGATGCATGGGGAGACCTCACCTGACAACCGTGGGGAAGAGCTCTGCAGCGTAGACGTAGGAGGTGGAGAAGGAGGCTGTGGCTGTAAACTTGCCAATGATGGCCAGGACAGTGGTTGCCACGGGCTGGTCTGAAGGGAGGAGGAGAGACCGCTGCTATGGGACCTCTGTGGAGAAGGTTCAGCTGGGACCAAAGGTCTCTGCAGTGGGATTTCTTGGGACAGCCCTTTCTAATGGACTTACTTACCAAGCAAATCTACCACCTAACCCATTGGAAATCATTCCTACTGTACCCTTTCCTGGAATATACCCTCTGGACAATGGGCAAAGAGAACCCAGATTTCTCCTGAGGTCTTGGGCGTTTTCTAAATCTGCAACTGCAGTGAGCCACTGAGCTACCGCAGGTCTTTGGGGAGTGCTCGGTTGGAAATATCACGTCCAAGAGCTTGAAAGCATTGTGCAGCCCCTCTCTTTCCTTCAACCTTACTCACAGCACTAGTACAGCAGCAGGGTGAGGGTGCGGACTGCCGCAATGCTTAGGCAGAAACAGATAAGGGCAGGGCGTATTTGCTTTTCCTGGGAGACATGGTGGCTTTTAAAACGCCTCTTCTGCTACATGTTTCTGAGAGGAGGTGGTGGTGTCTAGTGGGTGGTGGTGTGTAATGGACACTGCCTGCCAAGGGCCAGGAGCTGTGGAAGGATGAGGCACAGCTCTGAAGGAGAAGATAGTCATGCAGAGAGGAAACCAGCATGTTGGGAGCGCAGCCCCTCGGGCTGTGGCACTCAAGGCAGCTCAGCCCCTGGGAGCGACTGTGAGTCTGCGGCCAACTGTGCTGGGAGGATGGGTCTGAACCAGGATAGAGCTGGCTGGGGCTCTGCCCGGCTGTGCTCTTGGGTTGGGAAGAGGTTGTTCACCTTCAGGGATGCCAGTGATGATGAGACACATCAGGCCAGACAGCAGCAGGACAACAGCCTGGGTCTTCTTCCTCCCAAACCACTGCAGCAGGAAAATGCAGCAAAATCGAGCTGGTAACTCTACCGCCCCAAAGGCAAACTGTGTCAGGTAGATGTCCAGACCAAAACTTGTCACGTTCAGACTCAGCCCATAGTACACAAGGCTGTCTGCAAACCTGAAATTCAAGTAAAGTGGAATAGAACATGTAACCAGATGGGTTTTCCAGGGGTTTATCCTCAAAAATTAGGGTGGTTAGACCACATACAACTAATTTCAACTCCCAGCAATCTCTGTTTTGCTTCTAGTCAGCACCTGTGACAATTCTGTGGGATGTAGTTACATGAGAAAAAGCAGTATGGGTCCCCATATGGTCAGCAACTTTTAGACTGCACCCAGATACTTCTAGGGGGGCACAAAACTACCCCAAGGCCCAGGGATTGCCAAAAGCTGGAATTACTCCAGCCTTTCTCACAAAACCCACAGTGTCTTGAATAATCAGCTTCTCCCCATGCCCAGACAAGGTAGATCTGGTTCAGTGTGGGGAGACAGAAAGATAGCAGATGAACACATAGACATAAACAGGACTCCAAAAATCACATGAAGTAAATTTACAGTTCTTGTCAACCCTCAATCTCTTCTTTTCTTCACCTAGAAGTTTGGAAAGAGAGGACCAGAGAGTGTCTTACCAGGCGCATGACATGATTAAAGTCACCTTCCGGAGGTGCTTCTTCCGAAAGAGATCCAGAGTACTTCCAGACTTGGTCCGTGCCTCAGGCTTCAACTTCAAAATGCAGAAAGCCAAAGAGTCAAAGCAGGCAAAGGAAACCCATGGCTAACTCCTTTTCCAGCTGCAGTCAAAGGAAAGCCTCAGCGGGACAGGCTTGTGACCCCAGACTGCTCTGGGAGGGAAGGCAGACGAGTGGGGCTGGGTTCCTGTGCCTGTGCCCTGGGTGCCCAACGCAGCAGTTTGGTGACTAAGGGGTTCCTCAGCATGAGCATTCCCCCAGCGTAGGGACTTTGGGGTGGGCGAGGAGGTAACCCCCGCTTTGGGCATTTAGACGTGGAAAACCACAGACTAAACAGAGACGTCGCGTTCATCCTCAAGGCCAGGAAAGCATTTGGGTCCCCTCCAGAAAGTTGGACTCCAGAAAGCTCCAGGCTCAGCCTCAGCAGAAGCTGTGCCTCCTCCCTGACCTTGTCTCTGTGCAGCGCAGCTGAAGCTGCAGTCACCCACACTCCATCCCCAAATCATCCCCAGGGGGCATGGAAGGATGTTTATCGGATGACCTCAGCTCCAATGGCTGCTACAAACCCAAGCACAGAGGAAAGTCTCTGAAGACAGCTAGCAGTTGCCCATGCCATTACAGGTACCTGCTCAAGGAGTCCTGGTGGGATGGTGCGCTTGTTGATGGATGCTGCCTTCTGAAGGACCTTCTTAGCTTCTTCTATTCTGCCTTTTGTCACCAGCCACCGAGCCGATTCTGGTAGCACCCTGCCAAGGAGGTGAAAGCAGGAGATGCTGCCGTGACCCGCTGAGTTTCCCCACAGCACAGCTCCCTGCCACCACGTCCAACAATCAATGGGCATCACATGTGATGGATGGGTCTAAGTACCTCCTCAGGTCAGGTTTTGCAGGCCTACATTTAGGCTACCAAGGCCACATTGGAGGACCTGAAGCAAAGCACCTGCTGCTCTCAGGGGTCCAGTGCCACAGGGAGATGTGCTGAGCTCTGCAGAAGTCCCTCCAGCATCTGCGCTATAAAGGGAAAGACCCAGCCTGCTCCTGAGCTGCTGCCTCCTCACTGCCACCCCTCACACCCACTGCTGTCCTGTCTGCAAGAAGCTCTGTCCCGCTCCTGCTTACCAGATGTAGCAGAAAAGGGCAAACATTGGAGCAGATCCTGCAATCTCCAGCAGCCTCCAGTTGCGAATACCATAACTCAAGCCAGCCAAAAGCATCTGTCCGATGGCAACAAAGCAGTGAGAAATAAGCACTGCCTTTGGCCGAGAGGAGACACCAACCCATTCTGTAGCTGAGAAGAAGAACAAAGGTTCATGGTCGACCTTTTCTGAACCTGCAGGACTACCTTTTTT
This sequence comes from Fregata magnificens, assembly GCA_013389945.1. Taxonomy (NCBI): domain Eukaryota; kingdom Metazoa; phylum Chordata; class Aves; order Suliformes; family Fregatidae; genus Fregata; species Fregata magnificens. The sequence continues at coordinate 419,540 of WAAD01017959.1, read as the reverse complement.
TATTGCATCTTGTGAGGCGACATCTGTCTGCCTCAGGGCAAGGGCATCCTACTCACCCAAAGCCAAGGCAGTAATCAGAATTCCTGACACTGCAGCCCCCACGACACATCTGAAGGCCATGTACACATAGAAATGGGGCACAAAGGCAGTTCCTACAGCAAACAAACTTTGGAGGAGCATGGAGATCAGAAAGACTGGCCGACGGCCTATCCTGTGGAGGAAGAGGGAAGACACAGTTGGTATTTGGAGAGACCCCATGGGGATGGGGAAGAGCACAGGTAGAATACAAAGTGATTTGAGAACCATTCATACCAGAGGAGACTTGACACCCATGTGAACAAATCTCCTCTATGCGTCCCAGGAAGTAACTGGCAGGAAAGCAGACTCTCCACTTTTGTCGCATTGCAGTGCTAGCAAAGGCAAAAGGAGATGCTTCTAAACGAACCAGCCCATGAAGGACCCCCATGTCCCCTCTCTTGAGAGCAGTGAGGATCAGAGTGAAATGGACTGTAGTGGTGGTTCCCCTGTGAGGCACCCTGTACACATGCTGTGCCCTTCTCCCTTCCATGTCGCCTGTGCAGCCGTGTCCTCTAGGGAGCTGAGGACTTTGGTCCAGGTCACCATAGGCTGAGCAGAGCCACAGGAAGGAGGGACACATGGTCTGGTTAATACAGCTGAAGGTAGGTCGAACTATGTGCCCAAATGTAGGTTTCTGGGATTCCTGGAGACACTCTTGGGTAGCTGGGACACCAGTTAGTGCTAGACCTGTGATTGCTGAAGGACTCCCCCATAAGGCTGTATCTGCTTCCCTCTCTTTTCAACCCTCAGACATCTACAGACTTGTCAGGTGGCCCCAGATGCCCTTGCTTAGGCAAGGGGATCGAGTCCTGTGGAGGGAGTATTTCACGCTCAGTGCATGGACATCATGAGCTCTCGGCTGGGCTGTCTCTGGCTGTTGGGCAATAACTCTGGGAAGGTGGCTCTGTTTCCTCACCTGTCACTTAGTGGCCCAAAGATCATGGCTCCTAGGAGAAGCCCCACCATGTAGATGGACTGGGAGATGTCGTTCAGGTCCTTCCTGTCGCACACCAGGTCAAACTGGAGGAAGGAAACACAGCTGCTTTTGCTCTTGACAGACCCCAGCTGCTTTCTGAGGGTGGGCAACCTTTCTGGTCCATGGACCCAGGAGCTGGGTGCCTGAGCTCTTGCTCCAGCCCCTGGGAGCAGAGAACCCACCCCCAAGGACATGAGCCTCCATGGCTCTCCAGAGGTGGGACAGGCATACGATATGCTCAGCCTCCCTCTTCATCATGGTGGACATCTCCTGAGTGCTGGGACCCGCAGGACTCCCCTCCAGCCCAGGCACCCCCAAGGGAGCCTCCTAGTTGGCAAGTTTTTCTTGAAGTGGGACCTTGGGATGAGAGTCCTAGCAGCTTGCTTCTCTGGCTGCAAAGGCAGGACAGGTTGGAAGGAGAAGGAGGTCAGGAGAGCAGTATTTTCTCTGGTAAAGGAGGACAGGCATAGGAGTGGGAAAGGATGCAGCAGCTGCTGAGAAGCCTCTAGAGAAGCTGGCTGTGAAATGGGCACAGTGCTCCAGGGACCCCAAGGAGCCTTTGCAAATGCCGGAGGCTGGACTCTCTCCTCCTCTGGTTTCAGCTCAGAGGAAGGTACTCGTGAGAAAGTGCTGGAGCTGGGAGTGAATGTCACGAATGGGTGATTTGGGTCGCTTAGAGAATCACTGTCAAAGGTATTAGCAAAAGTAATTTTAATATGATGCTTTAGAAGTGCAACTTAACAAAGTTCGATGACAAGGTTCACTCTATTAACTACTGCATGGAAGAAACATACAAAAGAAAATTGAGTTACACTCAAGTTAGAATGATTCACAAGGAGACCAGGGACGAAAAAGGGTAAGGAGGACCCTCCCGTTGAGTCACAAGGTTCAGAGTGGACCCCCTTGCTTTCTAAACTCCTGATGGAGCTTAGGTGCTGCTAGGTCTAATCTTAGTCTCAGACTTGGACAATGCTTTATGTCTAAGGGATTGTACATGCAAAGTTTATGTAATGTTTCATTAGCATCAGTGCAGCATGCAGTCAAAGTTACCAAGACAAAATCAAAGTTACCATACTACAAAGTTATGTGCAATATCGGTTGCTTACCAAAGATCTGTCATTAGTAAAAGGTCTCTCTGCCTTGAGGAGCAACCTTGAGAGGTGTCCCAGCTCAAGGGGAGATCACCGCCCTGCAGCCACGCTGCCTAGCAGGGAGAGCTCAAAGAAGGCTCGCTTAGGCTATCATATTTATGGAATAAAGTGGTTGGCTCGTAGTCAAATTACATGTGATAGGAAAGGTATGCATGAGGCTCCTTGTACCCACAATGTTCTTTGACAAATGAGTCTTGGAAAAGCCACCCACTGATGATGTGTCAATGGAATGATCAATGTTCCAAGCTCATACACACCGATGCTCATGGTGCCACTCTGCTCCTTTGTGGGTTTTTAGAGAACAGATTGAAACTAGAGGAGTTCTTGGCCCGGCTATGGCTCAGGCCTTTACCTCTTCTGGAACCTGCACCAATCCACCGCCAAGGGGTCGAGTGCATACGTCACAGTGAGGAAAGGAGGGAGGGAGGGCGGAATGAGGGACGGTGAGAGAGGAACAGAGATTCAGAGAGGGAGAAGTTGGGAATGCTGACAGACAGAGCCTTTGCTCAACTGCATGGCCCATGGGATATCTTGTTGCAGCCCTGAAGGTCTCTGGAGGCCCTGGAAATATCAATGACAAGCCCTTGGAAGAAAAATGTCTTTCACAGAGAAGGTGATGTGAGGAGAACCAGGCTGAAGAATAAGGGAAACCGTGGCAGGGAGACCCAAAAGGTTCCTCCAGGCAAGATACATCATGGGTTCAAGGGCCTGGAAAGGGGAGGGAGGTGGGCAGAGCATATGCTGGACTTACACCCCCACCGTCTCTGCCTGTGGCACCTCTGGGCATCTACATCATGGTCTTCCTGCAACAACCTTCCAAGGATTACAGCTGCAATCTGTGTGACGGAGTCAAGGTCTCCCAGTGCCTGGTGTAAATCTCAGCCTGACTGCACCACGGCTTACCAAACTACAGGACAGGATATGCCCATCCCTTCCCTTCCACATCCCTGGCACGTCAAAAGGCAATTACAGACCTCGGTCAGCAGGGACGGCGGTTGTGCTGAGGGGTACACCCAGCCACTGCTGCACTTCTCTGTGGCATTCAGGCCGTATGCCACAATGGAGGCGAGGTCCCAGTCCACCGGCGAGTACATGGAGCACTGCTCGTACGCCCCGTCTGCGTCCCGGGGCAGGGTGAGGTTCAGCTGCTCTTCTTCCGTCAGGTTGGGGCCGATGGCACGGATCCAGCTGGTGTTGCAGTGATGAGGCACATCCACAACCATGAACACTTGGCCAATCATTTGGAAAGGACTAAGAAGTAGTGGGATGGAGAGGAACAGTACCAGCAATTTCTGATATAGCCCAAACTCCCCCAGAGCACTCATAAAATCTCCAAACTCAGTCATGGTGACTACCCCTATGGCCAGGCTGCAATAGGGCACATTGCTTAAATAGGCAAATATTAATGTTTAAACTATGTGAGCCCTAAACCCCTAATCAGGTGTGATAAAATGAGCACTTGTATCAGCATGTTCATCCATTACGATGATATACTGCAGTCCTCCGGGGTGTACTTTGTCACCAGCCATTCCCTCCCTGTTCTTGGGTCCAGAACAAAGGTGCCAGAGCATTGCCACTCTTGGGGACAGCGCGGGGACAGCTTGTCTTGTCCCAGCCCGGGGTGTGTCCCCAGGCCTCCTGAAGGCAACTGTGCTGCAGCACAAGGTTTTTGTCTGAGACACGAAGTGGTGACTCTGCAAATGAGGGCTAATTTTCCTAAGTGTGGTGAAATAAACAGAGTAAATTTGCTGCTCTCGTTAATGGCTTAATGGATATATAGCTCATTCTGGAGACTATAGGAATGAGAAGCAGAAAAGCACTTCTCCTCTGGACCAGGAAATATGGCTTGTAGTCAAGTAGACTTGGTCTTGACAGCTATGTCCTCAGATGTTGGTTTTCATTTGCCCCCTGCAGCAACCCTGGTTAGTCATAAAACTAGATCTAAACTACAGTATCTTGGGGAGAATCCTAAAATAGATTTGGCTTAGGGAGTACCCTTAAGAAAAACATAGCATGTTATGCACACAGACATACAGAGCACACAGGATTTGGGGATAAGAAATGACACCAGCTTGGCTTTGCCCGAGGTTCTGATGTCACTTGAAAAGTAGATTGACCTGATTTCTGCTGCATGTCTGAGCTGCTTCCTGGACAGACTCCCTGAGCGGTTTGTATCTTTATTCCTGGAAACTGGAAAGCCAGATTGCCCTCAGCATGTGAAATTCGGTGTGTAATTTGGCAAAGGTCTCCTGGCTGCTTTCACCAGAGCGATGAGGACATATCACTAGACACTGACCTGCTCACTTCATGTCTCCTCTCAAATTCTTTGTCCTTCACTCAACCCAGATAGTACGTCTGAGCCTCCAGCAAAGTTACTGAAGGATCACACAAGTCTGGGCTGGTGTTTCATGAGTGGGTATGACAGTGGTGTGCTTATGGAGGTGGGAGGAGCAGTAGAAGATAGGATCTTAAAACATCACTCCCTAAGCTGGGGTGGGAGAGAGAGATCATACTGGTTAATGCTATTGGGAGTAAAGGAAGAGAGGAGTAAATGTTACTTAGAGTTGTGTAAGTTCACACAAGCGGTATACAGGTATCATGTGCACGCACCACACAGCCAAACACATCACTTGCAAAACCTCTTGAAAATGGAAAAGACTCTACCAGAGGGCATGAGAAATCAGCAGGTCTCCGGGAAGACCTGGGTTGGACAGCTGGAAAGCCTGTACATCCCTGTACAAATGTCAAGGACTAACGGAAGGGAGAGGGAGCATCCAAGAGAGAGAAACCATTGCCTGGAGAGGAAGCCTCGTGTGGGCAATAGGGCATTGATGCACTAATTAATGGACTGGGCTTTTCTCTTACACTGCTCTGAACATCAGGAGTGACTGCGGTTGGAGACCCATTTGGACACCTATATGTTGGGGTGAATTGCAGCCAGAATGGATTCATACCCACCAGCTGTGGTGCTCCTGCATTTTCTCTCTTCCTCTTAGTGCTGGCAGGGAGAGGTCAAGTTTATGGGTGTCATGTTCTAGTGACAACTTGGTCTGGGGTGTCACTCAGAGAGTGAGGTCTCACTTCTCCATCTGTAAACACAGCTTGACCAGGTTTCGGGCAGGGCTGTGAGATGGTAGCACCTTTGTCCCAAGTCTATTGCTCCATCCCAAGGTGAGACCTACTTCAGCATCTAATAAGTCATGTAACTTTCAAGGACATCTCTCTTTTCCCTGATTCACATTGATTGAACAGTTTCTCAGCACTGACACACTGCTTTGCAGCAGATGGAGTCATTAAGCAGCTTTATTCCTCCAGCAGATCTGACAGAGCCAGGGTTATTTGAGCACTGGTGAGGCAGGGAGGTTGGATGTTTTTTTTTTTTATTTTAAAAATTAATTATTTTAACATCTTCATCCTTTTCATTTTACAGACAGCTGACTAAAACAGGTGAAGTGATATGCTCCACGATCCTTTTCATAATACATGTGTTTCTGCTTTGACCCTCTGAGGTTTCTGGTGAGCTTGCTTATCATTAGTATAATTGTTAACTCCTATAACATTTATGTTTTGGCAGCAAAGGGCAGTCAGGGAGGGTCTGAGTGCAACTTCACAGGGAGAGCGGATGTAGCAATGTCCCCACGCCCCAAGACTTCAGGAGACCTGGATTCCCTTTCCTCCTCTGCCCTTCTGACTGCATGACCTTGGCAAGGTCATTTCACTTACTTTTGCTCATCATCGTACAATAAGGCTAATGATGGCAACCTCCTATATGAAGCATTTTTGCAGTCTACTGAAGGAAAAATATAATGAGGGGAGTGAGATATCATTATTATTAAGTGTAGGCAAGCCATAAGGGGAAAAGGTGCATGATGTTTTGGGTTGGATTTGTCTCTGGATGTCTAAATGTAGTTGTCTATATATGAAATAGATACCTGAGGTTGCACTCTAGTTAGTGGAGATGGATCGACACCGTTAATAGCGTCCAGAGAGCTGTTAGCTTTTTGAATGCAGTTGTCTGTTTTAAGGTGGGCTGAATCACTCCCCAGACTGCACTTACTAATTCTCCATTGACTCTGATGTGGGCTTAAGCATCTGGTTTACATTGAAATGCTAATATTGCAGACACCTGAATGTAATTTGGAGACAAATCTTCACCCTGCCCCTCTCAGCTTTGCCTTTGCCCGTTGTATTTTACTTGTGCACTTGTGGCCAAGGATTCGGTTCCTTCCTGATAATGGTAATCTCTTCTCATTTGACTTTCTAGTTCTTGATCAGTTTGTTGCTCATGGCTGCTTGCTGGTTGGACCTCTTCGGAAGTCTGTCTCTCCTCTGCCATGCAGACAGTGGCCATGCAGACATCGGCCATGCAGACATCCTCTGAGGGACCTCTGCAGCAGATTGTGCAGAAGAGCCCCTCTGCAGAAGACTGCTGGGTGCAGAGAATGGGGTGCTGGTTGTTCTCTCCTTGGAGGTTCCTCACAGTGAAGCCAGTTCTTGCAATGTTCTTTTTCAGGAACTGAGTACTGACCCACTATGACCAGGGTAAAGACCTTAAATTTAGCTCCTTAAGCCGTTAATAAATCAGCCTATGCACAACCGAATTTGTCTTGTGCCAGAGGATTGGGGGATTTCTAAACTGATTTCATGAATCAATTTTTGTCACATATCAGCTAACTTGTGCTACAGGGGTAGGTGCTTTTTCTAATCCTCTATTTTTCAACTATATAAAGAACTCCTGGTCTAAAAAGCCGTCATTTAACACATTCAGGTCTGCAGAAGAGAGACTTTCATCATCTTCTTCAACTCCTGATGTTTTTCTGCTCCTGTTCATTTTTTCAGGAGCCTCCTGGCCCATTTTGGTTGAATCAACATCAAAAGGATCAAAGACACCCTGATTAAAGGTTTCAGAAGCATGGCTGGTGAACATGTACATTGGGGGAAAACTGTCCTCTTGCGTAGAGAGATGCTTGTTTGTTGAGCCTTCGGCACTGAGACCCAATCCAAATGTATCTTCTGCAGCCTTTGGAGCCTGGCACCGTGGATCCAACTGCTGCAGCAGTGCACAGCTCTGAATCCCTTCTGGGTCTCTAATATTAATCTTATCCTGTCCAGCAAGAAGCGAGAGACTGGAAGTGTCCCAGAGCACTAGGGGGGCATTTGTTTCTGCTCGGATTTCCTGGTGTAATTCTGAAGGATTTGGATCAAAGCATGGTGGAGTTTCTGCCTCGGAATTTTGCAAGTCTGAATTTGGTGTTTTACTTGCTATGCTGGGAAAATCTTGGCCTCCAGAAAAGAACAAGTTACTGGCCTCCAGAAAATCCATGTTGTCTAACTGAAGCTCAGCTTCCTTGGGTAACTTCTCCGAATTGCCTGGTGAAAAAAATATCCCATCCTCTATCACTGTGTCCTGGACATCCAAACTCAATAGGTTCTGAATTTCTAGTAGATGAGCATCAAGATGATTTCCTTCCCTGATGAGATTTTTGCTGTTATGAGCTGCAGGCATAAGCTCTGGAGGAGGAGGAGGTAGAGGGTTTGTTCCATCTTCTGAGGTTACTGCAGCTTCTTTCTGATTTTCCTGTGCTGGCATGGAAGAGGGCCAACAGCTGTCCCATTGCTGAACCTGACTATTTAAAGCCAGTTGGTCATGAATGTCAAGTTCAGTTTTCTCGTGTTTATCATCACATGAAATGCTTGTGCCAGGAGCTAACAACAGAACGTTGGTCTCCTTGCCCTCAGTAGAATCTGAGAAGCCTCCAGAGCTCTCCTGGATATGTTTAGGGAAGACCTCCATCTTTCCTGGCTGTGGCAGTTGATCATTCTTGGAGGCCTTTTGTTTTGCTTGGCTGGAGGAGCCGAGGAGGCCCTGGGGCTTTTCTGGCCTGTTGTCAATATTTGTTTGTTCTGAGGATCTTGCAGGTTTTTCTCGTTGACTCTGCTTCTTCTCTGAGGAGTAACCAAACAAAGTGACAAGGGCTGACTGGGGCTTAGTGGGTTTCCTTTGGGTTGTTGTTTCCTTCTTGGGAGTGCTGCCTTTGTCCTCAGAACCAAAAAGCATAGTGAAGGGGTTTTTCCCAAGCCTGAAACCTTTACCTAACATCTCTCTGCAGGCTTGGCTGCTTCTGGTCTCTTTGCTCTGGCCACCAGGCCTTGACATGTGCACAGCACTTTCCCCTGGGAGTTTCAGATCCATTTTTTCTTCACCCACTGGATGACCTCCAGATGTGTCCAAGGATATATTTGGTTTGGAAGAGTCTAATGTCTTGGCTGGTTGCTCAGAAATGTGGAAGATGTTTCCACTAAGAACTTCTCTGGGATCATTTGACTTGGAGTTGTTGACTTCGTCATGCGAGGGCCAAGTGGCACAGGTTCCTTTCAGAGGTGTGTCTGCTGATACTGGAAAATCCTTGCCAGGTGATTTTATATCATGTCTCAAAATATCCTCATGAGAGTTAGTTATCAGTGGGCCACATGTGTCCTGAAGTTCTGTTTCTTGTAGACAGGACACACTGTGGTCATCTGTCTTATCTGGCAAACCAGGTGAAGAGACTCTGCTCTTTTCTGCTTTGTTTTCCTGAGATGTATGCTCAGGACCAGGGTCTTCCAGAAACCCTGACGTACTTATTGGTTTCACTTCTTTTGTCTTCTCAAATTCTGCCCCTTTACTCTCAATTCCAGGCAAATTACTTATGCTGGATGGCTGCATATTTTCTCCCAAAGTTACTGGTATCTGTTTCCCAGGGTACTCATCAGTGTTTGTCTTTGATTTCTCGTTCACCAGCTCAGCAATCTCAGGTGATACACGCAGTCCTCCTGGCTCCAGGGAGCCAGAAGATGCATAAGGGGTCCTTGACACACCAGAGAGGCAATGGGCTTCTTCAGCTTCATTTTCAAGGGGATCAACACCCTGAACTCCACATTTTAGCTCTATACTTGCGGTGTTTCTGGTTTTGGGCTCTCCTGATACACAGATGGGCTGTGGGCTGTTCATTGTCTCTCCAAGGTGATGTTTGTCTCCTGCAGTAGTTGGGGTGGCTATGGTCAGTTCAGGTTTGTCATCTGTCATTGCAGGCATTGTGCCTCCTTCGTTGGGTGTGCTTAGAGACCCACAGACCTCATTTTCCTTCACTGGGAGCTCTGCAGCAGAGAGGATGCAGCCCCCTGTGCCCCCCAGGTACATCCAGCTGGTGGGTTTAGTGCTTTGACGTGTCGCGTGGTGGACAACAAGCGAGCCATGAAGCATGGATTTCACAGGCTCCAGGACTAGGGGGGAGGAGGCAGAGGCAGGTCCTCTCTTCAACTGGGCTTTGCCCTGCTGGATCGCAGCCACTCGCTGGGACACCTTGCCCCCTCGCTTCCTTTCAGGCATGCCCCCATCCCCAGTCTTTTCACTGTCTCTCTGTTCTCCGGTCTTGGGCCAGGAACACGCTTGCTCTCTTTCCTTGGTATAGGTGACACCAGGTAAGAAGCTTCCCTTCTCCACTGCTGCCTGCGCCACTGATTTTTCCTCCTGACCCCTGAGCATCATCCTACCTGCCCTGCTGCCCACAGCCTGGTAGGTTTGCAAGCTCAGTGCGGGCTTTTTCCAGGAACAGTCTCCCTTTCCAACTTTTCCATCTACAGCCAACAAGGCTGTTTCTGAAGGTGGCCAGCCCGTTCTGAGCTTGTTCCCTAAGAGGACAGACCTGCTGTTCAGCTCTTGCCTGTGCTCAGCTAGCCGCAAGCTGCACCGCGCATTGAAGGATGTGAGTTTCTCTCTTGTTTCAGTCTTCTTTTTGTCCCTGTTACACCCATCCTGGGGCTGTGGCCCTCTGCCTACCATTGCCACTCGCTGAAGCTGATGGTCTCCTAGCTGGTGCTCCAGCCTTTTTGTCTCATTTCTGCTTTTAGGTCCAGCCATCTGCTTGTAGTGGACTTGGCAGTAAAACACACCATGGAGGGCAGCATAGTTTTGCAAGCTGGAAAACACACATTGGCATAGCTGTTAGCGGCTGTGTGGGAGGGAAGGATTAACAGTAGCACTGATGGACAGGTTTTCAGCAAAATTGTTTTTCAGTGGAAACTGTTGGGGAAGGGAGGGGGTTTGAAGAATGAAACCTTTCAAAAGTAGTGTCAGTTTTCTGAGGATATGTTTGATTTTTCTTTCAAAACCCAAACACATGAAAAATTAAACATTTCCTTACAATACCTGTGGGAACTGTAGTCCAGGTTATGTGCAATCCCTTTCTCATTTATGGGCCAGGCTTCATACCAGCACTTCATCTCTCCCCCTGTATGCACAGCATGGACCATATGGATAAAACTGCACTGGGTAGAACTGGGCTCCCATGAGACAACAAAAGCATGATGGGAGAAAGTGTCTGTACAGCTGGGGGGCCAAGAGGATGGCAAGCAGCCTCACAGAAAAGGACCGGGGTGTCTCGATGACTGACAAGCTGAAAACGAACCAGCAGTGTGCCCTTGTGACAGAGAAGCCGACTACACCCTAGGCTGCCTTAGCAAAAGCCCAGCCAGCTGGTCAAGAGAAGTGACCGTTCCTCTGCATTTGACACTTGTAGGACCACAGGTGGAGTACTTTGTCCAATTTTGGGCTCCTCAGTGCAAGAAAGCCATTGACATACTGGAAGGAGTCCAGCAAAGGGCCACCAAGTTGGTCAGGGGCCTGGAACATGTGTCATCTGAGGAGAGGCTGGGAGCTGGGTTAACTAGGTCTTATAAGGAGAAGATTAAGAGGGAGGAATTCATTGCTGTGCATGTCTATTTTATGGAAGGTTATAGAGAAGGCAAGGCTGGAGTGCTCTTGGAGGTGGACAGTGACAGGATGAGAGGCAATGGGAACAAGTTGTAACATGGGAAATTGTGATGAGATATAAGAAAAAACCTTTTCACTGGCGGTGAAATCTTGAAAGAGGGGCCCCAACTGAGAGGCTGTGGATTGTCCATCCTTGGAGCCATTCACAGCTCTCCTGGACATGTTCCTGAGGTAGCTGCCTTCCTTGGACCCACAGAAGGCTGGCTGGAGACTTCCAGAGGTACCTTCCAACCTATCTGACTCCATGAACATGTGAGGCACCCAAACAACCCCTCCAATTAAATTCCATATCAGCATTCCCAAACTGTAAATATTTCTTGTATTTTCAGCTCACCCTTGTACCACCATGCAGATTCCTGATCCACAGGTGCCTACAAGCTTGAGGTGAGCAGTCTTCAGACTCTAGTGATGGAGAGGCAGATTGTATCAGAGAAACTGTCTGCCCTTTCTCATTTCCTGAAGCCAGCCTTGTTGGAATTACCCTTGGACTATTGCGATGGAAACCACCTGGACATCCCTTAAAAATAAATGCACTTGGGTCCTACCACTCACCTCAGCTTCCTCCCGCAGACCTGGCAGCAGAAACATGAGCGGTGCACACAGACTTTGTCAGTGACCACACGCTCCATGGAGTAGACAGGCTGCAGGCATGAGGCACACATTTCTTTCAACATGGGCTGAAGAAGAAGGAGAAATTGAAGTTAACTCTGAATCATGACCACTTGGAAATGCATCTGCAAGCTAGTTTGCTGAATCTTCTGCTTGTGTTGGATTTTCTTCTTGATGTTCTTTTGCAGATCTGTTGTGAGAGTTCAGATTCCTGTCTGACTCAATTTACTTGTCATTTTGGATAGGCCAACATTAATTTTCAGTCAGGACAGAAAGACAAGACACCCTTGGACCCCTGATGAGAGAAATTATTCATTTGATCAAGACCAAATGATTCACTCAGTTGAATCATTTAAAAGCCTTGCGTGAGGTAAGAAACATTGTTCAGAGGCTCTGACTCAAAAACTTTGGCTGGGCAGCTCCTGAAATCACTGAGATCATATGGCTGCTCATACAGACCACATAGTCGAAACCCTAAAAAGGCAGCACATCTGAGTGTTAAAGCTTCTGCAGCTCTATAAACCTGGTGGTTTACTCTGGTATGTTTAATCTGTGGGCTGTATTTTATGCCATGACCTGATTCCTCAAACACCACTTTATGGGAAGAGCCCAGGGAATCTCTCTGGAAAGCATTGCTAACACCAGCTATTTTATTAGTGGAGAGAGAAAGGGAATAAAGAAACTTGGACATCAGCCTAGCTGCAGAAATAGCTCCAGGTTGTCTGCATGGTCAAGTAATCCAGAGGGTGATGGTGGCAATGTGGATATGTCTGTGCACTCCTTTTCACTGTGGTGTGAAGCAGAGGCTCAGCTTACCTGGTGAGTCCATCTACAAGTCAAGTCTGTCCAAAGCCCCAGAAGGACCGCAGCTGAGCCTAACCTAACTGTGACTGGCCAGGTCAGTGCTCTGAGTACTGATACTCCCTCACATGAGGGCATCTCTTCCTCTTTGTTGGGAGTAATTTGCCACAGTTTGATTTGATGATCCCTCCAGCTATTTGTTCAATATGTCCTCACCCTGGTTTGCAGTGCTGTCAGCTCAGAGAAAAGGCAAGTTTACTTTCTGCTCTCATGTGAAGTGGGCTGATGGCTAGATTTTAGCTTTGACCAGAGAAAACAGGTTGCCCAGAGAAGTTGTGGATACCCCATCCCTGGAAGTGTTCAAGGCCTGGTTGGATGAGGCTTTGAGCAACCTGACCTACTGGAAGGCATCCCTGCCCATGGTAGGGGGGTTGGAACTAGATGATCTTTAAGGTCCATTCCAACCAAACCATTCTACGATTCTATGAAACATGAAAGGTGTTTCTGTGTCTCAAGAGATGAGTTGACAAGGGAACAAGAACCCTGTCTTTTATTGCAACAGACACCTAGGGGACCAGGTTTTTTTAATTACCTTCATTTTGGCTGAACATACCAGTAAGGTCAAGTCATCTTTGTTTTCCTATGACAATACTTTCAAGAAGAAGAGTTTAACAACTTTTGTTTTCTTCCCTCTCTCTAGAGCAAATTATACAAACAGAACCGCTGTCTTTCCTTCAGTCTGCAGTGATCTCAACATGCCTCTGATATTCCAGTCCTCTACAGAGAGGAGACCATAGTTCTGTAAGTGTCTACGTATGTAATGGGTGTCTAAACTCCCAGTATACTCGGTGGAGGTCCAGTTAAGGGAATCTAGAAGGTGATATATCTACCCTAAAACAGGCCCATGTAGTTGGACAAAATCAGTCAGTTAGGCAAGATGAATTTCACCAATGTGACTACAGAACTGTGCTGATGCCAATGGGAGGGCAGTGCTGGTGAAGGTGAAGCAGAAATATGCTTTTGTGCAAAGGTAAGATAGATCCTTCAAGTGGAAAATAGTAGCAGAAACCAGATGGAAAGTGGTGCCATGTTAGCAGGTCTCTCCAAGAGAAGATGAAGCTCTGCACCTTTGGCATGGATGTCATTTCACTGGAGGAAATGAACAGGCTATCTGGCAAAGAACAGTGAGTGGTGACAGGCAGCTGCGTGAACACAGCATCATCTGTGATAATGGAGCGAAGTGCCAGTCCTGGTGATAACAGATCTCAGCCAATGGATCAGCTTTGCTGTATTTGGCAGTACAGATCACAGTTGCATCTAGGTACTCTGGCAGGCAGTGACGAGCTCTCATACAGCACGAAGGTGTGTGTCCTGGCAGAGAAGAGAGTGACTGTTGACATGTCTCTGTTGTATAAGAAAAAAATGCTTTCCTTTAATCATGACCAAGGAAGGAAGCAGAGCTGTTTAGCAAACAAACAAGATCTCTCTACTCCTAGCTGGGAATGAATGTATGTACTCCTGGAGTGTGTTTCCAAAGTGGGATAATCTTTTATAGGGGATACAGGTCTCTTTCCCCAGGGGATCTATTTTAAGTGCTCACTTCTGATGCGTAGCAAATATTCTTGCTCTTCAGAGGTACTTTTATCAGCCCCAGGAATAAGCCTTCCTAATGGTCTGGAAGTTAGAGAGGTGATTAGCAGCAATCGAATGACTCTGTGGGCAAGGAAATTATCTTAAGACTTCTGTGAAAAGCAGTTACAGAGTGTTCCTGGAAGGCTCTTCAGGCACATTGCTGATTACTGCCATGCTGAAAGTTGCAGCTGGCTTATGGCTTACCAGTTGTTGCCTTTTTTTTCCCTAGGTGAATTAAAGTCTTTATAGTAGGAGGGGTCAGCCTGAAAATGCCTGTGTTATTGATAGGCGGAGAAGATGGTGAGAACAAAGCTTTCTGAGCTAAGACTGAGTATCCTCAGGGAGACCAGTGGCTGAAATGGAGCTGGGAAGGGTAGTATTTGATGCAGGCACTTCAAATGTGGCACGTTTCGTGTCTACTGCTGCAAGAGAACCAGATCTGTAGCTGAATTTGTCCTTTGACCACTCAAGGAGTTACAGTTAAGACAAGGCCATCTGTCCTCTGCCCACTGGCCCAGGTAGTTCTCCCAGCCATTTTGCTCTTGAAAATACCTACCTAGCACTGTGTGAGAATGTAGCGACCCACTAGGGCAAAGAATGGTGAACAATGTCATGTCTTGTATCCAAAGACCACAGAAAAACTATGACAACTCATCTGGGATTTGAAAGTTTGTGTGTGCTCTGCTGGTTTATTATTGCAAGGTCTGAGAATATGAGCTGATCCTTCAGCTTGTATTTGAGTTTCAGATCTTTGCATTTGTTTTTTTTCTCCAGCTCTTTCAGTGCTTCAAGGAGCCATGTATGGTCCTGAAATAATGCAGCATCTGTCCCCTCATGATATTTCAGTTCCTGGCTGATGGGAATACCATGAAAGAAACACATGTCAAATGATTTTAGCCTCATAAATGGCTCATTGGGACATTTAGAAATCCTGTAAAACCAGAAACACAAACAATAAGATCAGTATTTTTAAGGACTGGTAGTGCAGCATATTTGGGTTTATTTGAGTCCCTGTGGAATCATTTTCATTGCCCAAGCAACCTGTTTCAGCTTACTAAAACTGCTCTGCAGCTGTCCTTAAAAAGGAATGAAACAAACATGTGTTATGGGCATCCTGAAACAAGTTTAGATGAGAAACAATCACGGATAAGAAAACAGTGTTGGAAAAATTTTGAAGAGCATCTCCAAATTACTAATTCTCCCCTGTTTCTACAATTGGTCCTACTAAAACAATTGGGAAGTTCTAAGCAGTTATTTTTTCTGATTCCCTGAAACCAGATACACTCAGTTTATGATAATCTGCTCTTCTACCTCAGCCTTCGATGTATTCTTTGGTGGAACTGAAACCTATATCCTTTTGGCATATCTCACTTTCAAGTTTATGGGATCGTAGAGGCAAACCAAAGAGCTCTGGGTATGTGCCTGCTTTTCCAGGGGTTGAAACAGAACTTCTACTTGGTCTACAACACCTTGAACAAGGTATTGCATGATGTGAGATGTTATTTGCTATTTAAAAACCTAGCTATGGACTCAGGGATATGAAGTGGTAGATGCCGAAACAGTCCCTTCCTCCCCAGTGTCCTGCTCTTCAATCATTAGTGTGAGCTCTTTTCCCTCAGAGGAAAAAAGAAAATATTAACCACAACATCTTACTGAAACATGGTGGTTTTTTGAATGAGGTTACTGTCCCCTTCTGCAGAAAAGTAAACTGATGCACTGAGAGATGAGGTGGCTTGCCATAGATCAGCCAGAAGGTCTGCAGTCAGACCCAGGGGTTGGTAGCCTAAGTCTGAGCCAGGCAGTAGGACACAGCTCCCTAAGAAGCCATCCAGTCATTCTGCAGGCTCCTCACCTTCTCCCACACCTGGAACAAAGTCCATGCTCGCTCACCTCATTCCCAAACTGAGGCCAACCTGTGATGTGAGTTGAGGCACAGCACTGAGCAATGGCTGGTTCATCAACTGCCCCTCCTTGTAAGGCTTATGGAGGCATAACATCTCTGGTGCCCTCTCACATGGAGGAAATGGGTACAGGCAAGTGTTCAGACCTTTCTGGGTACATACATCCTATCTGGTCTCCACACACCTACACAGGGTTCTGGATTGGGTGGTGTATATCACCCTGGACTCAAATCAGTTTTCAGACAAGAATATGAATGCTGCTTGCCACAGGGCTGTTAATCCACCCACATTGTAAAGAAGATGTAGACTAAATTCCTCCAGTGATACAGAGTGCTCTCAATATGGGATTCAACTGGTTCATTGAGAGATGATTTCTAGGTACTTTGAAAGGAAACAAGCACTCAACAAAAGAAACTCAACCAGACCAAAGTATTTTTAGAGGTAATGTTTACCTTCAGAACGCAGCAATAGAAGTTAAAAAAAAAAAGCCACAAAATATCTAAAATCTTGAGTTGAGAATGTACAAAACAAAGTCATAATAAAAAGAAAATTGCTTTACAAAGTCTCAGAAAGAACTTAAACAGTAAACATGTATGAAAGCATGGAAAATCTAAAATAATGCTTTTGTATATATTGAATAATAAATTACAATTCTAAAAATAGAGAAAGGAAAGCAGTAACCATTCTGGCTCAAGTAGAGAATCTTGCATAACATCTTTCTTTGGGGGAATGGCACTGATAATAGCTGTAGGTCTTGGCTTGACAATTTTCAGTAGCATCGAGTACTTTCCAGGAACTGAAAAATAAACTGACAAATACCTCCCCCAACCCCAATAGTGACAGCAATTTGAGATTTTCTTTTCTTTTTCTTTTGTTAATGGCTAAGAGAAAACCTATCCAACCCACCCATCAATATAAGCATGTGTATATATGTGTGTTTAGGATGCCCTTCATAGAAAGTCTGTATTGAAATTAGAAAAAGAAGATAGCATAAAGGTGTTTGTTTGCCAATGACCAGATTGTTTTTTTCTTTAATTGATCCTACCTATCCTTTCTTCCTGAATTAGTTCAGAGAAGCCCTATACAAACACCCCGCCTCCCCCTGCCCCCAACACTCTAGGGGGAAGAAGCTACCCTAAGGTGCCCATGGATGGATTTTTCCATTGTGCTTCCAACAGTGTCAGGGCTCTGGGTTGTGGTGCAGCACCAAGTCTGTTGAGTTGGCCAGTTTCTCCTCCAGTGTCAAGGCAGACTGCATTTGTCCTGTCTATATGCAAACACCAAGACGATGACCCTGAGAAGTCCTTAGGGTGTAGATGAATCCCTGTCTGTAATGTGGATAAACCAGGAGATTTTTTTATTGTGGACTTTCTTTTTTGTCTCATACAGTTCTCACTTGCTCTCCAGAATCTCCTATTTCTTTGGCTTGGAGTTGCCAAAGGTGACAAAGACCACTCCTGGCTCCTGAAAACTGCCGTTGGTGTGGAAGTTTTCGCCTGGGCTCTTCAAGTACCTCCGAAACATGGGTGAGGCAGATACCTCATATTGGGGATGAGAGACCACATCGCACGTGGAAGATGTTTGTGTCTCAGATTGCTTGGTGACTGTGGTGGATGAAGTGATGATTTTGTTTCCAAACTGGTCCATTTCCTCGTACTGCTCCATGACAGTCCGGGTGGCTCCATAGAGCTTGGACCCGTCGGGCCCTGTCTGCAGCTCCAAGATACTTTTCTGCCTCCGCGGATTTTGTGGGCTGGGGACATTCAGGGAGCAGTAGTCCAAAAAGCCTCCTTTCATCCCACAGTGGCAGCTGCCTTTGGAGGTGTCCAGGGGGCACCTCTCTTTCTCACTGATCGGATGGTTGGCATTGCCAAGGGTGTGCTGTTTCATTGAGCTCAGCCCAACTTTTGTTTGGACGGGCTCTGGTCTGTTCTCAAAGGGGGTCATGTCATGCCCAGCAGACCCTGCTGATGGATGGTTAAAGGAGCTAAAGCTGTCCTGAGCAAAAGCATCCCTCTTTCCTGGAGTGTCAAGACAGTCTGGTGAAGGGACGTCCCAGGGGGAATGTGCTGTCCTGGGTGATTCTGCTGGTTTCCTTGCAGCAGACTCGATGGAGATATAGGAAGGTGAGGAGGGAGAACTGACGCGAGATTGAACAAGGTGGGGGACCTCTAGCTCTGCCTTGGTTACCTCGGTCTTTTCTGCCACCTTTGCACCTTCCACAGATGCTGCTTCCCCTGTCTCCAGTGAGATTCCCTCCTGCTTGGCTTTGCTTGAGACAATACTGATTTTACGGATATTGCTGCTGCTTACAGAGCTTTGGGTGTTCCCCAGAGACTCCCTGAGCAGCCCTGAGAGCCCAGCAATGTCTGATTCAGACTTGAGACTAGACACAGAATAAAGAGCTTTCTTGATGGCCTCCTCGATGTCCAGGAGCCGGGCAAGTGTCTGCTCCTTCAGGTGGATAATCTCAGCACTTGCTCGTTCCAGGTCCCCGAAAACCAGCTCCACTGAGGAGACACTGTCAGTGTCCTCCTTTGCCAGTGTCTCAGCCCTGTCCTGTTGCTTGGCCTGGTGGGCCTTCTGACGAACAACCCAGTCAGGGACCTTCTCAAAGAAGCTCTTCAGAGCTTTCACGTCCACTTTGCTTGTCTCCTCCTCAAATTCCCTCACCCGAGTCAAGATCTCTTGCAGCTCCTCCTGTCTCCTGAGGTTCTCAAAGATCTCCATAGCCTCCTTGACATTGCCTTTCATGATCTCCTCTTTGTGTACTGACAACCTTTTCCGACGCTCATCTTCTGTTTCTCTCTTGTTTTTTTCTCGCATAACAACTGCTGGCTTCTCCTGGGCAGGTGTCTCTGCCTCCCCATCAGGACATTTCAATTGCCCACTACCCCCCGGCTGTTGCTCCTCAAAGGAGTTCATTGGCTGCTGATGGAAGGACATTTGCCTCCCCTCATTCACCTGCTGCATGACTCTCTGATTATCCCACGATCCATAAGGATTAGACACACTTTCCCTTTCCACCTTGGATAAGGCATTTTGTGCAGTGTCATCTCCTCTCTTTGGAGGAGTGGTGTGGCCCACAGGGGAGGTGTTTGGCTCAGTCTTTCCTGGCACATTAAATGTCTGTGCTCTACTAGGACAGGTTGGATGTGATACTGAAAAGCACCCATTCTCACCTTGGCACAGCTCTAAATGCCTCTGAACAACCTCACCTGGGCATCTCCTTGGAGCTGCTGCTTTCCCACTCATCATTCCCTGCTCGACTTCAAAACTAACCACTCCATTTTTTATTGGCTTTGAAGTCTTAGCACTGTCTGATTCCACCTTTCCTTGTCCTCCTTTGCTGGCCTTGTACCTTTCCTCTGCCATTTGAAGAGGGGTTTTGGCAGTGTTTTTTGGCAGCTTTCTCTCAGGGCTCATACCCTGAACATCCTTGTTCACAGATGTCTCCAAAGTGCAGCATTTTGCCTGAACCTCCTCATGGCCTGTTTGTTCACGTTCTTCCATGCAGCTTAATCCCAGCTCCGTGGGGGAAGGCTTTGGGTTGCTGATCTCCCGCAAGCCTGGAGGTTTTGGAGGCAGGGGTGGAGGGGTGGGTTTGGTTGATCTGCTTGTGCTGTTATTCACAGAGGCACAACATGCCTCGTGTAAGAGGTGCTCAGGTTTTGGAGGGGGAACAGGCTTTTTCCTGGGTGGGGCAGTAATTTCTGGTTTTGGAGGAGTTCTGGGCTTCGCTGCAGGACTCTGATCATTGGGTTTGCAGGACAGAGAAGGGAGGGCAAGAAGAGGGGTCTGGAGTGGTGCAGAACATCCTGGGGCTTCATCTTTGCTGGTTGGTAGTGGAAGGGCACCTTCTCTTGTTGCTTTAGCTGAGGGTGGGCAATGCTCTGCTTTCATCACAGCAACTGAGGGAGGAGGAGGAAAGTCATTATCAGCCTGCGACCCTGAAGCCACTACAGCAGTCTGGTTACTAATGACTTGAGCCTCATTTTTCTTTTTACACACAGAATAGGACTGCCCTGCATTTCTGTATATCATAGCAGCTTTAAAATCCCCTCTGGAGACATTAACGTTAGACTTTTCCAGCGACTGAAGTGTGGCTTTTAAATTACCTCGGACAACATCCTCCTTTTCTACCAGGTGCTGTTCTGTGGTGGCACTTTGCAGTGCTCTGATAGCTGTCTGTACATCCCCTCTGATAATAACATCTCTTTCTTCTTGCACTGATTGCTCTTTGTAATCAGACTCAACAAAAGGGTTTATATAGGTTTTCACGGGTGTGGCAGTATAAAGGCCGTCCTTAATGCTAAAATCTCTACTAGGCACAATTTGGCTTTCCTGGCTCAACAGTTGTCCTCCCTGTACTTCCTCTGAAGCACTGACCTTTTTGTGTGATGCTATGCTCTTCTGAGACACACTTGTGTGGGTCTTGGATGCCTCCTGGACTCTAGTGGTGGTGGTCCTGGTGGCAGTGCTGGTGTTCTCCTGCATGGTGGATGCAGAGTCTTGTTGGCGTACGGTTGATTGAAGGGTCACTGTCCCCTGTGTGCTGGCTGCCTGCTGCCTGCAGGCCATGTGGACCTCCTCCCTGTTCCTCTGTAGTTTGCTCTGGACATGGTGTTGAATGTTTTTTGCTTCTGCTGTTGCTAGCCTCAGGCTTTGCATTGCAGCCTGAAGATCACTCCCAAGGGCTTTTTCTTCTGGCTGCATCTGGCTGACTTCCCCAGTCACCAAACTCTGCTGTTTCCCAGCCACTTCTCCCCTCTGAGCCATCACTTGGGTTGAAAATTTGCCTTGTGTCATAGTTTTGGGTTCCTTCAAACTGGCAGTGGTGGCTGCTTCTTTCTCTGCCTTCTTGCTGACATCTGCAACCCTTTGGATTGACTTTGTAGTCACTTTAAGCCCTCCCGACAGAATTTCTTCCTTTCCCATCACTGTGGGCAGGGGCTTCCCAAGACGTTGCACAGTGGTGTCTGTCACACCTGCTGCATGCACAGCCTCTCTCTCTAATACACCCTCTTTGCCCATACTTTCACATGCAAATACCTTTTTTGCTCCCTCCATAGTCCCTGGCTCACTGTCTGCAATTACTTTCTCTATTTGTTCTTTCTTTGGCAAAATATGTATCTTAGCCCCCTGCACAACCCATGGGGCACTCTCATCTGCCCCTTGTTCTGCTTGGGAAGAGATGAGGGATTGTATCTCCGACTCCTGCTGGAGATTCTTCAGATAGTCTAGATCTCCCTTCTCAATGCAGCTTGCAAAAAGCTGGACATTTCCCTTCTCATTGTCCTCACGCTTAACAGTTGCTGTTGCTTTCTGCTCCTGAGAAGAAGCCAACAGGTTCCCTATTGTTGACTTCACATCCCCCTTGACAACTTTCTGCTGGACAGAATGGAACAGGAGGGAGTAGAGAGTCATCTTCACTGATCCTGACTTTGTCTCTTGTAAGACCATCCCCTTTTTGATAGAAGCGTCTTGACTGAGAAGACCCTGTAAAGCCTTAGCTACATTTCCGCTCAAGTCCTCTTTGCCTTTAACAGCTTCACTCTGGTCCAGTAGCTGCAATGGGCTTACTTTGATCTTGCCCTCTCTGTCCTCCTCCACCAGCACACTCTGTGCTTCCACATTGGTTCTGTGCAGGAGCTGCAGCATGATCCTTTGCAAATGGCCTCCCACAATCTCCTCTTTCAGGATCTCTGGAGCACCTGGGCTGCTGAGCTGGTACTTCACCATCTTCACACTCTCCACATCATTGGCTTCAATGAGGATCCCATCATGCTGAATAGCCTGGCAAGTGCAGAGCATCTCTAAAGTCTCCTTCATGGTCCTTTCTTTCAGTTCTGTTTCTATACTACCTTCAGAAGCACCAAATTTATCCAAGGGTGTGCTCTCAAAGAGCCAAGTTGTACTTTTCACATCTGCGCGAGGGATCGCTTCTTGGGCTCCAGCACTGGCCGCCACCTCTGGGTCCTTAAGGGTGTCCATTGGCTGGGTTTCAAACAACCAGGTGCAGCGTTTTACATCCCCTTTCTGGCTGTCCTCTCTCTGCACTGTACTGATAGATGAGCCTCTCTCCGCATCCCCGTACAGGGAGTCCACAGGCTGGTTTTCAAAAAGCCAAGTGGATGTCCTCACATCACCCCGCTGAACATCACTGACACTGACCATCCTCACGTACTTCTTCTGGCCCACTTGCTGGGACTCAAAGAGCTGCTTGTTGGACTGAACGTCTCCCTTCTGCACATCATCTACTGTTCTGGGCACAGACATCTTTCCCCCTGAGAAGGAGTCAAGAGGCTCTGTCTCAAACCTCCACCGGGCAGCCTGGACATCTCCTTTCTTGATGTCCTCTTGGGTGACAGCCCTAATCACAAACACCTCTTCCTCCTTCTTGATCTGGTCCAGAGGCTTAGTTTCAAACAACCACCGGGCGCCTTTCACATCACCTTTCATGATTTCTTCTTTCTGCACTGAGGTGACCTCATGGTAACCCCCCTCTTTGTCCTGGATAGCATATAAGGGTTGGCTTTCAAAGAGCATTGTGCAGGACTTGACATTAGCTTTGCTCATGGTGTCTTTCTGAATCTTCTGAAGCTCTGTCTCGTCCACTTTGTCATGGATTTGGTCAAGGGAATAGGTCTCAAACACAAACCTTTTGCCTCCAACATCTCCCCCCTTGATATCCTTGTCTGGAGGGATTTCCTGGATGCCCTCAGAACTGTCCTTCAGGGAGTCCATGGGGTAGTTCTCAAAGAGCCAAGTGAACTTGTGCACGGATCCCACTTCAATTGTCCCATCATCCTTCTGGGATGTTGGTTTGGTGGCTGTATCCAAGGGTTTAGCTTCAAAGAACTCCTTCACTCTGGACACTTCCCCAGACTGTATCTCTACACGACTGGAGTACCGCATGGTTTTCTTTCGGTCAGCTTCACTGACAACACTGCTGCCCAAGGGTTCAGTCTCAAATAGGTGCCGGACAGTTTTGACATCAACTCCCTGTAATTCCTCCTGACTGTATGCCTTACTGACTTGTAAATACTGCTCCTCCTGGCCTTTCAGGGAGTCCAGGGGCTGAGTCTCAAACATCCATGTGTATGACTTCACATCAGCTTGGGGCACGCTGCCATCCTCCTCCTGCTTCTTTTCAGCCTTCTCATACAGGGTGTGGATGGGCTGGGTCTCAAAAAGCCACCTGCAGGTCTTCACATCCCCCCGCTGGGAGATCTCCCGCTTCACCGAGGGATGCTCCTCACCTTGCATGGCTTGGTGATGAATGACGTCCATGGGTTGAGTTTCAAAGAGCCACTTGGCTGTTCTGACATCACCAGCCACTACCTCTTGTTTTGTGATCCCCCGTATTATATCCACTTTCTTGGTGCTTTCATCAAACTGGTCCAGGGGCCTGGTTTCAAACATCCATTTGTAGTTCTTGACATCACCACTGATGATTTGCTCTCTGCTTACAGAGGTGACTTCATGGAAATTGCCAAAGCTGTCCTTGATGGCATAAAGAGGTGTTGTCTCAAACAGGATTTGGTTGGCTTTGACGTTGCCGGCTGGAATCTTCTCCTCTTCTTTGGTGGTGGGCTCAGCATCAGCCTGCTTAATGCTGTCTAAGGGGAGAGTCTCAAACAGGGTCTTGAAAGACTTCACATCCCCTTTCACTACCTCTTCCATGCTGGTGGCTGGAATTTCTTCCTCAAATGCCTTGGAGATGCTGCCAAGGGGACAGGTCTCAAAGACATGTTTTCTTTGCTTCACATCTCCCTTCTCCTCTGCTGAAAGCTCTACTTTCTTTAAACGTCCCACCTCAAAATTGTCTTTCAGAGTTTCCATTGGCTGGGTTTCAAATAGCCAGAGTGTAGATTTCACATCACCTCCGATGACATGTTCTTTGGCTACAATGCTTTCTGAAGCTTCTCCTTTCAGGGAATCAAGAGTCTGGGTCTCAAAGAGCATTCGTTGCTTGCTGACATCTGTCCCTGTGACAAAATCTGTTGAAGCCTTGAAATCCTGTTCTTCAACTGTGATTTCTCTGATGGCATCCAGAGGCTGAGTTTCAAATATCCACCTTGCTCCACTGACATCTGGCTTTCCAATTTCTTCCAATGAAATCCCACGGATTATTTGCACTTTGGAAGCGTCCTTGTTGATGGTATCCAGGGGCTGAGTCTCAAACAGCCAGCGAGCCGTTCTGACTGCATTGCTCTGAATTTCTTCTCGGCAGACGGATTTGATTTCATGGATGTTCCCAGTTTTGTCTCTGATGGCACAGAGGGGCTCTGTTTGGAAGAGCCTGACAGTCTTCTTAACATCGCCTTTTAGCTCCTGGATTTCTGACTTGAGTTGTAGGATGCTCTTCTCCTCCACTGAGCAGCAGCGTCCTATAGCATCCAAGGACTGTGCTTCAAAGAGCTGTCTGGCACCTTTTACATCACCTCCCTGGACAGGCTCCTTGAGAACTGCCTCCTGCACTTCGGTTTCATCCAAATACAGTTTGTTTAATGAGTCTAGTGGTTGGGTTTCAAACAGCCACCGGGCAGTATGCACATCCCCTCTGGCAAGGTCTGTTTCTGATACCTTGGCTGATGTTGACAGGCTGTCCCCATTGATTGACTGGCTTTCAAACCTCAGGGAAGTACTTTTCACATCCCCACTGGGAATGACCTCTTCTTCTGCCAGCTTCTTTGTGGCTTGGTGGTCCCCAATGGAGTCAAGTGCCCAGTTCTCAAAAATCCAGCGCATGGACTGAACCTCTCCTGGAAGAACTTTGTCCAGGTTCACAGATGCCTGGGCACTGGGATCTTCAGTATTAAGCATTTCTGCCAGGTCCTCAGTCACAGCTTCTTCCAAGTTCTTCCTGAGCTCAGGATGCATGTGTCTGTAGAGCCTCTTTAGCTCGTTCACTTGACGCTGCTGGTAGAACTTGGAGAAGGCTTGCTTTGGAGGAGGCACAGGGAGTGGGTTGAGATCCTGGCTCCCTGGAGCGATGACCTGGACCGAGCCAAGGGCGGGAGGGGGAGGTAAGTCGTCTTCCATTTTCTTGATGGCAACTTTAGATGATTTCTGAGCTTCTGACATCTTTAGGGAAACAGTTTTAAACATCAGCATCATCACTTACCCCCCAACACCATGGCCGTTAATAGTGAGAACGGCAAAGGAAAAAGCCAGCCAACAAGGGAAATCCATGCACCTACTAAGCTCCATACCTTTGGTTCAGTAGCACACAGCACTCCAAAGCATCACACCACTGCACACGCTCCAGGCTTGGTGTTAGCTCTGGTTCCACAGCAACGCGCTCTAAAGCAAGGTCTCTAATCCAGGCATGTGCGGTGGTTAGTCTACCGTCCCCAGGATTCAGTCCAGCTACAGTGTAACAGAGATGTCCGATTTGGACTGGGTCAGCAAGAGAGAGTGACCACAAGAACAACGTGAAGAAGGCTGTCTTAGAGTAGCGAGCTAAGATTTAACTTCTCCCTCCTGCTCCCAAGTGTCCAGGGCAGTGTGAGGACCTGCAGAGAGTCTGGGAACGTAGGACACAGGTGCAGGAGAAAGCCAAAGAGCTATTTGTGAAGAGGTCTCAAAAAGAAAATGGGGAGAGGGAACCAAACAAAAGGGTCAACCTGAGCTGATGACAACAGCCTATTTTTGGGTAGTGAGCTAGCATGACGGGCTTTTGGTAGCGCCATGGGCTGCCCACTGCACAGGAGTGAGGGCTTGGGGAAGGACATTTGTCTGATTAATTATTTCTTCCGTTGGACTCAGAAGTGTACCCCACATCATCATTTGCATAAGAATAGATGCGCAGTTACACAATTAGAGAATGAAATAAAGCTTTTTTGACTTGCAGACTTGTACAGGCATGAGGCTAACTAAGGTTTACAAACTGCTGGAATTAGCAGGCCAAATTCTGTGCTCTCTAAGTAGGAAATAGCAAGGCTGGGGGACCAGAGGTTGGGGTAACACCCATAGCTGGGGACCAGCAAAAGTTAGACCTGTTTAGAATCAGTCAGCTTGAGCTCAGATTGAATTCACAGCAGCGTTGGCACAGAAGTGAACAGAGGGTGCCGTCGTGACGAGGTGGACTGTCATTGTTTAGGCTACCTTTGAGCCTCACCTTCTGCATTTTTGTCTCCTTAGCGTGGGAAGCCTGGGTGTCAAACACTGAACTGAATACCTGCAACCTGCAGTAGTTTGGCATTTATCCAAAGGGAAGGTAGCTGAGGCCTATAATCATTATCTAAAAGAGACTGTAATCCTGGTGGCTTTCCTTTCAGTAAACAGATCTGCTGACCCTTGGCATGCCTGTAGAGTTACGTCTGTAGAGTTATGCCGGGAATATTATTAGTTGTTGCTCAAAGCAATGGCGAGCGGTGTTATTTCACTCTGTTACACGCAGATTGTTCTGGCTAAAAATAAGTATTGAACGTTAGTTAAAAAAAAAAAAAAAAAGAATACCAAAATCAGCATATTTTGCAGCAAGTGTAAAATGCAAATCTTTCGCATGAGCCAACATACTTTGAATGCATGTTTTAAAATAAGGGTTTTTTTGGGATCTGTGAAGAACTTCTGAACATGGGGAAGGGCGACTGAGAGCAGCTGATAGCTATATTCAGTACGAAAGCACTCCTCGCTGCCTTGTGTGGGTATTTAAATCACACTCCACCACAGTCCACAAATATTTGGTTAGATAACGGTGCTTATCTTTAACATTTTTTACCTTGCTTTTTTTCTGTCTGTGGGGAGAGTGAATGGAGTTGTCCTTCACAGTACTCTGAAAAAGACAAGAGGAGAAATGATATAAAACTGCATAGGAAGACATGTTATCTGTATATATATATAAATGTCTATATATATATGTCAACCAGAGAGACCTGAAAACCATTACAGGTGAGGCGTTTTTTTTGGTTCACTGGCAGTTCTGTACAGCTGGAAAAAACAATCTTATTCCAGGTTGATCAGAATATTTGTTTCCAAAAGCCTCAGTCAACAAACAAAACCCCAAACACATCTGTTTAGAGTTGGGGGAGAAACAAAACAAGCACCGATTTCTCCAAAGTTTGATTTAACCTATATTTTTGTTTATACTTCAATATTTTAAAAATAAAACTGATCGACATTTGTAATTGCATTATGGATTGTGTAATTCATTGTTTTGAAATTGCTTTTCTTTTTTTTTTTTTCTTAGACTTCTAACTAGTTGTAATTTTCCATTTACAGTCTCCACTCATTTATTTTCAACTGGGACCGCTTCATTCTGGACTCCTTCAGTACAGAGCCCTGACACATGCCCGAGGGACTGCAGCCCTGGACAGGGACCCTGCAAAAGATTGAGAGGAGGAGGGAGCATGAATGCCCCTGCAGGAAAGGTCCAGATGTGAAACCACATCCCACTTTACTCCTGGATCACCAGTGGAGCTGGGGAAATGGGAAAAACGTAGCTCAGTGCCTCATAACCCTTATAACCTGAATTATCCTATGAGCCAATGATCAACCTGGAGTGGGTGATTAAATCCCCGGACCTCAGACCAAGGGCTATAAACAGAGGAACACAGGGAGGCTGCACTGTAAAGTTATGCCTGAGTGTGACATATATGGACATATATATGTGCGTGTGTTGGAATTGGTATAGCATGGAGATGTATGTGTTGCTGCGTACTGAATATTTCCTCTATGGATGTGGGTGTGTAAATATATACGTGTGAATAAAGTGGAAATGCTATGTATGAATAAACTGTTTGTATGGGCTAGTGGATGTAGATGCGTGAGTGTGTTTGGTATGCGTGTGCATGTGTGAATGCAATGTGTATATATGTACGTGTATGTGTGTGTGTGTGTGTATGCGCAGCTTATACATCATATACATACATATCAGCACCTCTGATAACATTTATACAATATTTGCAAATGACAGGGGAAAGCTGGTCATTTTTGGAAAACCAAATGCTGTGTTTCTCCAGATTTACAAAACCAGACATGTTCTCTCTCACCCTCTTACAACCACTTGCTGGGAAGGGACATTGTTCGGATGCCGCTGCTGATTTGTGAGGGGGAGGATGGCGGCGCGCAGTGCTTACCGGCTGTGCGGGGCTGCCAGCGTGAGCAGCAGCAGCAGCTGTCTGGGAGAGATAGAGAGCCGACAGCTCCTTCACGGAGAGCGCAGAGGACCTCCCTCGTCCTTGGTGAAGTATGTGGCTAGTGTTGTCTGATATGTCTAAAAATGACCGTGTCCTCTCATCTGAAACAGGGACAGACGTGTGCGGTGAGCTATGTGCCAAAGATGCGAGGGCATGGCCAGCCTGGAGCGTGAGCAATCGCTTACCAGGGGCTCTGCCAGGCACCTCCGCTGTCTGCACACTGATTTCCCCACCAGCCCCCACCCTGGTCCCCCAAAACTTGACATGATACTCTTTTGGTTCAGGGAGAAAACGTGGACATTTCCACCTCTTTCATGGCTGAAATGGACTTTGAGCCTGGATGAGAATAACACATCGGGCAGTGACCTGATGCCACCATCCCGCTGGTGCGGCACAGAGCCCGCACCCATTCCTGCATCCCTGCACAAGGCCATCACCAAACATGAGCAAATTGGAAGATGTGAAGGAGCTACACGTGTTCAACTTGAACCAATTCCCACTTTTTTTGCTCCGTGGCCACACTTCTCTCCTGTCAGTGTGCCTCACAAGGTATATCCATTTATCTTCACCTCTTCCCTGGGAGCCTGTTTCAGGAAATAGAGATGAAGACGCTACAAGACTTGCCCAAGGATGTAGCAGGGAGTCTTTGGCAGAGCCAGAAGACCAAACCCTGCTCTTAGTTTAGAGAGCTGATATTTTGAGCTGCACCAGCTCCCATGGGGCCCACACTGGGGCCGAGGATGGCATTGCTAAGATATTCAAGATATTCAGCGTTCCTCCTACCTTTGTTCAGATGCCTCCCATGGAGATGACTACAGCTGAGGATGTCCCTGTCTGGTTCATGGAGAAATGGCTACTCTGGGAGGAGGTGATCTATTAGCCAGACCTCCTGAGGGGTACACAGAGGGACTGGATGGTTGGAGCGGTCACGCACTTTTTGCATGCTCCCTCATTCCCATCTGTTGTACTCCATCCCCCTTGGTCCTCATCCCCCTGAACAGCGGGGGCTTCCCCTCCCTCTGAGGATGAAAGCTGTGTCCATCCCCAGCAAGAGGTTCATGTTGAAATTAATGGCTCTAACGCAGATGGGTTCAGTTTTCAAAGAAAGAGGCAACTCCAAATTCTGGCTAAGAAATTTCTTTTTGCATTACTCTGCTAGGTGTGAGCAGGATGACCATCTTCACCTCCCATCACAGACGTATATAGAGCTTTACACCTATATGATGCATCTTAGTCCTCCAGGTTTGTCAGGACTGTAATTTCTCTGTTACGGCTGTAAAAACACGAGAAGGTTCTCCTTTTATCTGCAGACTTGCACTGCTGCATTTGGATTTAGGGAGGTATTTGCAATGCTTTCTGTTTGAACAATGGGCTCTCTCTCCACAAATCCAGCTATTGCACAGCCAGGAAAGGGCTGATGTACTTTTTAATACGTGCACATTAGAAGCACTGCAGCAATTCTAGTGTTCTTTGCCCTCAAATCTTAGTCCCTACATCATGAGATTTTGTAAATAACAAACTTAACAACTCTTTTTCTTTGTTTGCTGTGTTTTGAGTTTGGATTTTCAAGTTTTTCTCCAAAATACTGAAGGAGATTTACTCTGTTTTTATTTTAAAGTGATGACAGCTAATGTTATGCGCTAACAGGATTCCAGGAGCTGGTGCTTCAAATGAAATACCAGTTCTTATGGGGACAAACATGCACCAAAAAGCCATGAAGATAAGAGTGAAGGGACCCCAGTGAGCTTGTCAGACACTGGCCAGCACGCTGCTGGCAGGTGCCAAAACCCAAGGTTTCTTTTACCCTTGGTTCCAGCTGCTCCTGCAGATGCACAGGCATCTTGATGCAGAACTGAGGCTGGATACACGAGGAAGCAGTGGGATGCAATACAAATTTAGCTGCCCAGTTCTGCCAGAGGTCACTAGGACACCAGGGGAGGAAACAGAAGAAGATATTTCCTTAATGCATTTTTTTTTTTTTGCTAAGTCACCATGAAAATATGGGACCTCTCTCCCTGATTTCTGCTGTCCACAGCTTAAACACTGAGTCAAAAGGAATCATCCATCTACAGCCAGTAGAGACATCGGCGCTGCTGGAGCAGAATTGGTGCATCTTAAGACAGGCTGTGAGGTTGCAACCACCCTCTGATGGCATCAGCTTTTCCCCACTCTGCTTGGGATACCCCAGACTTTGACTAGATCCTTGGCTTTTTGAGATGAACAACACCCTGGAAATGGGGAGGAGAGGGTCAAGGCATCACTGAGACACTGCTTTTACAGGAGCCAGTGCCAGTATCTGCTAACACAAGCCCTTCTATCTGCTGCAGTGGGCTTCTCCCTTCATTTGGAGGCTCAAGGCATGTATTTGAAAGGGTCTACTCTGTAAAAATGGAAAATGAAGTAATTGCCAGCAAAGGTACCTCAGATTTCATGGTCTTTCCTTATTATGGCTGTACCCTGTGAGAAGAGCATTGAAGCATGTGCTGAATTAGCTGCAGAAAGCTTTGAAGAGGGCTTTCAAAAATCTTGTCTGGGAATCTCTTCCTTTTCTCCTACATTGCCAAATTACCTACTGGAAAGGCAAAAAGGGGTCCAATCAGTCTGGAAAACAGAAGCTTTCTTCATTGCAAGGCAATGAGGTTTGGCTAAGCCTCCCAGTAAGAGCAACAGGGAGAGCTGGGGAGCCTTGCTAGTTTTAAAGCTGAAAGAAAATCAAGCACAGATTTGCAGCCTTTCTGGTTGGGCAAACGAACACAAGCCCTTGGCAAGGGCATGGCCATGCTGAAAAAACTCTCTTAAAAACTACCTCTAGGAGATGGGAGCACTTCACAGCAAGGCAGGGACCCTAGGCTGACACGAGTATTGCTGTGCTTAACCATTTCAGTGCTAAGTGCTTAGCAAAAGCAACCCCATGTCCTAGAGCTGGGCTGGTAACGTTTAATGGTCTCCTTCCACCCCAGGCTATGGGTATTACTGCTGAGCTGATATAATTTGTATTGGCCCATGGGCCCGTGGGTCGAGATGCTGCACAAAGAGCAATGTGTCCCTCCAGCCAAGAACGCATAATGCAGCTGAAGGAAGATTTCCAGTCCATGCAGTGGAAAATAACACAGCCTCAGTTCTGCCTAGTCCTTCATCTGTTAGCTTGGATGGACGAAAGGCCACAGGGCTCATGTTTTAATGATGGATATAATTAGATACAAGGCTTTCATTGAAGCCTTCCCCTTATCGCTGCCTTTGTTTTCTTTTTTTTTTTCCTTCTCCTTTTTGACATTTTTGCAGTGCACAGGCTGTGCAGAGCCCTCTGCTTATCACTTCTCACAAAACTGCCTGCTTTAGATATGGGCTGCTCAAACCCGCCGGGCAGGCGGCTGGCTCTGCGCTTGCGGAAAGTCTGGTTGCTCCACGCGGCTCTGCCTGACGAAACAGGCTGCTGCCACCCTCTAAATTGCTAATTATAGATAAGAGCAAAAGAACAACAGTTCATTCCGCTAACAAGAAAGCCGAGCTGTCACGTGTGTGTGGCTAACGGCATCCAAGCGGCACCTAGGACAACTCAAGAGTTGTGAGCAAGGTGCCTCTGCACAGCATCTGCTGGGAGGGAGGGGGGAACTTCCCAGCTGGGAAAGCAAAGCCAAAGGATGTTATGCAGACTGGGCTTAGGGTGTTATTTGTTGTGTATGAGATGGAGGGCATGGAAGTCCAGTTTGAGACCTCTGCCGGGCTCCATGTTTCTTCCTTGCTGAGCAAAAGGGCTCGGCTGGCACGTTGGGCATCCGTTCCAGCGCTGAGTGATGCACCCCACGCGGCGCTGATTGACTAGCACTGACTGCGGCTCCAGGGGTTTTAAACCTGATACTTCAAGCATTAAAGCAACCCCCATGAGCTAAAATAGAAGAAAAGAGCTCCTGAGGACCCCCTCCTCCCATCCCACCCAGCGGCTGGCACCGCGGCCGACGGTGCTGCTAAGTGAAGGATATGGGGAATGCTCCTCCCCGCTGGGGTTTGTCGGCAAAATGTCCTTCGTGCCAGCGTCTGGCGCCGGATGAATCTGCACATTTTGTGTGAGGGGCTGCAATGTTAGGACTGTCCAT
The DNA here is from genome assembly GCA_013389945.1 of Fregata magnificens. NCBI lineage: Eukaryota > Metazoa > Chordata > Aves > Suliformes > Fregatidae > Fregata > Fregata magnificens. Next base: position 387,340 of record WAAD01017959.1, on the reverse strand, counting down.
AGGGAGCAGCTGTCAGGGTTTCTTTAGCTCTTCCCTTGCTCCACCTATGTGCCACTTGGGCTCAGTTTACAGCCTCGCTGCCGCATCAGCCGTGCCCCTGGTGAGCAGGGAGGGCTGTGGGACCTGGAAACTTGCAATGGGGGAAAATCATTCCTCATATTCGTTTGTACTCACTGATCTTTCTAGGCACAGGGGGAAGAAGGGGAAAGGCAAGGCAACAGGAGGAAAAAGGCTCTTAAATATTCATCTAAAAATTCACTCACTTCCTCTTCAGCTACTGCCCATAAATCACTCAACTGCTCTGTCTCCTACTGAAGATAATATTACAGGTCTCTTGAACCATAATTGTGTTATATCTGACAGCCAACTCCCAACAAGTGGAAAACAAATCACTAACAAAAACACTGTCCCCCTCCTTCCCCTGAGGAAAGCCCGTCTTGCCAGTAGTGCGGCATCTCTGGCTTGCTCTGCTTTCTATTTAAACTACTTTATCCTATAGAGAAACAACGCTACCCACCTGTTGATGTCCACCACCTCTGCCGCTGGCACTCCTTTGCAGCCTGGCTCCCACCACCAACCCCAGTGAGCTACCGAATGCCTGAGTCACCTATTAAAAAAGGAAGCTGCAAGCTCAGCATCAGTCTCCCGGGTGGCCTGGCCAACCACATGTCATCGGCTTCGCTCCCAAAATCAGCCTCCCTGAGCAAACACAGCTGCTAAACAAAGCCCTTTGTGTCGCCATGCGCACCCCACGGCAGTCGGTGAACTGGGGGTTGTGTAACGGGGCCTGAGATCAGCCAGGGTCTTACACGGGGCTTGCACGAGCGCGAGGGAAAGGCATAGCCCAGTGGTGCAAGTCGTGCCAGGGTCCTGCCTCCCTCCATTGCTCGCCGAACGGAGTGGTGCTCTGGAGGACATCCCATCCCAGCCAGCCGAATCCAGCATCCTCCGTCACCTGCTCAGCATCTGCCCGACATTGCTCCTCTGCAGACCAGCATTGGATTTGCCATGATGGCTGCTAGACCTGGCATGTCCTATGCCATGGAGCACAGGCGTGTTATGGTCTCACCCCTTGGCTGTGCCATGGCTCGGGTGCTGTGAGATATTCCGCACATCCCACGGTGCAGGACCCAAAACCCAACATTCAAAGGGCAGTGGGAGCAAAGGGACCTGTGTCCTGGAGCTTCTTAGCACCAGGGAAATCAGGGCTGGAAAACAGCGATTTCTTTACACTGTGAAAGGGACTGTGTTTTCCAAGGGGATGGAGGTGAACCGACATGGAAATGCTTCTGCGTTTGTGGTGCTCTGGGCTGGGCTGGCTGTTTCCTGGGAATTTGGGGCCATTTCTGCTATTCCTCCCTGCCTGGGATAGGTCGTGGGTTACTCCCAATAGGATGGTCATTACCAGTTGGGACCCTTGACTCAGGCTGTGTGGCTGGACGAGTGCCCCCATTCCCACCTGCTTGTCCCTGGTGTGCATGTCGGTGAAACCTCAGCAACTCACTGCCCACCTCCTGAAGCTGGAAGCCCGTCCCCGCAGATGGAGACCCCATTTCTAAGTACCTCTATCCCTAGATGGGAGAGCTGCATGTGCTGAATCACACCTACACCGTCCTCCTCCCAGCTTTGCCTCCCAGAGTATCTGTCCCCTGACAAAAGGAGCTCCTAAATACCGGCACCACTCCACTGCTGGGCTAGGGGAATTTGCACGGATGGGTAAGCACCCATAAAAGCTGGCTAGGAAACCAGTGCTGCTGCTTAATCCAGCAGCCTGGCAGCCCATTGGCGGTGCTTGGTCAGCGGGGAAAGGTTTAAATCTCTGGCCCCAACCCCTGCGCCAGCAGCCCTGGTCCATGGGGAAGCTCTGCCGGAGGAGACGCATGCCAAAGATGGCGTGGGAAGAGGGGCAGGCTGCCTCGCTGCCCCAGTTTGGAGGCTGCCGAAAGGGTGAGTGGTCATGGGATGCTGCAGGGAAGGGTGGTCCTGGGAGGGTGAGCGTTTGGGGAGGGGAGAACATCTCTAGCTATTTCTCAATGGCCTCATGACCCACTCTTGAGGCTTTGGCGCATGCTAAAATGTTATGTGCTTCTTTTTCTAAAGGAAGGGGGAAAAAAGATGGGACAAGGGTGCAGCAGGGAGCATCGATGGGATTTTGGGCAGCCTCCAGTAAAGAGTGAGGACCAGTGATGCTCTGAAGCGTTCTGTTTATCCTCAGGGGTACTCCCTCCTGACTCCTGGAGAGACAAATTCACTACACTTTTTTCTGATTCCAAACTTTCATGAGCAGACCTTCTCCTTTCAAATGAGTTTGTACAGCATCCAGTACAATAGATCCCTGATTTGGAGGTGGGGGGCATCTCTGGTATAGATCATAAGTGTAATGGCTAATGCACATCAAAAAATGTAAATCATTCTCCTTTGAAAGGGTTTAAGAAAGGTTTTGCGCTGTCTGCAAGCCTGATGTTGCAATCACTTGAGCAGCTCTGGCATGTAGAGCTAATATATGAATTCTGGGGTGGGAAATGGGCTGAAAAGTGCCAGAACCAGAGGAAGGTGCTAAGGTTAAGTAAAATAAAATAATGTAACTAAAGATTGACTTCTAACTATTGAACAAACTATGAAAATAAATTCAACTGTGTTGAAGAGGAAATAAGATTTAAAATATCATTTCATGCTTTAGGAATTGTCCGCTAAATTATGGTCAAACAATTAACACTTTGTATATGTATAAAGTTGCATTTGCAAATCTGAGGGGATGGGAGGGGGCGAAGGAAAAAACAGCTACTGAAGAGTGTCTTGGTTCCAGCACTCGAATTTCAAAATCAGATCTCTTTACAATTTCCAGCACCTCTAAACTGAAGATTCATGATCTTTAGTCACTTCTGCAAATGTTTTTGGCTCCTCAGTGTCAGCTGTCAGCTGGACTTTCCTTTGCAGGAGCAACATCGCTACCCCCAGGTAATTTAAACAGCTCCCAAGAAGAGTCAGGAAAATTTAACCTCAGGCAGAGCTGAGTATCTGCCCCAAGGCAGCTCGGGGCTATTTCTGGGCTTTGCAAAAATCTAGGAATGTGGAGGACTCTATTCCTGGTACCAAAAAATGCCAAGAAGCTTTGCTGAGAGACAGCTGCGAGTGGCATTGCTGGTTGGGGATGTGGTCTTCCTGAGTGGGCCAACTGCTGTGGGGTTGTCTTTCCTTAGAGCGGGGCTTAAACATCACCCAGGTCGGCTCCCCAGTTTTTGGGATATGAAATGCCTAGACAAGGCGGATGCAGCCCCCACTATCTGCTCAGCGCTGCCTTGTTCTCCATGTTTCTCTGTTATTTGCAAAGGGTTAATAAAAGCTGAGTGGACGTTTAATATATTGCTCCCCCAGGCTGTGTATTGCTGGGATCTCGGTGTCCAGCACTGCCCTCTGCCATGCCGAGGATCATGTATCATACACTATTCTTGTACCCTCCAGTAACTCTTTATCTGTTATTTATACAGGGGGGTTTCACTGAAATGGTGATAAACACCCCTGCTGCCAATACAACAAGAACTGTTTTTATTTCCCTCTTTCTCTATTTCACCTATTCCTGAATGCTGGCAGCTGGACTGTTTTTATCCCTAACCCCTCTGCCAGGCTCCATGTCCTTTGCGTGCTCTACCTGCTCCCGTAGAGCAGCATCTCAGCCCTTGCAGGCTACAATGCAGGATGACCGTTTGTGATAGTGGCTTCCCTCCCCCTAAAATCTCCTTCCCCAGGGAAAGCAACACCGAGCTACCCGCTGGAATAACCTCTGCCTGGGGAGAGGGCTTCTCGGCATGCCGCAAATACCAGACCTTTTAAGGGAAGCCCTCTCTAACCACTGCGAAGAGATACCTTGGGAATGTCTACGCAGGCATAAGCCCTGCGAGCATCACCGGCCACACATCCCACCTGGGGTGCGGAGCACAGCTGGGATCAGGGCTGCAGCATGCATCTTAAAGCATTTCTTTGCCATGCCATGGTGTTTATGTGGGGGCATTGCACGGATACCATGCAGCTCTGAGGAGCTGCTGAGACCCTGCCTTTGCTTTCTATTCTTATCATGGTGTTTCCACGCTGTTGTCAGCTCTTTATCGCTGACAGCCAAGAAAACTTAATACTGTTTTGGAAGAAACAGCCATAGCCAAAAAAAATCTAGCAGTATCCTTTAAAGAGAAAATCCCAACCCAGTTGTAGCTATTGAGTTTCCCTGGCATTTCCATTTATTTCTGAATGAGGCAAATTTCCAGTGAGAATATGGGGGAGGAGAGAAATGGGTGGCTTTAGAAGAGTAAAATACCAGGTTGTACAGTACTTAATGCAGAGATTCCTGCTACCATGTTCAGACCCAGACTTGGTTTTTTTGCTGATGCCAAAGAAGGATTTCCATCCTCTTAGAATCAGGGTTAGGGCATCCTCGCCTGGTTTCCCCCAAAAAGGAGGCTTTTGTATCCTGCAAAATACTGCATCTATTCAAGGGCTGAAAACAACCTTTGCAGGACTTTCCTACAAATTTCCACCCATGCTGGATCCCTTAATTGCCACTAGTGGTTTATCTACTGCTTTGCCTGGATGAGAACAAGGGTTTTCATATTTTGCCTCTTCTCATCAAGTGATACCTGTAGCTGAGGCACCAGCTCCACCTCTCTTTTCCCAAATCCCTGTTTTCTAATAAAAACCTAAAGCTACTTCAAATATTTTCCGGCAAAGATTTGGGTGAAAACTGGAGACCTGGAGGGATCTGGGGGAAGTTAAAGAATTTCTGTTATTCTCACAACAATCAGCAAGATGTGTATCCCAGAAAGAAACGTTAACCACCACCAAATGCACAAGCAGAAAAATCCTACTTTCAGCTCAGGCTGTTGGGGTCAGGCCCTTCACACAGTGACTGAAGGGGAGCACCGAAACCTGGACCTGGGATCCTGGCTGTCTCCTGTTTGCCACAACACGGACCTTAGAGCTAAAAGCCTTCGGCAGGTGGATAATCAGGTATGAGACACACACGCGCGCGCACAGGGGAAGGTTTCTGCTCCGCCATACAGACTTGCGCAGGTTTTTGGAGTTACTTTCCAGACATGAGCACAAATAGGGAGTGGTATGGCCATATTAATCCTGCTAACCCAACAGGCTCCTGAAGCCCTTTATTTGTCTCAGGGTCCCAAACACATTTCTCAGCCCTCCCTGGAGACTGGGAGAGAAGAGGGGGGAGAAAGAAATTCCCTCCTTAACTAATTCTACTCTGCCTCCTGTTCCCTAAGGATGTGAGACGAAGCAAAGCTCATTTCCCTCCCAACAGTCCACATTTTGCTGCCTGCTGCCTGCCAGTCATGAAAATGGTTTTGATCTGGAGGATGTCCCCTCCACCTCCAGCATCCATCCGGCTCACCCATATCCCCTATTGCTGGTCATGGTGACCAGAGTCATGGTAAATAACAGTATTTTTGGGTGAGAGAGTAGACACTGAGATCTGGCCCCATGAATTTAAGCCTCAAAGATAGAAACTTAAATATTTCAGGACTGGGGAAAAGCACACATGTACAATGCTCTGTTTCTGCCTTGAACATGCCCAAGCACCCTAGACGATGGTGCTGAAACAGACTGAAGCCACCATCCTTGGAACAGAAAGACAGCACCTTCTGCAGCAGAAGGTGGGATTTAGCAAGCTCTGGGCCAACAGAATAAAATCCATGGCTTTCCATGAGCTGCAACCACCGCTTTCATAGCATGAGGCACTGAGCGTCCTCATTTGCCCTGTTTTTTAGCATCAGCCTGAGGTTCTTATTCATGCAACATGTCACCCCTCTCTAATCTACCCCAAAATTACTTACAGGGAGGTCTCAGTAGTCCCAACAGCTGTGTCACGCCGTAGACAGCCCCAGTGGAAAATCTGCGTGAAATTCACGGCCAGGCAGCCCTTAGTGTATCCTACGAGGAGCCCTGCTCCACTCCCCGCACCCTCGGTCCTGTTCACTGCCTCCCAGTGGTCTCTGGCAGCTGGTTTTATCGCCGAGCACTGGGCTATGTTGAGAGGATGAACCACTTGATCTATTTTTAGGGAAGAGTGAAATTGTTCTTCCACCAGGCTGAGTCAATCATGAGTTTTAGCATTCCTACATGGAGGCTGGGAAAGTCTGGGGGCCTGGCTTATTTTCAGAACTTGTTCATTCAAAATACCCCTGGTGTAATCCGGTACGGGACAGGGGATGCTTCCAGGCAGTGGTGCAATGGGGAAGAGGCATTTCCCTGACTCACTGTCATGTCCTCGGGCTGTGATCTGCACGACCAGGCCCCCTTCACCCCTGGCCACAGCCAAAGTTTTAAGGGAAAAGCTGGGAAGGTGACAGGTATTAGCTACATTTTCTGGTTCCCCATTTCCTCACCAGTTCCAATATTTTAGAACCAATAAAGAAAAAAAATATTTAGGAAAGTGAGGGGAAGCATATATGCCAAGAAGTATGATAGAGCTATCTGCTTGATTGTCAGCTGGGAATCATCCCCATCCTTGCAGTCCCTCCGTCAGCAATGCGGTGCTGCAGGGAGGTGCTCTGGGTGGTGTTTGGAGAGCGATAACAATAAAGCACTCAGCCCCAGGGGGCTCTTGATGCCCTCAAAGCTCAGCTGGGCAATGGGTGCTATTTTTAGCATATTCGTGGTGGGCACAACTGTGTGCCAGAACATGGCCTGGCCATGCTGATTTACAAATACAAATATACCCAATGGCTCTGGGGCTTATTTTAACAGTCCACCTTTACCAGGCTGGGATAGTGATTCGGCTGAGGAATCCAGTAATGTTTGAATCAAGTCGAGCTGCTCTCTCTTTGGTTTACTTTTCTGACACCTTTAGAGAGCATAGGCTTGAGTAAATCACCACGTGGCAATGAAGGGAGACATGGGTTGGCTATACCAGTACCAGAAGTCACCATCACCTGAGATAAAACACTCACTCAGAGGTGCTTCGGATCACAAAACACACGGCAAGAGCCACAAGAGACCCATGCTTGGTCCCACTGTGCTTGTACCTCCCAGGCCATGCCCATGGCCCACAGCACCCAATGTCAGACAACATGGGACGGCAGTGATGGGGGGCAGAGATGCACAGATGTGAGCTGTGCTGGACCAGACGGTCCTGGGGCAAAAATCATATCTCTTTTATCTGCCGGCACAGAGCTGTCTTAGCCTTTCTCTGTGGTGCGTTTGTACAGCGTGTAGCACAGGGACATCTCCATTTCTGCCGTGCTCGTCGGTCACATAAAGATCTCAGCAGCATTGTGCTGAGTAGGTGAAGTGTGACCCTGGTCCCCAAAGGGGCTCCATGCTCTTCGCTCCAAAGTGCCAAGCAACTCACCACTGATGATTTTCTGGTTTGAGTTGCTTAAGGTTTTTGGTTCCCTCCTCCTGAACACTTTTGCTGGAGTTTTACAGGGGTGTTTGGAGGGGCTGCTGCCCCTTTCCTTCCCCTATAGGTCTGCAGGTATCAGTCCCTGGTAGGATGCTACACATCAACCAAGCTGCAGTTTCAGTGTGCGATGAGGTTTCCTCGCCAGCATCGCATCGTGTCGCATCGCATCATATCACATCAACATCACATCACATCACATCCAGCTCCAGATGACCATCTGTTTTCACTGAGGCTCCTGGAAGGGCCCGGCTCCTCCCTACCATAGTCCAGTTTCTTTAAACATCCTGCAAGGCTACGAATTACCAGTCCCCTGCTGTCTGTGGTAAGCCCGGTGCCTAGGAAGACCATCACCCCTCCCTCTGAAGTGGTCTCCATTTTCTTTGTTGCTTCCTTCAATAAATGAGGATCAGAGAAAAGAGCGAAATCAGAATGGGCTGAAATTTAACCATTTTGGGGATGGGGGGAAATACAGCCATCCTTTTTACTGCTGCATGCTGAGGACGAGACCGTCGACCATGAGCGATGGCTATGAGCGAGACAGCACTAAGCAGCCGAGGAGGTGCAGAATGAAGTGGCCCCTGCTGAGCGTACCCCCGTGATGTGGAGCAGGAAAGCGAGGGATGTCATTAGGAGGGTGGTAGGCAGGTCTTTGATCACCAGCCAGGCTGTGAGTCAGAGGGCTGGGGATGGCAGGGGCTATCAGCAAACACGCACCCACTCAGGTAGCATGAACTGGGTGGCAGGGCTGCCAGCAAACACAGCGGCAGGCTGCGGACAGAGGTGTCTTATTTATTCCATATGGGTGGAGGGACATAGAAGCAGGAGGTGAAGGGCAGAGCATAACGGCTCAGTCAGCAGCTCATGACAGGGGCGTGTGTGTGTGTGTGTGTGTCCTTGTGGTGTGCATGCATATATTTATGTGGAGGTCTCTCGTCATCTGCAACATATATTTGCCTGTCTGTCTGTCTAGCTGCAACATACAACATAAGTATAAAGGGGTTGTGGTCTGTGTACATGCATGGCTGTCTGTTCATTCTCCTGCTGTCTCTCTGTCCATCCCTAGGTGGAGGACCTGGTCTGCTACGGATTGTGACTTCCACACCCGTTCCCCCATCAGTGCCCCTGCAAATTGCCCCTGCAAGCACTCTCCTGCAAGCCTGCAAGATCTGAGCTACCTGACAGCTGTCTCTGCATAGCTCCTGGGGAAGGGTTTTTCTCCTCCTGTCTGGAAGGTACCAACTAATTAGAAAGCAGGAAATGAAAAAAATATAATCATTGTGGCACTGGGCCTTTCTGAGAGGCACTGATAGTGTGGTAGGGGGAGATCAGCAGCCTGGGAGCACTGGGGTCTGGCGCAGAGGGCAGCCCTGAGCCCTCGACTGAGGCGGGGTGGCTCTTGCTGGGAGCCGAGAGAAGGCGGCAGCAGGGGCTCAGCAGGGGAAAAGCTCTTTAGGTTAGATCAGGTGAGAGCACAGACTAGGGCTTGCAGGAAAAACCAACTAGACAGGACTAGCTTGTCTGTTTTGATCACTGCTGCCAGCCCAGCTGCTGGCAGAGCTCGGCCAGGCGTGAGCGGCAGCTGATTGCTCCCCTGCCCTCCGTGACTGCCTGGGAACTGCTGCGTGCTCCCATGGCAGCCCCCAAAAAAGGTGCCTACGATCCCAGCGTCCCTGAGCAGCTGTCACAGAGGCTGGGATAAGTGAAAGGGGATGGATGGCACCTGATTCTGCCCCTTCTTTCTGTGATGTGGGGTGCTCTAGTCAGGGGGGCTGATGGATCTCATGCATAAACACCCCAAGTTTCCCTCCTGGCTGAGTAGCAAAGGCACAAAGTGCTTAGAGCTGGGCAGAATGGCCACTTACAGGAGTCCTGACATTCAAGTCCCGCTTGTCATGCTCATGAAAAGCAACTGCTGGAAGGGAAATGGACTTTTAAGGGTTATTTTGACTGCAGGAGCCTCTATCATTGCAAGTGCCAGAGCTGCCTTGAACTCAGAGCTGTCGGTAGCACAAGTACATCCTTTTACCTTAAATCAGCATTTTTCCCCCGCCTTTCAAACCTTTCCAGTTCACTAGTGACGTTCTCCCAAACCCATCTGCTGAACAGTGTGCTGCAGAAGGGGGGATGCTGGTTGCAAGTTCCCAGGTCATGGAGAGATGGAAGGCAACAGCCTCCTTCCATTGCTGGGGCTGAGACACGGTGTCCGGCAGATGCTGTGCAGCAGCATCCTTGCGGAGACCAATTTTGGGACCGAAGTGGGACAGTTTCATTGTCGCTAGATGGCACCGCACCACCTTGCAGGAGAAAGTGCGGGTACGACAGAGAGGAGGGGAAAAACCATCCCCTGCCAAGCAAGTGTTGCAACCAAACCTGGATCTCCCTGCATGCAGAATAGGGGAGCCCACCGTTTTCCGCTCTCTCCTTTGCCTCCTCTCCTTGCTTTGAAAATTCCCCATGGATAGAGGTTGAAATGAACACAGAATAGAAAGGAGAAGGGGGAGGAGGGAATTAAATGCATTTTGAAGGCTGTGTGGATGCTCTGTAATTTGCAGTCACGTCAGGCTCCCGTTTCATCTTTGCTCTGCACTGAGGTAACATCCTCGTGTGCCCTTCAGCTGAAAGCACTGAATAATGGAGCTGTATTAATACATACATGCACAAGCATATGTATGTGTGTGAGCTGGGGGAATGGCATGCCCGCATGCATGCCTCTCTTTTCTCTTTCTTGGCCATGATTTTTCTCTCCCTCATTGCCAAAATTCATCTAGAAGTTGTTAATTTTTAAACCCAGAGTACTCAGGAGACTCTACCTGCAGCAAATTAGCTGATGTCTTCTTGTCTTTAATATTAAAGGACTCAAGCTTTCAACCATTTCCCTTTGGGGAAAATGGTTCCTTGATTTACCACCTTCCTTCCTAGGAAGTATTTTGTTCTATTGTGTAAGTCTTCCACTGCTCAGTTTAACCTCAATACTGTTAACTATAGCCACTTGGACCTCTTTAATTAGTGACTTGGTGACATCTTTGGTGGCAGCTTCCTCCTGATCATCTGATACTGTCAGCGTGGCTGGGGATGTAGCCCAGCTGGTTTAGCTGCCTGGGAATGGGCTTTTCTAAGGGATGTAGCAGCCTTCCCCCTTGAGCAATGCTCAGGACTCCAGCAGTGTCTCAGAGGTGACTATGTCATGTCTGGAGGGAGGTACAGCAACTGGTGTTTTGACTTCATGTGTAGTTATTCAGCTCTGAACTGTTGCATGGACATATGTTTGCTGATAAGCCACATGCCAGTCAGCAGAGCTATCATGAACACTGCCAAGGTGCTGTCCTCCATATCACAGCGTCCCAGACCTGACAACCATGCTCTATGCTTAACCTTACAACACTGTGTGGCTTCAAAGCGCTTGATACTCTGCCTTCCCCATCCCAGGTCACTGCATCGGCTGGGTGTCCCCTCCTCAGTCCTGGGGAAGGTCTGTGGGGCAGTCCCTGGATGATGGTGAGGAGGGTCCTGTAGAAGACCTGCCCTGATCACTGCTGGGACACATGGAGCACTGATGTCTCTCTCGCTCTATGGGAATGACCAAGCACAGCACAGGTATAGTTCTGGATGTGTCTTGTCCCAGAAGACATACAGGACAGCTGGTTCATGGACTTTTTTTAGGAAACATTGCAACTCCTGTCTCTGAGCAAATCCAGCACCTACATCAGAGGTAACTGTCATATTCCCAGCTCCCTGGCTGCAATTGCCTCCCTAGAAGGACCCCACACCACATAAACCCTAGCCCTACCAAAGAAGCTGTTCTGGAGATGACATTAAGTCTTTGCTATTGCAAGGCCTTTGAGTCAGGGGCTGGAGAGTGGTGTAAGGCTCTAAGATAGACCATGATTCATCATAAACCAGCCAGAGGAAAAAATGTTCCCAGCTCTGTAAAAGGCACACTGCAGCTAATACTGTGACTGTGTTTAGCAAGATAGCACGGTGACTTCACGTGCATTGATATTAAAAAAAAATCCCAGCGACGCTGTGGAAACTTCAGCTCCTTCATTTGTCTGTGTGCTCATGTAAGAGACTTCTTTTCCCATGCAGTTGGGTAATTAAATACAGCGTCTCAAATCCAGGCAGCAAATGATTTTTTTTTTTTTTCTCTTGTGTGAAAGAAAAGGAAGAAATAGAAAGGAAAGAGAACAAACCATAGATAGATGGGATATGGGGTCCCTGGAATCCTGATCCAGGCCCAAAGTAGGGAGAATGGTCTCCCCAGTCTCAAATCCACTCATTATGGGATTGTTGGAGAGCTGTTTATTTCTGCCCCAAATCTACAAAACCTTCCTGACAGTGAGTTTTGGTAAAATTCAACCCTTTCCCATGCAAAGCTTCACCTTGGATCTCTCACTGTTCACAGATGCCTCTTGCCTTGAAATATCCCTGACCTGCTTTAGTCCCGATGATATCATAGTGTTAGGGATCACTTACATGTCCTATCTTAAGCCAAGGATGACTGTGTCTGATACACCACTGCTGTCAAATCCAAAAAGGAGCCCAGCCAAGCTCCTTAGTTAGGTACAAAGGAACCTCTCCCTTTTCCTATCCTCAAGGCTGAGGTGCAGGGAGATATTACTCATCCCAAACTAAATATGGATGTACTTCTGTCTTGGTATTTAATACCAGCTATTTTAAAATGCTGGGATAACAGTATGGGGAGAGTCAGCATGGCTCTGTGGGCTCATCACTGGCCTAGATCCCAGCTGTGTTGGGATTTGCCAGCTCCATGCAATGGGACAGATCAGGGCTAGAAGGGGTATGGCTGCAGTTGTGGGGTCGTCTGCTCTCTGCGCTCCCTGTCCTTGGCCACCCTCCCACATGGCCAGTCCTGGCAGCACCCACACAATCCCCAGCCAGAATTGCCTGGTCAGTCTCTGCTATGGGATTACACGGGAAATATAACTTTGCGCAAGGACCAAGTAGACTCTTCCCAGTTGCAACTGTAGAGCTGGCAGTAGAGTAGCAATGATGACTGGTAACCAAAATAAATCCAACTCACAGCTTCTGCCTGTGGCTGAGTCATTGACTGTATCCGGCACCGAGGAGATGACTGCCTGCCTGTTGCGGGGCAGCTTCCCTTCCTGTGTAGGAACAACAGTGGGGAAACAGGTAAATTCCCATAAACAGAGGAGAGGAACTACACAAAGCCCCAGGGTGGGAAAGACAACTGCACCAGAGGCTTTCCAGAGGTGGCCTGACATTGCCTGCACATATTGTGTGTGATTTGGACTTTTTTTCCTGTAGACCTGACCCAGCCTTGGCTTTGCTCTGTTCTCTCCAAGGACAGTACTTCACAGCTTTTTGGGACCCTCTCTATTTCCAGAGATAAATGGTCTTTTCTCTACCCATCCTCATTTCCGAGGCAACCATTTCTGGGTCAGGTTTATCCATTCATTTCCTTTACCTGCTTCCACAATGATTTCCATGTCTCAAACCCAGCAATGATTGGTGTTGCCCTTTGCTGTACCCAGTGAAGGGACCAGTCCCTTTTGTGGAACAGTAATCATTGGGATTATATTGTACAGTGGTGAGATATATGTGACCATATCAGACAGAATCTCATCTCTAATTAATATTCCAGGTGATAATGAATTCATGGGACTCTCTTGTTTCCTTGATGTAGGTCTCTCTCCAATCTAGGCTGTCCATTCCTACCAACTCCTTTCTCTCCAGTAGAAGGATGATAGCAAGAGATAGTTTGTTGAGCATATGACCTGTGGCCCTGATAACATTAAATCACCCAGAGCTGGATAGGATTAGAGATAAACTATGTGTGACCACAGAGAGAAAGATGGGTGCCCGGATTGAGAAGACAGTAACAGGGCTGGAAGCAAGCTTAAGCCATAGGTGATATTATGAATCTGTCTTTGCTTGTCAATGTTGCTTGGCTCCAGGCATCGTCAGCTGCTTGCGTGACCTGGCACTAACTTCCATTTCCTTGGTGCTTTAGTATTTAACAGCAGAGTCAGGTCTTTCTTTCACTTGTCACTGCACATGGTACCCCTTTTCCACTGGACGTTGTGGCATTGCACAGCCTGGCCCGAGGGAAACCCAGAATGTGTTTGAGGATCTAGTGGTGTGGCTGTCAGCTTTTAATAACACAGAAAGAGAGGTGGCCTCCATGCCACAGGGAGGTGATTTGCCAAGGGGTTTTCTTGCAGTAGGCTCTGTCGCTCACCCTTACTACATCTCGGAGCAAGCTCTATCCTGATGGTAGCTCTGATGTCACAACATAGCTCCCCTGTAAACCTGCTCCTCCTTCCCTAACCACGGAAGGTTAGGCTTCCACAGGGCAGCCCCCATACCCAGGGAATGGCATCAGTGGACGATGAAGCACTACCATGAAGCCCAACTGCTTATAAGGATGACTCTGGACACCCAAGGAAAATAAATTTCCAGGAGCTTTTGAAGAAGAGCACCTACTAACCTTTGCAGGAGACTCATTCCATTTGATGGTGGCAAAACTCCATTGTGCCTTCCTCTGGATGCTCTGAAGAGAGGAAGGGAAGGATGGGTCTTTATGGGGTTTGGTGTCCATGCTCAGGGGTTGGATTGTTGTCATGATTCTGGCATCAGCCTCCCTATTTCTCCAAATGCCATTGGGAGATGGTGTCTTGAGTGGAGCAAAATGTAAGCTCTTACACCATGGAGTGGCTTTAAGAGTGTCAAAGCTGGTCAGGAGTCCTCTGAGATTCCTTGTTGAGGCACTGACGTTAGGGATGGGAAGATCCTCCATGGACTTGCTTGAGCACATATCACTGGGTTGGCTTTGAGACAAGGCATGTTTTTTCCCCATTGGACTGACATTAGTCTGTGATAGATGTCTTCTCTCCATGAGCTAAAAACCAAAAAGCCCCATCAAAATAGGCTCATATCTAACTTCAATACTAAATCTTCTGAAATTTTTATTTCCTACTGTTTTCTTCCAAGCATCACATCTTTTGACCTTCTAACTTTTTGGGATGAAAGAGTGTCCCATCACTGTTTGCTCTGGGTTCTGTGGTTTAAATGTCAGGGACACGATCTAAACACATTCTAGCCCTTTTTGAAGTGTGGGACAGGTTTCTGTCTTGCCTATTTCCAGTGAAAGGGATTTGTCCTGATTTGTCCATGGTCATGCAAGGAAGCCTTGGAGTAGAAAAAATATGACCATTGGTTGTCTTCTCTCTTGGATCATTGTCTGATCCCCATCTCCATCCTCTTCCTCTAGGAAATTCTGTTTCCAAACAGTCAGGAAATCCCCCTCTCTATCATTTCATAGGACACCTCCAGTTTCATCTTAAAAACCCGGACCGGAAATAAAAATTTTCAGGTTTTGCCTTTTTTTAATGAGGTGCAATTCAGCTTTCCTTGGTCAGTGGGAATCAACCCTGTCTTCAGCAGCAAAATTGGATGAAGTCCAGAGTATCTGGCTTAGAGTGTGTGATTTTATCATTGTTATTCCAGGTTGTAAGAGGCCCTTATCACAAAGCAGGACAAACATGCAAATACAGAGCTGAGAACTGCAGCTTATGCCAATGAGTTTGCAACCAAAATATCATATAAGGGACACTGGTAGGTGGGAGGTGCACCTTTGCCATGATGTGAGAACAGTAGTCACAGCTTCTAGTTAGCGGGGAACTCAGTTTAAGGTGCTGAAATGTAGACAACTAAATGTAGCTGTGAGCAAAATCTATTTGTGAACTTGATATCTAAGTCTCATTACAGTCAAAAGCACTAAGAAAGTGATCTCTGCACCCTAGGCTAGAATGACAGAAATGACACTAAGCACCCACCTTCTTTGGTAGGTGCTTAGTGTCATTTGAGACACACAGGGTAACCCCCAAAGCCTCCAGCTGCTGGTGCAGAAGGTCAGAGATGCCTCAGTGTCATATCTGTCAGCCCTGTGTGGCTGTCTGGGTGCCTGAATGACTTTCTGTGCCTTTGCCTCAGGCTAGATCCTTCCCTCGCTTCCTAACCGGTGCTAAATTCTCTGCCACATCCTACAGCTCTTGATGGTCTTCCATTAGGCTTTACCCCTACAATTTATTCACTCCAGAGCAATCTGAATGTTATATATGAAGCTTTCATCCCATCCTGGACTATTTTATATGTGTCAGTCCATCTGCACATACTAAAAAGGAATTGGATCTGACCTGCCCTGAGATGTCCTCAGAACAGCACCAGATATTGCAAAAAATGCTAGGTTTTTGTTTGTCTCTAATTGCCAAGAACTGGAGCATTATGTCGTTAGGACATGCTCTATCCCTCCTACTCTGAGCCTTTGGCTCTCACCTTGGGATGTTCTTGCTTTGACATGCTGCTTTCACAGTCCAGGATGCTCTGGTACCTGCAGGGAAGACAGAAGATGACACCTTAATCTCTTTTTAGCCTGAATTTATTTTTCCATATAGTAGGCAGGCTTTTTCTGCCTTCCCCTACCCTATGGAAAATATCAAACCCAATAGACTTCAAAAGCAATCTTGAAGAGTGAGAGATGTCAAAAATCCCCCAAAGAGGACTGGTTTTAGGTCTAATGGATTGGTTCAATGCAGTGCCACGAGACCCAGCGTGAGCCCTCTCCTCCCAAGCTCCATGCAGATGTGTCCCTGGAGGACCCTGTCTCCCCGCTGGTGGAAGATGTGCTGGGCAGGAGGTTATATTGGCTGAAAGCGGTGTATTATTGCACTTTGCTGATATGTGGCTTGCAGCTGAAGTCAGGCTTTCCAGAAGGTCAACATATTGTTTTTTAATTCAGCTTTAACCTAATGTAAAGGGATTTATCAAGTCACTACCTGAACTAATATAACAACTGTGATGAGTGAGACCTTAGCAGAAGAAACCACCTTCCTTCTCTTCCTTGCTGTGGGGAGTGCACTTCAGCTTTCTCCAAAGACCCTGTCAGATAGATGACTATTTAGAAGGAAAACTGACTAAGTTTGGGATATTCAGAACTAAACTGTCCCAAGGGGAAGTTCAAGAGACCGTCTTGACAGCTGCTCTGTCACTTCTATGTTGAGGGAGATGTACTTTGGGTTCTGTTGCTAATCTTATGTGTCTCACTCTTGGCAACATTGTGGTCTGATCTCAGTTATGGATTGTAACCAGAAAAGAAATTAGCCCTTAAAGGGCTTGGGTTGAAATGTGACTCTCCCTGGAGCATTTTGGTTAGAAACAGTTGAGAGAAACTGGGAGGGGATGAGATGCCCATACACTTCTTGTCTCCTCATCAGCTCATCTCTCCACCATTTGCTGGTTTCCCTTGTGGCACCTTACAAACTATCAAGATTAAAAGCTTGAATTGTCCATCTGGGAACGCTCCAGTCATTGCGGTCGAGGGAAAATTCTTCTGCGCCATTGTTTTTGGGGAAGTTTGTCAAGTGGATCTGGCTTTTAAATCAGGACTTCTCTTCCAAGACTAAATAATGCATCGGTAATATATAATAGCTAAGAACACCTATGGCAGAAAAGTACTTGCCTCTAGCTTGAAACCTGACACAGTGGGATGCTGTGTTTGTGAAAGACCTTATCTGAGTGAGTTTTGTTTATTATGGAGGTGGGAGAGGGAAAGTCCACCCTGGAACCCCCCAGGTCTAAGGTGAACCGTAGATTAACCACCCACCTGGCAACCAGTTCAGAGACGGACACAGATTTTCTCAGAGGAACTGCTCTGTGCTCTGGACTGCTCCTTGGAGAATGGCACAGAAAAGGAAAGGACTGAGCTGGCCTCAGCTTCTCAGCTTTTTCCATGTTCTCTGTCTGCTGGCATCGGAGCAAGAAAGCAAAGGTTACGGTGCTGGATGTGAAGATCCAGGGAACAGAGGCCAACAATTAGTGCATCTATCTCCGTTCATGGGATCGGTGCATCAGTAAAGGGCTGTCGAACAAATGCTGTCTTTGCTGATACATCTGCAAACCTCATCACATAAATTCACTTTTGAAAAAATAAAATAGGGTTAAAGAAGACACAATTTAAATTAAATTACTCCTAAAGCAGGGAATGGGTCTTTTCCACCCCTACCTACCACTTTTCTCATTCTCTTAGGTCACCCAGTTCATCTCTGTGATGGGGAGAGGGACAGAACCTGAAGAAGAATTAGCTTTAAATAATTCAAAAATTATTTGATGGAAATTTTGTGTACGCATTATTGGTTAAAATTTTTTTATGTTTCCAATGTTGCATAGACCCAAACCAGCTCTGAATTCAGGCAGTAACTGGAGAACTAAGCACCTCTTGGCCTCTTCTGCCAAAAATGTTCTTGTTCTCCAGGCTTCAGAAATGTGCAGCAGAAGTCTCAGGCATTGGATTTGCAATGACTGATCTGACACTTGGAAGTACATTAGGTCATCTGGGGTTCATTTTCTGAATTTAGACAGAGCTCTAGGGACCTACAAATTATATGTAATTGCTCTTTAATTACTGACACAGACATTCGAACTATGGGATTATTAGATACTTCTATTTAGATTTTGAAAATACTTGTTTTAAAAGCCATGTTGCTTGCAAAATATGTTTCATAAGCAATTTTTATTGCACTGGTCTGAGTGTTGGGCTGTGCCCAGAGCCGTTGTCCACCCGTGTTTGGGTGTCCACTTCTAGATGCGTTCAAGAGGGGCAGATTTTCTGGGAGATAGGGGTGTCATTCAGCAGTTTATGAATCTCTGCCTCCCCTCTTATACCTTTAAGACATCAGAAATCAAGACCAGAGGGAGGGAGATATATTTCTTACTAGTTGCTTTAGAAATTTCCTTTTTTTGTTTTCCAGGTCATTTCCCATGATGTTAGAGAAGAGGCAGATTTGTTAGATCACAGGCTCCCACCTCCCACAGTCCAGGGTTTGTTTCCCATTTTTGCAGCCGTGTCTAACATTAAACAATCCCAGGTGAAGAGCCCTCGAGGGATTTACTGTGGGGCAGAAGGAGCCTGTTAGGAGGGAAGTGTTCCCTGATTTTCCATTTATATCCTCCCTTTTCCTTAAATACAGTACAGGCAGTCGATGGAAATACTCTTCTCAGCCCACCCTGAACAGTTCCCACAATCAGCACAGCATCTCCCAGTTGCTAAGGGTTTACAGGATTTTTCTGATATTAATTCATTCCATCTTCTGTGATCTGGGAGGGTTTTTGTGTAAAATCACTTACATGCTAGAGTGCTTTCCTCCACCCGAGATCTGCCATTTGATAGTCTCCTTGGGGCTCTTCAGTACCACTCTTCTGACTCCTTCCTCTCCCCCTTCTTTACAAGACAGGAGGCAAAGTCCCTTGGCATAGCTGCAATTAAATATTAAAAGCCGATGTGGGAACGGGAATGGTGTGAATTGGAGAGCTGGCACTGAAGAGCAGAAGAGATGAAGCCTCCTCCCTGCTCCTGTCAGCCCGTCAGCAATTACTGAGGTCTCATTCTTCCCCATAAAAACACCAGGTAAATTCAGATCCCAGCTGGGACACCGATAGCCATCTAGACCCAAAGCTAGATTCTGATTTAGGTGGCAATCTGCTGGAATCCATCTCCCCACCTTGTCCCAGAGGTGTCCCCTCTGCATGGGGATTTTTAAACAGATGCTTTTGGCACAGGTCATATATTCGTCTTCCAAATCAGTGAGTTTTTTCAGCTCAGCTTGTGGTTCCTTGTGGCTGTGGCTTCACTGGGGAGGTTTTACACGAGCTGCAGGAGAGAGCATCTCCCCGGCGTGCTAACAGCTCTAGGGAATACACTGCTCCTCCTGACAAAAATGAAAGGCGGGCCAGGCCTTGAAGGAGGCAGGGTCCAGATGAAATAAACTGAAATAGTTCACTATTAGGGGAGAGAAAGGGCAGGACTGTCTGAGGGGATCCAATTTAGGCAACATCTAGGTCTGATTAAAGTTAGAGTTTGGCAAAGGCAACCTCTTAGCCCTCTCAAAAAGCATCATGGCCACAAACAGAGCTGCTTTTGCACCCAACAATAACTAGGTTTCTATGAACTTCTTTCTGGGGATTTATTCTGCGCATGCTGGAAAGTTGACCAAGCAACAAAGCCAGTGCATGAATAAGAGCAGATAACAGTAAATTGGTTTATAATGAACAAGAAGGGCTGCATTTGACATCAAAAGCTGGGAAATTATTTACCCAGAAATGCCTAAGCTAAGCAAGAAACCTTTGACACGAGGAGCGAGTGAGTTAGGACAAAGCAGAGATCCAGATAAACAAACTGACTGTCCCTGTCATTACTTTACAAAATAATAACTTGCACTTCTCCATATGTTCTGATTCAACTCTTACTGAAATAAAAACTCTTTATCAAGCTTTTATTCCAGCACCTAAAACCAACTGAGACACATTAATGATTTTAATTCTCTATCCTGTGATAGGACTCGCTCTACAGTGAGTCTGATTTCATATGGTAGACTCTTCTCATGCTATCAGTCGTGTTCATTGCAGCAGTGCCTAAGGACCAGCCTAGAGCACAGCCCTGGCTTTGTACATGTTCTGGTTTGTGCCAGACTTGAACCCTTCACCCTTCTCCTGTGCTCCCAGGGTCTCACTGACCTGCTGGATGTTTCCCACTGAACAAGATTCAGTTCCTGGAGGATTTTGTAGGATGTCCTGCACTGTAATAGGAAAATGCCAGTGACTTTAGTAGCTGCTGGGCTACCAAAAGACAAGTCTGATGGAGGCTAGAAGGATTTTAGTTGTGTGGGCAAAACAAGGCTCTGAAGCTGGGACGCTTCCTTGCTAGTTATTTAATTTAGAGAAGGACTTGGCTGACAGAATGAAACAATGAACATTGCAGTCCATCCAATAGTGAGTAATAGAGGCTGCTAAAAGACCCGTGAAGTATTCTGGGGACTATTGCTACCCTGTTCCTCTCTCCATAAAAAGGCCGCATGGACACAATTCTCTGCATAGCTCCAAGGCACACTCACTAGATAAAGTGTGTTTTGAAACTGTTTTTGCCAGGATTACAGTGCCATAGGCTGGTTTTTCAGCTACTGCCTCTGTTGGGGGCCTTGCTCAGCTCACAGTGATTTTGGTCTTCGCTATTAGCAGTGCACTGGGTTTGCTCTGTGGCAAGCGCCTGTGGGAAGAAGGGAGTGAATTGTTCATGCCGAGCAGTTTCTGTGAGCTGAGAAGAAGAGGTGGGCCCCAGTCCAGGGAGGGAGCAATGTCTGCTGACTTAGAGCTATGCACACCTGCACACTGCTGATCTGCCCATTTTGCCGCCCCTTAGTCTCTGCTTTCCAGGACAAAATCCCCCAAGTCCTATTCCCTGCTTCTCCTTTCATTGCATTATTTTTGTGCTGCTATAAGTAGTTCCACTGGTTTGTGTAGAAAAGTGCCTGAATCAGGTTGGCTTGCCTCCAAGTACCAGTGGGGGACTAGTTAGAGGATGGAGGGACTGAATGTACCAGTCCCCAAAACACCTTTTCCTCCCACAACGAAGGAAGAGGAATCATTGCTCTTGAAGACTCTTGGGGTTTGCCTCTTGCCTTGTGAGAAGTTGGAAGAGGTCTCTTGTAGAAACTGGGAGCTTTGATGGGACATGATTGCTGAGCTTCAGCAGTTCCCCCAGGTGGAGGAGATAGGGTAAAGAGGTGCTGTGAGGACCCTTCTGTTCATGTTCCTCTGTGGCCCCCAAATGCTCTTTCCAGTCACCAGCCCAAGCAACCCTTGCCCTGTTTGGGACACAGATTTTCTTTTGGCTGCTCTGCTCCTGTTCTCCAAGGGGAACAAACAGCTCAGCACTGACTGTGCTTCTGGAAGGGCCTTTCCGGATGTCCTTAACTCTAAATAAAATGTGGTGGCCTAGCATGCCAAGCTAGAAAGAGCAGTCAGCCACAAATATCTCCTCTGTTTCCTGCAGAAAGGTAGAAACAACTATGTTACTTATATGTGCCTCCATCCCAAGGACCCTCTATAGGGTCTCACCATGGGAGCGAAGATAGCTGAGAGGTTTTAAGAAACCAGGCTGCACTTTCTCTCCTCATTGTGATAAACAGCAAAGTGACACCCTTTTCCCTCAAGCAATGGGAACTTGCGTGAAGAAAATGAGAAGGGAGCTAGAAAGTCCTCCAGATGCTTCCATGATCCTGGGCAGCAAAGTGATGCCACTGGCATGCTCCTCTGTAGGGTCACAACTCTGCCTGTTATAGCCATCCACCCTTCCTTGTCCTGTGATTGCAACACAGGCCTTCTCCAGGATAGGGGTTGGAGTTTTATTTCAGGCACTGCAAGGCTTTATTGCCTGCCCAGGACATCTCCTGACCACCACACTAGGAACAATAAGGTCTGCTTTTTGGTTTTGTTTGCTGTGGTCAGATGGCCTGTGGGGACACGGAGGGCACTTGGTTTGGCTGGCTGGGGCAGAGCAGGGCATCCAGGGTGGAAGCTGCAGCTTGGTCTCTCATCCGCCGCCGAGGCGCTGAGCTCTCCAGCACAGACCTGGGCAGGGGTGGGCAACGCTGCCTGCACCTTGCTGGGGTAGTAGGCAGCAGGCAGGCAGCTGTGTGAAGCAGGCAGAGGGAGTACAGGCAGGGCACAGAGGCAGCTAGAGGGGAACTTTGAACTGGGAGCTACTAATGGTTAACATAGACAATTATTTCTAGCTGTGTCAAGTGGACTGACCTAAGTCCACATGAGATTTGTGCTGACCAGGCAGGGACAGCAGTTTACATAACCACCTCTATTATTTTTTTCTTCTTCTCTTTTTGCAGTTGTATAATGTTGTTTTGATAGCTGTATTCCCACTAAAACCGTGCACGTCCCTCTTTCTTTCCCCCCATGTGCCCAGCCTGTGTTGCTTTGCTGCACGCACGTTTGTGCCCTGCTTGTCAGGTGGCTGTGTGTGGGGATGGTGGGATGGTGCAGGGTGCGAGCAAGCACGAGAGGGAATAAATCAATTTGGGTGTGAATAGGGATCTGCTATGTGTTATAAACAGATTGACGCATAAAAGATTTTCCAAAAAATACTGATTGTGATGTGTGTCTCCTCCAGATTTGATCCTCTGTTGGGGAATTTACGACAAACTGGCTACAAGCAGTAGAGAAGAGCCAGATTTTGCACTCTCCCCAGCATGTTCTCCCCATTTTTGG
This sequence comes from Fregata magnificens, assembly GCA_013389945.1. Classification (NCBI taxonomy): domain Eukaryota; kingdom Metazoa; phylum Chordata; class Aves; order Suliformes; family Fregatidae; genus Fregata; species Fregata magnificens. The sequence goes on along the minus strand of WAAD01017959.1, from coordinate 364,839 downwards.
GGGTAAGGGGAGCTGTTTACCCGTGTAACATCAGGGTTGTGTATAAGGCTGCATAGCGAGTGTTTGATCCTGTAGCTGAAGGCACCGTGCAGCTCCAGGGAGCTAATGTTGGCAGAGATGATTTCTTTCCTTTGGTCTGCTGGGTAGGGCTCTGCACTAACAGTTTACTAAGGATGGGTGCATTAGGGGAGGAAAAATCCCTGCAAGGTCCCTGGTACTGCTTTCTCTCCACTCTCCATCTTTCTTGTGGAGAGTATCTGGATCCTCACAGTCATTTCCATAATTATTGGTTTCATGTTAAGTAACCAAAAAATTATCTATTAAACACACATGTGGAACTAATGGGACTTATTTGAAAAGACCCGGCTTTGCATTTACAGCTGGCGCATTGCTCAGTCCATTTTAATGAGCTTCCATGGCATAGGCACGTGCTGGGGAGGGAGCTCACATCCTGTAGGACCCGATGGGGTTTGTCAGTAGAAAACATCCTGAACTGCTGCCCAGAGTTGACTGTCTTGTGACACACAGGGGACCAAGCTGAGGGATAGCAGCAGGGCTGTGTTTCTTGTTTTGGGGTTGCACTCAGACACAGCCCACCATCTCCCCAGGGAGCAGAGTGGTCCTCGAGCAATACCCAATGATGGCCTCCCCGTGACACACCACAGCATCTCCCTCTGCATGAAACATCCTGAAGTCATCTCCACCAGGGCCAGATGCTGCACCTCGATGGGCTCTTCTCAATGCTCACAGCTTTTTGTGGTGCATCTTAACCACAGGGATGTGAGCTCCCCCCTTTAGGACACGACTCGTCTCCCCAAAATTCTGGTGCTTAAAACCTGCTTTGTCCTGTTCCCAGGTGGATTCTGTGCCCATCCCCATGGCTGTCTCCATCTGGGGGAATCCTGAGCTGAATTTGCCCCTCCTGGACCCAGTGATGTGATCAGCTGCACCATGCGGCCCCTATGCTGATGCTGGGGAGGGGGACATGGGTTTTCCTCCGCAGAGCAGGATACACTGCTGCAGCCATGCCTGTGGAGCAATGCCCCAGGCTTTCCCAAGCTGCTCTCGAAGGCAAATGACTGTCCCCCAAATCCCCCTGATTGCTCCCATGCCTTTCTACGGGTACAAGCCACATCCCCTAACTCTTCATTTCACTTATGTATCGGAGAAGAAAAACTGCCCATTTATGTGGCAGTGAAAAATTAATGCTGGAGTGGGATGAAAGGTGGAAAGGAAAGAAAGGAAGAAAGCAAGAAGGGAAGAAAGCAAGGAATGATGGATATAATTAGATACAAGGCTTTCAAAGAAAGAAAGGAAGAAAGGAAGGAAGGAAGAAAGAAAGGAAGGAAGGAAGAAACAAAGAAAGAAAAGAAGAAAGAAAGAAAGAAAACAAGAAAGAAAGGAAGGGGACAACTAGAGCTACCTTTAATTTTTGAATATGAATAAGCCCATGCAACTAAAAGCTGTGTGACTCTCCTCACCCTGAGCTCTCTGCTTGTCCCATGCACTGCTTTTTCTAAAGGAAAGACTTTGTCTTTTCAATCCTTAGTGTATAAACCATCTTATTCTGACCATACAGGACTGTAATGTCCCTTTGGGCTGATCATGTTTTTCGTTCATAGGCTTTTCCCTGCAAAAGGGGGTGATTGTCTGAGATGGTTTTATGAAAGTGTTCGGAGGTGGATGTTTCTTCTACCCTCCCCAGCAAAATGCGAAACCGCAGATTGTTCAGGCTTCAGTTTCTCATTGAAAAGTATCTTTTTTTTTTTCCCCTGGGAAGCTCTGAAAATTAAAACCAGCCAAAATACATTTACTGTGAGAAGGAAATATTTCCTGGCTGCCTCTAAGACACCGTGGGGCTGTGCATATGTGTGTGTGTGTGCAAACTACACAGTGTGCATAGTCTGTGTTGTTGTACTCTGTGGACATACATCAGAGCTGGGTGCAGCCATAATATGGGGCAAAAGCTTCTGCTTTTTACCCCTTTTTTTTAATGAGGTGGAGAATTCACACTGCCAAGGTTGATGCTAAAGGAAGGGGCCAGGCAACAGCATCTCTGCCCTCTCCTCCCTGACAAATGCACCCTTGCGCACAGTTTGCAGTGTGTTTTGGGGTTGTATGGAAGATGTGTAAAGGTTTGGAGACCATTAGGGTGTCTTTTTTCTCCATGCCTGCACTAAAGGCTCTTGGCACTGTGAACTCTTGTACCTGAAAGTGTTGACTCAGAGGAAAGGGACCACTGCAGAGCAGCTCAGGGGGAGCTGGCTGAACGGCATAGCTGCCTGCCAGCCCCAACCACGAGCCTTGCAGCAGATGTGTGGGAAATCTGTTAAGATCTGTCTTGGGAACGTGAGCAAGAACAAACCTAGGTGAGGGGGAGATGCTCCTCTCTTCGGGCTCAGCAGAGTGGGCGAAGGGCCAAGAAGCAGCTCAAGTCCTGCATCAATGCACCGCTGCCGAGACCCATGCTATATGCAAGCAGCAAGCCTGGCTCTGCTCATCTCTGATTCTCAGCAGAGGAAAATATGTGTCGCTCCATCGCTTTCAGCTGGGGGTCTGGCCCCGAGCGCATCTGGAGCATAACGGCTGCACGAGGACCCAGCGGGGCCGGGGGGTGGTGGGGCATCTCCCCAGAGCCCAGCCCAGACAGCCCTGCTCCATCTTCAGCCTCCTTCCAGCTGGCTGGGGTGCTTGGCAGCTGTCATCGCCTCCTTTCAGTCCCCGGGCTGAGTTCCCTCCTGGTGTGTGGTTAGGAGCAGGCAAAGGGTTTTGGGCCAGGGGATCGGGAATTGGGCAGAATTGCATCAGTCTTGCATGTGCTGGGACTCACAACTACGCTTGCTAGCCTTAAAAACAGCTTTTTTTTCCACCAAGCCTAGTTTGACCTTCAAGATCAGACACCAGAATGAACTGTAGGTTGAAAGGTGCAGATATGTGCTGGGTTTTTTGCTGCAAGGGCTTGTAGGCTATAGGTGAACTGGCTGGGTATCAGTTTTATTACACTTTAGTGCCTGCAAGTCCTCACTGAGGAGCTATATTCCTGAGCCCTATGTATTTATCTTGAAGGTCTTCACATTGCCAGCTTGATGCAACTGCTAAGAAATAGATCTAGCTTCATATCTGCATGATCCTTTAGAAAGATGCAAATAAAGAGGAAACATTTGCATACCAAAGGGGGAGCCGAGTGAGATTTATTCAGTAGTAGTATTATTATTATTGTTATTATTAACAGTGGTATGCTTCTGCTAGTCTTTGAAAAGCAGGAAAGGTAGTCCCTGGAAAACAAGAGATCTCTTCCAGCCCTTCTTTTCCTGTAAAGAAAGATTTATGAAGCCTGAAACCTCCCAGCCCATGGTGCCACCACTTACTCAAAATACAGAAAGGGATCTCCAGCCATGAGAAATGGTGTATTGAAGGATTCAGAGGCTGCCTGCGTGGATCCCACAGCATTGGGTGTCTGTGGCTCACTCTCGCACCAGGAGAGAGGTCATCTGTCTACAGCAACATGGGCACATTTGGAAGAGTGTGTCGGCAGGCGTGCTACAGCATGGGCACCCCGGGAGCTTAACATGCCTCTGACAAGACAAAACCCTGTGGGAACTGCAGGTTTTGCTGCAGAGGAGTCAGCGAGCACGGATCACACATGGTGGTGGGGTGGGAGGTAGGTTTGGTGAGGCTGCTGTCTGCTCAACCAGTTACTTTTGCTGTCTGTACGGCAAACTCAGGATTACCTGTGGACGGATGTTCTGTGAATAAACCCTCAGCTGCAGAGGCTGAAACCCCTCCTGTGTTCTCCGCTCTCCTTGCTTGTGACCTCTTTGCATTTCTGAGCTTCATTTCTTTGTTTACAACTCTGTTCTGTCTCGTCTTCAGGTCTTCAAAGGTAAATATTCTAAATGCAGTGTTTGTCAAGCAGTTTGCCTGTGTTTTCCATAATCACTGCTTTTCCTCCATATGGGTTTTTGTAATCCCTTTACCCTGAAGGACTGAAGTTCACTGCTTCCCTGACTTCAGAGGGTCTATTGTGAAATGCCCAAGGGTACCCCAAAGTGCATTGGGGGAGTTTGTCCACCCAAAGAAGAACCAAAGAACCCATCAAGGATGGTGGGTTTGGGTGGCTGTTGAATTATTGTTTCCAAACAGTTGTATTCCAAGCAGATCTTTTTTTCTGTGGGAGTTGTGGTGGATCGGTGGATCATCGGTGAAGCATGGTGGGCTCTGTGCTGGGTTTCCTGATGGTGTAGTAGCACTGGTTTCCATGCTGCCTCTGCTCAGTCTTTCCCACTGCGTTTACAGCAAGAGAGGGAGCTTCTTCCAGGACCACGGTGTCAAACTGGGAGAACTCCCTGTTCCCCTATCTTCTGCCCTTTAGGTAGCGATGATGTTCCCGACTTGTGCAGAAAGGTCTGAAGAGGAGCGTGCACCCACCTATTTTTGGTAACAAACCCACCTGGCCTCCTCCAAGGACACAAGAGGGCGCTTCCACCTTACTTTTGGGGACCATTTGCAGGCATTTCTCTCCTCTTTACCCTGTCAGCTGGAGAAGGTTGGGTGAAGGTCTTTAAAGCAGGGAACTTTTTTCCGTATGTGTTTGCAAGGCACTCAGCTGAAGGGAGTTTCATCCTTGCAGGATTTCCAGAGCCTCCCACAGAGAAATTAAATCGTATTTATTTATACAAAATAGGGGGTGTCTCCACTTCATCTGATACATTTTCAGAGGAAATCTCAGAGGAGATTGGCTGAGACATGTTATTGGGTTTGATCATTCACTGCGAGAAACACAGACATGTCAAAATGGCATTGCTGGGATCCTGTATGAATATTAACAGAAATGATGGATCCAGGGGACATTTCATTTAAAAACCGGAGGTGGGAACCTGTGAAGGGAGAGGGGACAGATTTCGTACTCACTGCCGCAGTGGGTGCAGCGGCCGAGGGGGTGCAGTGAGCACATCAGACATCTGGTCTCCCCACAACTAAGGGGGAAGCAGAACCGGTAGGAAAGCTGCCAGAGATTGGGAAACCACCCTGTCTGTGTCTGTTTAATAAAGGTAATTTCCTCCCTAGTGTTCTTTACATGAGAAGGTCGTTACCTGCTGTTGGCTGTATCCCAGCTATGCTCTGGAGATGGAGACCACAGGACCACTGACCTCCAGGCTGACCTGCAGTGCTCAGAAACATCGTGACACTGGCAGTTAAAGGTACTTTTTATTTACTGCTATATCAAAATGCTCCATGCCTGGTGTCTGAACAATGTCCTGGAGGTCCAAGCTGCACAACAGTGATAGTATAGAGGCAGCCTTGATATTCCCTTCCCAGGCTGGCTCACTCTTGGGACCCGGACTCAGTCTCCCATGTTGGAGTCTGTTTTCCTTCCTCCATCCCCCTTCAAGGGATGCTGTAAGGCTGTTTCCAGACAGGCTGGCCCCAGAGGAGCACAGAGTTAAGGGACATCTGTGCAATGGGAACATGTTTTGTCTCTCACTGCAGCTATGAGAGCCGGGAGTACTGCAGCTGAACCTAATTACCTACTCATAAATAGAGCCCAATTAGCCAGTGCCTCACTTTCCCTGTGTATCTTTGTTCCATCACCTCTGTTTCAACATGGGAAAAGCAGTTTTTCCTCCATGTGTTTGGACAGGGATGCTTTTGCTATAGAGCTGGCAGAAAGGGGCAAAATGTTTATAGCAAGAGCAGGGCTGACCTGGAGAAGGGTACAGAGCATGTTGCCAGCAATGTCTCCTCATACAACCTTCAGGAGAAAATCAAAGCACTAGGGTATTTTTCATCAAGACAGTAGGGCTTTAGGTTTTCCTAGGGCCGCACAGTCTCTAGGATGGAGACATAGTGGGGTTTTTTTGTGAGTGCTGGGTGACATTGGATGGGTTACTGCCTGGTATTTAAAAAAAAAAAAAAAGACTATTGAATCAAGATGCTTTTAAGATGCCTGTCTTGCAGAAACTGCTATATGGGAGGAAAGGTCTTTCCTGAAAATCAGACCACTTTCTGGTGTGTAAAACTGTGTTCTGGAACGGGATGCTCCCCAAGCACTAGTTACATGTTAAAGGATTTTTTAAAGTGTTCTGGTTTTAAAAGAGCAACAAAAAACATTAGGAGAAAAAGAAACTAAAGGGGCTTGGCAGCTTTGAAAATCAGAGTGCCTCTATTTAGGTCCTCAAATATGGAGCTTGACACAGAAAGGCTCTGATTTCCAGAGCATCCGTAGCTTCTTGGGGCTGGAGTTGGCGAGGGCGGTTGTGAGCAGCACTGCCAGGCTCTGAAACTGTGTGCTTCCCTTTCAGCCAGCTACAAGTGACTTAAACAGATCATTCTTCTTCACTGTCTCATCCCTGGTCGAATCCAAATGTTCATCAGAAGAAAGAAATTTGGGGCAATCAGGATGAGGTTGTGTCTGTCTCCTCTCCGTGCCTCAGCCCCCTTCCTCAGCCCCAGCACAACCTTGGCAACCTCTGATCCCAGCCTGGTCCTTGGGCTTGGAGCATCCTCTGATAGGGCTGGAGGTGGGAGGCAGGAAGGAAACCCAAGGAGTCTTTGAGCCCAGCTTACTGCCCTGGTGTCTAATGGCCTCCTCCCCGCACCATCGCCTTGGGGGATTTTGGCCACAGAACTAAGGCCAAAGTAGTAGGAGGGCAGAGCAGGACATCTTGTGTCCTGGTAAGACCCTTTTTCGAGACCAGCAAGTAACAACCAAGCACATTTTCATCATCAGCATGCACCCTGGCACTGTTTTGGCCTGGGGTAGGGTGACCCCAGGCCCCAATGCTTGAGTCTGGTTTGGATGTGGCCACACTGCTCTGGGTTTCACTATATGGATGCAAAACATGCCATGTCTTCAGGACTACAGACTGACTTTTTATTAGCCCAGAGGCCTCTCAGATTTGGGGTTTACACTTAAAAACATGCTTAGTTCTCCTGAATGTGCGTACAAGGGTCCTGCAAAAACTAAACCCATCTGTTGAACATGTGATCCTTTCTGAAAGAAAGTAGGACATCTAGGTGGAAGAAACCAATGTGGTTAAGAACTTTGTCATTAGACAAGCACTGCCTGGGCAACATTTCAGACAGGCCATGCTCTTGTGTATGAGGTGGCACAGGTTTTGGTATTTAAAACTCAGAAATGACATTTATTTCTCCATCAGCAGAGAGATGTGGCAACATCTCCCTCTTTATAGCCCTAATGCTATCTGTTGGAAAGATCTGCCCAATGGTCTTGTGCCTTTTTCCCTGAAGAGCCTGTCTGAACCCTCCTTCTTTCTTCTAAGCCTCCACAGTTTAAAACCTTGACCTTCATATCAGGCAAGAAGATGTCGGGGAATTTCATTAGGGGAACCTGAACCTATTTTTCTTAGTAAGCAGGACCAGTTTTTTTCTGGGTCCTTTGGGGGTCCTTATGCCCCATTTTAGTTACTTCTGCAGGACTTGGCCTTGCAGCATTTTCTTACTGTTGTTTTCACATTTGCAAGTTGCCTTTTCCCACTGGGCTCCAGGCTTGCACGGGAAAATATCCCAGATCAGATACCAGAAACCCATGAGCAGCGTTGCTTAATGCGATCCATTTTGTAATGTTTCCACCCGTATCTGTTTATCCCCCTTGCCTGCCTTTTCACAGCAGGGCGGAGGCATTTGCTCCACAGCTCTTGGCAGTTACGACCTCTACATTCACAGGGACATGCTGGCCAGGCTCGGCTGAGCACAGATGTGAGAATGTATTGCAGATATTCTCCACTTTTTCTTGACCATATAAGGGAACATTGCCCTTCCTAATGCCGGGGAACGGGGGTAGTATGAATAACTTGGAGGATTAAGAATGAAATCTGGAGCCTTTCCCCTCTCCTGCTCGCAGGCTCGTGGGCTGGGAAGGATTGTTACCATCTGAAGGCTGGTGAAATGGGTTGGCTCCTCGCTGTTCAGCTCCCCAAGTTTGTTCCAGCAGCTTGTTGGCAGGTCCGAATGGGTTTGGGGATCCAGCCTGGATGGAGTCGTCCAAACCAGGGCTGGAGAATACTGAGACAGCCTGCACTCAAAATCTGCAGTCACTTGCTGCATCCCCACTCTGTGGCTAAATAGGGCACTCAAGTCTTCAGGGCTGAAGTCCATCTGGCTCTTCACAGTCACTTAAGCAATGTTTTCAAACAGCAGCTGCCAGGGCACCCTCTTCTGCTGCTTTGTATGCCAAGAAAGAGAAGACCACCCCTTGTCTGCAAGGGACATGAGTTCAGTGTCTACTAACCATTCCCAGCTGCTTCTCTCGGCCAGGGAAGCCTCATGGATGTAGGGGAAATGTGGAGAAGGTGGTCCTGTGCTCCCACCTCTGCCCTGGGAATTTGTGCAAGAAGGAGTGGTGACCTGTCCAAGGGGGAAAAACTGGGAGATAATTTTAACAGTGTCTCAGAACTGAGTGAGGTGCAGACAAGGCCTGTTCCCACTGAGCGTGCAGAGCTGTTGCACTGATGGGAGAGGAAGCAGAGCTCTTAGGCAGTGTGTTGGGATGACTCTTTGAAATGGCCTCCAAGGTGGCCCAAAGGGAGCAGAGCTCTTAGGCAGTGTGTTGGGATGACACTTTGAAAAGGCCTCCAAGGTGGCCCATGACAAGTGAGAAGCTCAGCTATGAATTGTGTATGCTCCTGGTGCAAGGCTTTCCGCAAGGTTAAGGGGCAGCCGGAGGCACCTGAATTCAAACCGCTATGACCCAGATATACCTCTGAGATTGGCCACGTGGCTGCCGTGTCCATGTTGTCTGGTGTTGGTAATATTGCTATTTCCTGGTTGAAGCTGGGCCACCCTCCTCTGGTTGTATTTTCTGTCCCGCTTACTCCCCAGCCTTCTCTCCTTTGTCCTGTCAGCTCCCCCCTGCTGGGAGCTGAACCTCTTTCCAGATGCCTGGCTGGTCTCCCAGAAGAAGCACAGCACCATTGTAATGTGCAATTAGGCTGGAATTCTCCTCCAACCCCCTCTTTTATTTAAATTACACCAATCGTTGAGTATGCAAGAGGTTATAAACCCACGCAGAACAAGGTCCTCACACTTTGTCCCTTCTTTTCCCAAGATGTAGCCTTTTAGCGTTTTACCTGACAACACAGGAAAAATGTCAACAATAATAAAGCCTAGCACTGAAAGAGGACACGTCTTGGAAAGACGGAGTAGTGCAGTCTTCATCTTGTGAATGAGGTGGGGCAGAAGAAGTGTTGGGTGAGTTTACCAAGGCTACCTGGCACAGTAACAGCAAAGAGAGATAAAAAAGCGCTTCCAAGGCCAGTCCTAATCCTCCTTCCACTGGCCAACACCAAAATAAGTCCAACATATGATCAGGGCTGCATCTTTCATGGACAGTTATTAGAAAGAGACTGTAGCCAGACATCAGAATAACACTAAATGCAGTACAGTAGTGCCAACCTGGATCTCCTCTTTAGTAGCTAAAGTCCAAGGAAAACACTGAAGCATTTTCAGAAGCCCAGCTCAGACAAACCCTGCTGAATGGACACTTTAGATGGCCACCTCTGATAACCTCTTCCACCAGCTGGGAAGTGGCAGCTGTGTGTCAAGGCTGGTTACTGCAGTCACCCCTTCTGAAGACAGAAACTGTTTGACTTCATTACCTAATGCAAGGTAGACAGATCCCACCAAAGAGCCCAGGACACTTTTAATGCCCAAAAGGAAAGACCACCCTCCCTCTTTGGTATCCAGTCTGCATAACTTTACTGTGACAGGCCAATCTCTCTGCCACTGCGAGGGCTCAGGGCTGCATCTGCAGTGGGATATCTAAGTGTAGCTCCATGTACTCCAGTTGCTTATGTGACCCCGGGCAGGCAAAAATACCATGGAGACAGAGATTGCATTTGCAAGGTGTTGAAGGGTAAGAGGCATTTCTAGGAATTTCCCACTTCAGCTGCAGACTTTAAATGCATATAAATGCATGGTAAAAAATACAGATATAGACAAAGATGCTTGGAAATTGCCAGGTCTCCCTTGTTCCTATTTGCTTTGGGTTGGCCCTGTCCTCTGCATTAAACCAAAAACCAAACCCCCCAAAATTGGACTGGGTGGTTTAAACATTGTCAGAGCAGCTCTCCAACTGCCTGACATTGTTAGAGTCCATCATGCTCCTTGTCAGTGTTGATCTAATCTATATTAGCAGGAAGGCAAGTTACTGTGAAGATAAAGCCAAAGTGCTAAAAGATAACGGCCGCGTGACTTTTTTTTCCTGTGTAGCACTTCCTGTAGCAGTGACAGCTTTTGGATTACAGGTCCAACTCAATGTCTATCAAAAGGATGTAATTCTCCAGTACCGCCTGCTGCAAAACACAGCTAGGATCCTTCTGAGTGCCTGAGTTGATCCCTGTTTTAGATGTTCACGCATCTCGGCTCCCTGGGCAGACCCTGGTGTTGACCAAGGTGGTGGCTGTCACACCAATCAGGACTATTTGAGGATTCGGGGTGCTGCAACCCCTGCTTGGTGCTTGCTAACAATTTCGCCTCTGTGTCCTCTCTGCCGAGGATGCGAGTCTGTTATGCTCCCAATTGTATAGCTCTTCCTGCGGCTGCAGCAGGAACTATTTTTGGCTCCAGAGGGTGTTAGTCCATCCGCTGAGGTTTGTATAAAGGTAGCAGCCCTCAGATGAGCTTAGAAAATAAGGAGCATTTGTGGGGTAGCTCTTGAAACCACCTGCACTGTTTTAGGATCATGCAGAAGAAAGCCCAGATCTTCGTCCTGGTGAGTTTTGTCATCTGTATCAAATCTCAGAAAGTCCAAATGCTTAGGAAATGTCACCCTTCCCCTAGCCTGAACTATGTGCTGTCACTGTTGATTGGTACCTTAAGCAGGGAAGGGCATAGTGAGAGTGGAAGACGAAGGGATGGAAGTGCAAGGTCAGTTCAGTCCTCCACAAAGTTTGTCCTAATCTGGGGAAGGAGGGAAAGAAGAGACCTGAGGAGGCTTGGTAACTTATTGTAGCTCCTAGATACTGCTTAGCAGCTCATGGCACTCAAATAGTGACTTCCACACTCTTCAAAAGGTCCCTCCTCTAGGCATCTGGGCATCACACAATGCAGCCTAGAACTCTGCTCCAGCAAACAGAACCTAAAATAAGACCTCATCCCAACTCTGTCAAAGAGAATCTCTTGGGGTGAATTGGCCAGGTCACTTGCAGGGACACAGGCACCCTGTGCAGCAAATGCACACACTGTTCCCTTCATCGCTGTGTGCTTTGGCTGCTCTGACAATGAAACCTTCTAAGTGGGCAGCTGAGACTTTCTGCAACACATCCCCATCCAGATGGCTGCACATTCAGACAGATGTGTGCCATGTTGGGTTGTGCATCTATAGGTGAATCTAAATGCAGCTCCTGCAAGCAGAACCTTAAATAAGACCTGATCCAAATGTTGTCTTAGTCAAGGTTTTTATTCCTTCATCTCTGAATTTTTTTAACTTTCTTTGAGAAGAGTCTCACTAAAATGAAGGGGATTGTCTTGCAGTAGTGTTTATTATAGTCTTTTGCTATGTGCAGGCTGTCTCTAGAGTATCACCATAGCATGTAAACTCTGACTGGTGTATGGCTGTATTGCACAATACAGTGCTCTTCTATTCTGTAGCTGGGCCTTGCAGAAAGGGAGATATGGGTGGAAAGCCCTCAATTGTAATGTACATTTTTCTCCCTTGGTGCAGACCAGACTGGTTTTCCAGCATGCTTGAGTTATACATCATCCATAGCCAGTCACAAAATGACACTAAGCCTTTTCCAAGCAGAAATGAGATTTAAACATGCTTTTTTTAGTGAGAAGCAACTGGTTTTTTGTATAAATTCCCATCTTTCATCAAACACATCTGCTAAGCACTAAAGTCTTGAGCTGAAAAACGGGACTCAAATCTCAGGAATCTTCCTCCCCAATATATGAGGCAATTCTGCATTGGGTCTGATAAGAGCAACATGGGCATGCTGACGACATGACTAGGTCAGGGTCATGGTACTGTATCTAGATGAGAACAGGCTGCTAGTGGGACCTCTCTGTCCAGGCTGTACCAGGTACTGGTGTCCCCCAGATGGAGGATTAAGGGTCAGGCCATGGAGTTCTGTGTGGCACATGAAGCTGGAGGGGGAAAAATGGACCATAACGCAGCATTGCAAACAGGTCTACCTGTAAGCATATGACAAGACTCACTTATCCCAAGTCTCACATTCAGTGTGCAGGTTTGGACAGGTCTGGAGCTGTGGTAGCTTTTGGAGTGTTGTATTTTGTTCCTTCTCCCCTTCTGTGGGCTGAGATACTCAACCAGACTACGTGCCATGAGCAATGGACTCTGTGATGTATTGTTTCCTTTTGCCAGTGACAACCACCAGTAAGTCTTACTCAGTACAGAGCTGACAAAATCTCAAAAGCAGGAACGTTTGCCAAAACTCCAGTTCCTCTAGAAATCTTTGACTAAAACTACAGTTTTTATTTTATTTGAAAAATTTCAAGGTAAGAAACAATCAAGCAAAATAAAACCAACCCTGTATCTAATCCAGTTCAGTGGATTTAGGCACCTGTATTTTATTTTTGAGATACTATAAGTGGTTTTGGACATGAGATGCAGTTCTTCAGTTCTGGGAAGCTACCCATGACAACCTTGGTTCTTATGGCCCCAATAATTCTTAGGGCTGGTGCTCAGCCTGCAGGGTGCCAGGATATGCTACAGATATACCTCATCTCTTGAAATTCCTGGTATCTCCAGGAAACCAAAGAGAAATGGAAAACCCTGCTCTGCTTATTTTTTTTTTTCCAAGCCATATCTGGTACTATTTTCTCTGTTACAGCTCCTGCTGCAACATTTACGATCATGTCATAAATGAGGACAAGTATTTATTACAGGGCGGCTGTACGCACTGATTTGGCTGGAGGTTGTCCCAGGAGATGGAGGACATTCCCACCATCCTGAAAATAACCCTTAGGGTGCTTGGCTTTAATTAGGACATGAGGTTTCTCCTGTATCTCTTGAGCTTGCCCCTGGGAACTGGCCCATCCTGGGGGATAGAGAAGTGACAGAGCTCAGTGTTGGTGTTGGCGCCAGTTCTAGGGCACATAATCTGATAGGGTGAGTGCCCCATGTCCTGGCATCTGGTATAGATGTCACGGTTCCTGTATCTCCACATTTTTAATGCTCTACTGTAATTTGTTATATACCCATCTAGAGACATTAAACTATTTTGAGGCTCCATTGCGATTGGCACTGCCTGTAGGGTCTGCCTTGGAGAAACCACCCTAGATAGATGAAGCAATTACCTAGTTCTTTTTTACCTATGTGGACTGGGAGGTGGAGAAGAGCAAAGTGCCCAAGGTGGGACTAAAACCGATGCCTCTGTGCTTGATGGCTTAATGACAAAGTCAGGTCTCCTTAGCTGGAGGCAACTGGAAGAGAAAGCTATCTGTGCTGCTCCTGCTGAGAGTGGTGTAGGGTTTGGGCTGGGTACGTCCTCACATATACCTGCTGAAGTGGCAGGTGTCCTAAAGCCCTGACAGCCATGACAGAGTTCAGTCTACTCACAGCCACGGAGAATCCATCACCTTGCATTGGGGATTTTGCTGCCATTTGTCAAGTGATATCTCAGCTGTGACTACTTGTCAGAGAAATTTTACTGTGGATGCTTTATCCCCTTATGACTTCCACTGGACACCTTGATTTACAGCTTCCAGCTCTCAGCCCAGATGGAGCAGCGCAGTGACAGTATTGGGTGATGCAGCCCGTGCAAGCTGGGGAAATGCTGCCGTGTCACCCAGTAATGGGAAGGCAACAAGAACTGTCTGCTTTCCTTTTTCCCTGTGACCACAGTGACACAGAAGTGCTGGTCTGTAACAGGAGGAAAGAGGATTAGCTCTGGGGACCAGCTCTCTGCCTGTGCATCACCCAGCACACACCCTACTGCCCATCGATGTCCTGTGCATGAGGCTACAGCAAATTGTCCTTGTGGGCTCTGGAAAAAGGCTCTGGTTCTCTTTGCTGACCCATGTTCTCCATTTCACTGTCTTTTTCTCGCTCTGTCCTTTGGCAGAGAGGGGGAGACAGGGAGTGCGTGACCCTGGCTCTGCCTCCTACGAGGGCTGCTTGGCGGTGCTCAGGCTGCGAGCACAGGGGAAGAGACATCTCGTCTCTGAAGTGGCTTTCCCCTAGGGACACAGAGGCTGCGTTGATGTGGGCTCTGGCATGTCCGCACATCCGTGCACCAGAGAGATGGACTGGGGAGCGCAGCCCTGCCGCAGGCAGCAGAAACTTCTCTCTGTGGCTTTGCATATCCACAAGGCTGATCCAGCTCCCTCCCCTCTGGCTCTGGCACAGTCAGTCCCACACATGCCTCCCCTGTCACGTTTCCTGGTGGATGTTGGCTCATGCAGGGGCTGGAGCAGTCTGCGTGGATGCAGCTGGCCAGGGCAGGGAGGGAGGGCAACACCACTCAAATCCATGGTCCTCTGGAGCAGGTGAGAAGAAGCTGACATTCAGCAAAAGGGTCGTAAGTATTAACCTCTAATCTGCCAGCACCCGAGGCACTAGGTGCTAGCTATTCAATATGCATCCCTAAAACCACAAGGCAGATTCCCTGCTCCCACTGGAGGCATAGGTCAAGCCCTTGTTAGCGCCTCTGGGCACAGCCTCGCTCTGCAAGTATGCCTGCATGGCTTGCTGCAAGCCAAAACAAGTCAAAAGCCACATTAACCCTGCAGAGAAGCAGGATAGACTCATTCAGCCTTCGGGATGCTTGCTTGGGTAATGGCATTGTGCTGACTGCGTTTGCACAGACCTGCTCAGCCCAGAGCATGGACTGCACTTGCTGTGAGCTATTTACAAAACACCGTGGACCTCTGCCTGCAGGAGCTGCGTTCAGCTGTACTCATATCACTCCTGAAGGAGCTCCTGAAGACCTTTTAAGATAGGGGCTAAGTCAGAGAGCAGCTGTGTGGGAACTAACATGAAAGATCAGATTGTATTGGTAATCAGTAAACACTACATTCGTGATACAGGGAGCAGGGGATTGATCATTATTAAAAATCCCCATTCCTTTATTTCCTTACCCAGGGTAGTGTTCACACATCTCGGTGCAGGGTGTGAGGAGGTTTTTATTGGCATGTGTTTGGGCAATGTCATTATTCATGAATGACAGAGTGAGGTGAAGGGGGTGAGTTATGTTGGCCTTTGCAGACAAGTGGCAGTAAAGTAAGTTTATGGTACCGCCTCCTGCACCATCACATATTTATGTCCCATATTTATCTTGCTTTGTTAGCCGTTTCTGCTTGCTTGTCTTGCAAGGCCATCCCGCCTCCATTCCCCCAGACTAGCAAAGGGTCGAATTCTGATATTGCAGCTCATGCTGGGCAGCAGTGACTCCACTCCAGCTCCCTGGAGACGTCCAACCTAAATTCCTTTTTGGCATCAGTGAGGGCCAACCCTACCTACATGTTGGCTTCCTCCAGGTTCAAGCCAAGCATTTCTGCAGGTCCTCGGTGGAGTTGAGCCCAACCTCTCTCAGCAGTTTGGGACATGACCGGCTCACCAGACTGCTGAGATCTTGAACCATAACTGGTGCAGCCCATAGGTACCTGCTCTGGTAAGCAAGGGACTTGCTCCTTGATTCAAGCTTGCATGTCTGAGAGGCTCCACATTGCAGATGCAGGAGAGCATCACAGTTACAATGCTACAACTTGACTTTTAATATATGACAAGAAGGTAAGTATTGACAGGTGGCAGTTTTATGAGCACCACTGTCTCCAGTTTCCCTGTGGATTAATATCTCCTGATTGATTTTTTTTTTAATTGCCTGTATTAAGAGCTCCCATTTTCCTTGAATAAACCCGTCACCTCTTCTCACACTCCTTGGGCTTGCCAGCAACCATGTTTGACTGTAGAAATCAACCCTTTTGAGTTGCAAAATTATTAAGGACAAATTGATTCCAGGAAATTCAATTCTCCTCTGCCTTTGTTCATGTACTGTAGCTGTCTATGAGGTACCCTCCCCTGCATCTAGCTAACAGGTTCAAAAGTTACTCAGTACAAGAACATACATAGACACATTTGCATGCGTGCCAATCACTTGTTGGGACCGGAGAAGGACATTTTGACATTTGGAATAAGAAGGTGTTTTATTTCCCTTCTTCCTGGATGTCCTCTTGCAATCTGTGCTGTCATCTCTCTCTCTCGTTCCCTCTCTATCAGGGAAAGGGGTAGGAGCATTTTAGAGATGGGGCTCTCCCTGTGAGTGCTAATCTCATTTTAGGCTGCATAACCCCTGCAGAAAGCAAGAGGAGGAATGGGATTTATTCTGGTCTGGAAAAGAAAGGAGAAGGTTTGGGGTGAGGAGGAAAGGTGCTCATCCAGGAGGTCCAGAAGCCTTTTCACTTTGGAAACAAGGCTGGGAAGAAGTGTGTATAAAGCCAGTTGTGTTGCAACTTGCAGACTGGACAACTGCATGTTTGCGTATCATCATGTCCCCGTGGCCAAGGACAGTTTGTTTCCCTGGTATCTGACAATACCAGAGTTTCTGCATCCCATGGAAGGTCCATCCCATGTCAAAGCTGGTCAGAGGGAAGGGGATTAAGCCCTGAGTGAGAAGGACCTGATTCTGTCATCTTTAAAGCCAACAATGAGATTTAGACTGCATCCCCAGCCAGAGAGGTCAAACGCATGGTTTTCATTATAGATCCCCACTCTGCTTTTTCCCCATTTTTCTGTTCCCTGGCTGGCCCGTGATGTGCCGCCACAATACAAAGACATGAAAGAGTAGCCCTTTGTAACATCTGACAGCAGCACACAGTCCCCCATCTGTCCCCGGGGGCTGCTCTGCAGCGTGATCCTTCTATTGTGCTCCAGCCCTGTCTGGAGGGCAGTGATTTGGCTTTGCACATATGAATTACCTGTGGAAGGACAGACATCTCTAACATACAAAGTAAAGGACACTAAACTATGATAAACAGAGCTTTCTATTTCACTTCATGAGGGTGTAGCGATAATTCTTCTCCAAGTCGTCTCTGCTTCCCTTTTCTGAGTTATTGACATATATTCCCTTTTGCTGCCAGCTTCGACAGCTGCTGCTAACTCAGCCAGCGCCCATCTTTCAGCCCTGAATAATCAAGTGACTGGGACAGCTAACAGAAGGACAATCTCCCTCTAGGACATGATGGTCCCAATGTACAAACACATTCAAACACAATGAGGTTGAAAGGAGAGGGCCAGGTGGGCAAAATGCCCGTGCTGGTACACTGTGATTTTAAACACATGACAGCAAAGGATAACAAAATTTCTACCGCAATATTAATCCTATGTCACTGCCTGTTTCAGCCTTGTATGCTCAGTGTGGCTCTGCTGTGCCTGATCCACCTGCCTCCCTTCCCCAGCCCTCTACTCCAGCAGCCAGGAGCATGAGAGGCTGCAAGAGAGCCAAATTTGTCCTTTTCATATCCTACATGGTGGTGCTAAAGTGATAAGCTGAACAAAACAGTGGAGTCCCAATTCCTCAGCCTCCTGTCAAGAGGGAAATCCCATCCCACCAGCAAGGACAAGCCCCTGGAGAGCGGGGTTTTAGTAGCATTCAAGGTAGAGACTGCGTCTCTCCATCACAACAAGCCGTCCTAAGCCCTAAGTCCTGCTAATGTCTTCCAAAAAGTGGAATGATATCCAGACAATTGGAAATATCATGGTATTTCCTTGGTGTTGGTCCAATGGAAGATTTAACAGGTGTCACTGGATGCTTTGATACAATTTTGATCTTCCCTTGATGTTATTTCTGACACCTTGCACTCACACCAGCAGACTTCAGCAAGTTCCCCCCGAAAGATGTCGCGGATGCGCTCAGCAGGACTTGCCTACACAGAGCAAGTGTTTATTTATTTGCAGGATCCAAGCTAATACCTTTCTTACCGAGCACTTGGAGCGTGAAACGCAGTGGTCGCATCTAGATAGCCTACCTGGAGCTCTGGAAATTTTTAGTGTAGAAATGAAACGCACTGATTTGGGGAGGGAGAAAGAAACACAAAAGGCCTTAAGATTTCACTGATTTCTCTTGAGACACTTTTCTGTACACAAAGTGTTTCCTGCTCTGTTCTTGGAAGCATTACCCTTGGCTGGGCCTGGCCTTTAAAGCATTACCAGCTGTATGCAAAAGAGAGTGCAAAGTGCCAAAAAGCCCTGCAGGCTATTTACATTTGGCTGGAGCTTGCTGTGTTGGCCAAGCTACAGAGATACTTTGTTCATCAGCCTTGCAAGGAAAGCAGCTACTTCAAGCTGTTTGGTCCTGTTTATACACAGAGTTACCATGGAAGTCCCCATGCCTTGCAGCTTTACACACTCACATGTCCAGGGTATATTTTTCTGGGACCTGGTTTGTCTCTCCTCTCCCTTCTCATTTGGCAGGGGATTGGTAGGAATTTCTGGGATGAGGTTCTTTGGTAGATGTTGGGTGCAAACTGATTTATGTCTACAGTGAAGGGCTGTTTGGTGCTGCGTGGATCCTGTCTCGATGCAAGCAAAAGCAGGTGGAGCAATGGGATACCTCCTGGGTTGGTAAGAACATTTTTCCCAGGGTGAATTTAGGGAAAGTATTATGAAGCAAGTGGCAAATCCTGCAGTGACAGGCATAAGAGCAACTGTTTTTTTTGGAGACTTTAGGGAAAACGTAACAACCTTTGCAACATTTCTGGTTAAGTGCGGTTGTTTGAATCCTTGGGCTACTAGCCCAACTAATAAGGATGTGGATTTCTTGCCATTTCTTTCTTCTATTTTTTGTTACTTTACCTGTTGTATTAAAAAGACTTCTCATAGCTGACGACTTGTCATTAATCACTTCTTGCAAACACGTCATAGGCAGACTGATTCACGGGCATGGCAAAGCTGGATGCAACGGTATAGCTGGAGGCCCTCTTCTCCTGGCTGGCTCTAGGTCTCCAGCTTAGGGCATTTTGCATCTCTGCCCTGGGAACCAGTGCTGGAGCAGACTATCACATTGCTTCCTTGGCCTTGTACCAAGGCCCAAGATCACCTCACGTGCTTGATGGGGTTGTTTGAATATGGCCTTCTGTACTGCAAGAAATTGTGTCCTCAGCGAGTGTTCAGAGGGACCACTCTGCTGAAGGGAGTGGAGATGCATGACCTTCCCCAGCTGCTGATGAAACACTCCTCTCTGTGTCTGAGATCTGATCTCAGAGCCTGAGTGAGGTTGATGGGGACTTCTCCCACTCATTTTAGCAGAGCAAGGGCTTGACACTAAGAGGTGCTGCAGTTGTGAGCAAGTGGAGGGGGTGTAAAGCTAAGCCCTGCAGGCTGGCCAAAGGTCTCCAAGCCCAGCTGGCTGGGGTGGAGCCTGGACAATACAGCTACACCTGTGAAATAAAGGTGCTTTGAAATAAATGCTGCTTTGGCTATCAAACATCCTCACTCAGGAGCAGAAATGCTTGGGAAGCAAAACAGCAATGTGTCTGTCTGTGCACTTGCTCTCTACTGAAGAGGGAGTCAGCCAAGCCTGGAGTTCATTCTGTCTTGGCCAATAGTTAATAATAACCCTGCAACAGCTTCTTTTTTTCATTGCAAATTAAGGGTGGATGAATGGCCTGGATAAAATTAGAAATCTCTTCCTGAAAGGCTGAGCTGAGTTTACAAAGTTATAGCTCTGCGGACATCCTGTCACAGCTGGGGAATCCCAGCTGCTCTCTGAAGGGTGAATAGATGATGTCAAAATGCACACGTGTTGCATGCTCTGGGTTAGAGGGTCCTCCCCATCATGCTGGCTTCACGTCACAACAACTTTGAGGAGGTTGGTGGGGCAATTCCTGATTTCACCTTCCTTTATTGCCAAGACAGACAGCTCAACTTTCCCCTGCTGTAGTGGGCAAGTCCCCCATGGGGTGTTGAGCATTAAGGGCTAATGGGAGGTTGTCTGGGCTTATGTGATGGATGTGCATTGAGTGAGTCAGATCACAGGAGAAGAAAGGAGCACAGGCTCGGGAAGGACTTCTAGTGGGCTCCTTTGAGCATAATGCTTAGGTACCTGCTGGATAGGGCACTTTCTAGATGCACATAGCAGGCAGGAATTTGTTAGGGAGGCTGTCCCTCATCCCCTCTAGTACTATGCCTCTTCCCAGGGCCTTCTGTGTGACTCTCTGCTCTACCCTGGCCATCCATCCTTGAGGCAACATGATGAAGTGGTGCCCATGTTTTGAGGGTGCCTGGCCCTGATGCTGGTTTGTAAATCGAAACTGATTTTTTCTTGGCTGTGAGACCCAGAGCCCTCAAGAGGCTCACCCATGAGAGAGTTTAGCAGCAAGGGTCAGCACTGGGTGAGGTTCGTTGTGGTAAAACCCACTTTTATTTCCATTTCTTTTGTGGGTAGAGGGGGTAAAGGCACAACTGGGTATGACTGAGCTGCTGTGACAGACCAGATGTCCCCTTCAGCGGAGCCCATCGCTGTGTGCTCCTACATCGTTCCCACCAGTGAGGCTGAACATGTGAGCTCAAACCAGCATGACACAAGACAGACAATAGTCGGCAGTAGCTGTTTAAACCATGGTAATTCCCATTTGATTGTGTCCCCACAGTCTTAGCTAACATGAACTCTGAGCCATTGACTTATATGCTTTATTTGGATTTTGCTGGCATCTAAAACGATCCACTGAGGTCAGTAGAGATGAGGTACACCAACTCAGTATTAAGCCCAGCACTTTCTGCATAGTACTAGCATTTATATCCCCTCTAGAAAGGCTGGAGAAAGCACAGGTTACCTTCATAATAAGGTATTAAAAAAAATCCCCAAGCAAAACAATATGTGTTTGATAGCCTAGAAGATCTGTCTGTTGGTTTTAAAAGTCATTCTGGGCTTTTATATAACAGTGTAATTAGTTGATACTATAAACTTATTATGTACCTGCTGGAACATAACAGCTCCTTTGAAGCAATTCGGATCTATTGTGTAATTATATAATTAGGCCACATGCCATACTTGGGAGATTGTGCGAAGGGGGAAAGCTTTCCATTTCAAAGTAACCGACAGCCTTGGTGGCTACGGGCATTTTTTTTTTCTGCTACCCTGCAATTTAGAAAATGCAGAACTCTTAAATATATCACTCTTTGGCTGACTTAAGCACCCCAAGGGGGTCTGCAATGTATTGATAATAAAGAAATTTCCTTGGACAGTGCAGACCTGTTCTGCATGCTGTCAAATGTGATGGGATCCGGCACTTCCAGCTGCAATGGAAGGGAAGCAGAAGTCAAATAACTGGTTAAGAGTGTCTTAAATAATCTGGTTGCATTAGTTTCAGGGTTTTTTTCAGTCACTCCAGAATTATTACAGCTGGATTTTCCCTTCCCTCTTATAAGAGCTTTTATGCGTCTTCCTCTTTGGGTGGATGGAACAGTCCTGTGTAGGACATGAGACAAGGGCTGGTTATACCATCTCAGCGTCTAGAGTGCCTAGCGGTAGTTCAGCGCTGTTTGATCTGCTGGTTGCTTGCTGGCACTGTACAGTATGCAGGCTTATGAAGAAGAATCGCTGGGATGAAAGCAAGTTTGGTGGTCCCTAGCTGTGGTGAAACACAAGAAGAGAATCAACTGGTTATTGGTTTTGGTGGTGAATCTTGACAGACCTCCAAAATAGGACAAGGACCTCCAGAGCTCAGAGCCTGAGCCTGCACAGCCTGGGCTTGGGGTGAGATGTCCAGACATAGTCACCTATGAGGTAGGTGTAAGCTCTGCCTTGGAGTTGGTCTCCTCAGCTCTCTTTATGTGAAGGTCTGGCCCAGGGTGTGACTCTTCTTATCTAAAATAGACAGCAAAGCAGAAGAAAGTGAGGTGCTCTTTGCAGGGACCCGTTTCCCCTATTGTCTCTAGTGGGAGTCCCCTGTGAGGTGTTCAGAAAGACAACATCATCACAGATGTCTTTAACTACATGAAACCTATCCCACCCTGGTTTCCTACTCATCAGTTGTAGGAGACCCATCTCTGCCGTTGAAGAGAAACATTAACACAACAGCGCTTCAACTTTTTCCTTTGTGAAGGATAAAACTGTCCTCATCTCCCAGGCAATCTGGGCTTGGGGAATGATTGTGTTTCCTAGCTGGGATCTGTATCAAACCGCTACCCTTCTGGATACATCAGGCCTAATGTCAGGCTCACACAGGTTTTGAGCAGGAGGCCCTGACCCGCAACATCCACCTTCAAGAAGAGTCTTGGTTCAGGTGCAAAATTCAGGTGTTTGTAGTTCTCAGACTTTGAATTTGATGCTGCTAGATTTGTAGGACTTGTGATTGACTGGAACATACCTGCTCCTGAGGCAGGGGAACCAAAGGAGTTAAGCCATGATATGCCTTTGTGGAAGGATTTTGAGGACGTGCTGTGACAGAGCCTAGGACTCCCTGGAAACCAAACACTTGCCCTCGGTCCCTGTGTTTGAGGCCTGGTCCAAACTCTAAATCAAAGGGATTGTTTCCCTTAACATCAGTGCTCTAGTGGGATGAGTCCTCTGCCTTGATGAGAGCTGTCAGCTCAACCGTCCTTCATCACATGGCACAGAAATGTCATATTTTAATGATTGGGTTTCCCTTTGGAGGCTGTGCTGGAGCGGCTTCTTGAGAGAACATCTCCAAAGATGTGCTCCAAGAGGGAGTCTCTCATGGCATAAGTCCTTATTTCTTTGTTACCTAGGCATTAGGGGAAGCAGGTCACTTTTTGCACAGCATTTTTAGGAGTATATTTGCAGATAGCTGCTGTGGGTTAGATTCTGGTGTCGGTATAAATCCTGAACAAGTTCATTAAAGGTTGTGCATTAAACCATGCTATTTGTGAAGCCTAACCGTTCTGAACACAGAACACAAAAGGACCATTGCTAGGGTCTTGCAAAACAACAAACAAATAAAAAAATTCATCTGGGAACATTAAGGAATATTTCAGCAAATTCTCCACAGCCAACATTAATTTTTCCCTATGAAAAGCTACATCTTTTTTCTTGTGCTTGAGCACAATATCTTCTGTTAAGAAAAACTGTGCAAATTACTCATGTGAAGAAACCTGACCTGCCTAGCAGACTGGAACATGACATGACATATATATATACATATACATACACACCTACATATGTATACATAGAGACCCCACAAAAAAGATGTTAGTCGGGAGATGATACAGCTGTTTTTTTTTCCCAACTCAACTTTTGCCCAGCCAGATTTACTGAAGGATTTTCCTCATTATCTCCTGCTGAACTGTCTTGGCAAGTGGACCTTGAAGATGAAGTCAAGCATGATGTTTAACTATACCCATTTCAGCATCCCTATAGGGGCCTTTTTAGTGTTTTTCTTGAAGCCATTACTGGGTTTTCTTCTGCCTCAGCAAGAAGAGTTCTGCAAAGGAGTAAAGGAGTTTGCAAACCTGTTAACCTGGGGTGCACAGAGGAAACGGAAAACACAAATTTCCCAACATACCTGGCTCTCTGCCTCCTGCAGAAAATGTGGCCCAGCGCTAAGTAGTGCCTGAGACATGCAGAGCATCTCCAAGCCACCTGAGGTCCATGCTGTAGGACATCCCTATAAAGAGACGTAGGCTGAAGCTACCAGAGGTCTAAAAGTGTTGAAATCTGACTCTGAGCCCACATAGGAAGGAAGAGTAAATGCTAAAAAGGGTTTAAAAAAGTGAACAGTGACAGTAGTAAAAAATGAAAAGTTGGGGGTTTTTCCCCTGCTTTTTAAATCCCAAAATGATGGCATGGCCTGTGGAGGACAGATCACCCTGTGTGTGAGTGTGAGAGTGTGTGTGTGTGTGTGTGTGTGTGTGTGTGTTCAGAGGTTGGTACAATCTATTTCACAAGGCACCAAACACTTGGACATTTTCATGCCAATGGTGTTTCCTGTGAACGCAAGAACGAGGCAAGACTCGCTCCCTGCTGCCTGCAGCTCACAGCAGGCACTGAGGGGTGTTTCATCTGTGGGATGGGTCTCTCCCCCGTGTGCATCCCCTGAGCTTTGAACTTCAACTACAGCCTTCCCCTTTGGCGGAAACATGTAAGAGACACAGACAGGTTTTTTCTCCACCCGGCTGCCTGCTTTCATGAAAAGCACAGGGCTGACGCTGCGCTTGAGACCTCTTTCAGCTCACATGGGCAAAGGGGACATGAAGGCGCTGGAGAAAGGGTGTCTTCATGTGGGTATCACTGCAAGCATCCCATTTCCGTGGGATGCTTTTGTCTTTTTTTAAAGAAAAACTTCCTGCTCTTACCCCAGAGCCTGTACCTCTGCAAACCGAGGGCCAGAGTCCCTTCACAATGTGCATGATGCCTTTGTGCTCTCTGGTGCTACCCAGGTGTTTGGATACAGTCCTCAGGAAGGGATTTTCCCCTCAGTGATGGAGATCATCAGTTTCCTACTGTTTTTCTTCCTGCTCCATTGCCTTGATCAGCTGAGCCAGAGTTAAGATGAAGCTTGGCTGGAATGCCCCGCTCGGCCATGCTCCCCGCCACAGCAGGGGCAGCCGTCGGCTCTGCAGGGTCTGGCTGGGACCCAGCTGGAGGATCAGAGAGCAGCCGTGAGCTCCCTCAGGACCCACCACGCCAGTGTGCCAAGCAAATCTCAGCTCAGCAGAGAAACTGGCCTGTGACAGGGGCTTCGCAGTGCTTGTGCCAGCTGAAATACAGCCATTAAGCTGCTTGCTTCTTGTTTGCCCAACAGCCCCCGCAAAGCTGGAGGATGCCATTAGAAAAGCTGAAAAATTGCAATGTTTCATCTTCTGCCCACTTCTGCTGTCAGCCTCTAACCTGAGGCCTTAGTATCCAAGGAAAGATACAAGTGCTTGTGTTCTATGGGGCTGGGCAGCAGACACAGGGTCCTTTGTGCTTAAACAGCGTGGACATCATAGGATGGAGATTTCATCTCTGGGCTGCTGAGGACTGTAGATCCTGCTGGTGGTGATGCAGCCAGCTCACTGTTGTGCAGGGCAGTGGGGCTGATGGGTTGCAGAAGCCCAGAGCAGAGACCCAGCCTGGTGTCCCAGCACCATGTTCCCAGGATGCAGGAGGATGCACATGCTTGGATGTGGCTCCAGTAATAATAATAAATAATAATTTTTATTATAAATTGTTATCTTGGTCTTACTATTTTACTATTAATTACTATTACTATTACTGTTCGGATTGTGAGACCACCTCTGAACCCCCTACCAATACAGGCTGAAGGTAGCCCTTCCCCAAGAAATAATTACTCTATATTCAGATTGTAAGCCAAGAGTTGGGAAAACACAGGGTTACAGTAGCTGCAGAGAAAGCTATGGGATAGGCTTCCATCCAGAGATTGGAGGCTCTTCATCATCTACAGTCTAGTGCCTGCACAGGGACTTTCCCTGCAGGGCTGTGGTTTGAATCTGTGTTGAGACAACACATCATTGCATCTACTTGATATTTCTCCAAACTCCCAAACACCAGGAATGGTTTTCTCCAGCAACATTTCTCCGCTGAATAGGTCCTTGGCTCCTCTGATCTTCTTTTGGGTGACAGTGGCTTGGTTTTGTAGTCTGTGTTTCACTAGGATCGGCTCAGCAGTCCCTGCACTGTTACACTGGCTGTGATCTCTCCATCTGTTCAAACCTGTTCTTTCCTGGTGATAGTTTAGTTTTCCTTGCCTTAAAAGGAGACAACGATCACCACTGATATATCTTCTTCCCTTGCTCCTCACTGTAGTTTTCATCAACTGGTGGCACATCTGTATTCCTAGGAAACTAAGCTGTCCTTAACATCTAATTTCTCTCTGTCTCCTGCTCTGCAGGCAGTGATGTATCTTTGCCAATTTATTGAAGAATTAGCTCAGGATAAGGATCTGTGTACACTTTATACTTTACTTCCCAACACCCACCGTTAATAATGAGCATGTCCTTTATGACCCAAGTCTTGTTTTAAGTGAATGCAAAGTATTGGCTCTTTTCTTGATGATCCATAGCCCTTGCTGCCACACATTGCTACCTGGAATGTTTCCAAGAGTTTTGGAACAACACACTGGAATACATCACAAACGAACCAGTTTTGCTTGTCTAAGTTTTGTCTCTGGGGATTTGGGAGGGACGGCAAGGGAGGAGGGGGATGAATATTTATTAGCTTTTAATCAAAGAAAGTGCTCTCTGTAACCAGACAGGCTACTGTCTGCCTCTGATCGAAGAGAGACATCAAGGTCCCTGGTTCTTTGCTATGCTGCAGCACGTGCCCCTCTGAGTTGTGCAAATGGGTTGCAAAGCACTCCAAGAGAGGTCTGTCTCTGTTTGGATTTCCCTCCATCCAGATTTTCCTGGCCATGTCCACCCAGGGTTCACCTGGAGAAAACAGTTGCTAAATGAGTGGAGATCAATGGCAAAGTGCATGTGCAAAGACCCTGAGAGAGGAGGTGTGTTTTGGATAAGTTTGCATGCATTCAGGTGATTTCTACATGGACTGGGCATCTGGGGTGTCCTGGATAACCCCTCCAAACCCTGTGCTAGATATCCTGAGTAGGCAAAAGCAACCCCTCTCAAGCAGAAAGGAGAGCAGACAAGATATAAAGCGACAGAGGCCCGGAGCTCCAGCGTAGAGCTCTGTACCCTGAGCCAGGAGGCAAGGAAGCTGCTGAGTGGTTTATGGGAGCGGTTGCCAGCCTTGGTCCAGCTCCTCACTGAGTGTGGCAGCCCCTGGTAATAGGCTTGGCATGGTGGGAAATGCCTGCTGGGAGCGGGATGCGCGGCCGGTGGGGATATGCCATCCCTTTGCATTGCAGTATGGCAGGATAAAAGGTTTGCATCCTGCTGCCCTGTGACATAGGAACTGCATGCAGACCTGCAAAGTCCTGGGCATCAGGTGGGACTCCAATGCTTGGTTCTGGCTTGGGGTGCGTGCACTTCAGGACCTCTATGTCGTGAGAGGACAGGCGCCAACGGGGAGCCCAAAATCTCTAAGGCAACATTCATAATACTGCACTAACCCAGGCACCAGCCGTGCACAGATTCACAATGGTCCATACTGTTAAATTGTCATCACGCTCCTTGGCACGGCTTCATCCTCTCTCAGATAGTGCCTGGGGGTTCTTCAAGGGCTGGTCTGGGGCAGGGACCGGTCCCAGCTGTCGGCATGGCTGAGGCCACCCTGTTTAGGGTTTGGAGGGGAGGAGAAGAGAGTTTGGTTTATAGGCCTGTGTCGTGCCATCTGACCACGCAACTGCTCTTCGTCTCTTTTATTTACTGGTATGGACATAGCCTCCTTGTTCAGCAAAATCCTGCTCACTCCCCTCCTGACTGTAAAACCAAGGGAGTCACATATCCCACCCTCTTAGAAATACAGCTCCCCAGCTAAAGGGACGTCTGGTAGGAGCCCTGCATTTGCGTTAGCGAGAGGCCAAAGAGAAAATGTGAACAAACCATGCTGTGGGGATCAAATGATCTCAAGCCAAGGCTAGATCACCTCAGAGCTGTTTGGGGCTGAATTTTACCCTACAAGCCCATTGCAGGACCAGGGTCTTGGACATGTGCTGTCTTTTTATGCCAGACTGCTCCGGGTGCCTGTGTGGCTCCCATGGTGCTGCTGCCTGAGCATCTCACAGCTCTCCAGAGAGAGAGGGAATGGCACACCAATACCCCTATGTTACAGACCAGGAGCTGAGAGGTTAAATGACTGGAAACCTTTGGCACAGCAGAGAACAAAGCCAAGCTCTCCCAAATCCCAGGGCAGGTGTTAGCCAGAGATTTCTCTTACTTCTCAGCTGGGATGTCTGCACCGCCAATGTGCCTGCACATGAACCGATGCAGGACCATAGCTTTGGCTTTGCAGGCTGCCACAGACGTGGGCTGAGGGTTCTCTCTGCAGCAGGAAGTCCTGGGGGTGGGAAGGGGACATGTGTGCCCTGAATACAAACGAGATGAATATTTTTCTTATTTCCCAAAGCACACTTCTGTTAGCACTCCCTCTTCCCCTTAGGAAGTGTCCATGCTGGAGTTAAGTCTTCTCCTGTCCAGAACAGACTGGGGATACTGATATGGCAAAGCATCATTCAGCTTGTACCCAAATTGTGAACATCTGATATAAACAAAGCCATTCTTCTGTTTAAAAACCAGCCACACAAAACAGACCAGGCACTCAAGTGATGATTAATGTAGTACAGTAACAGTGTCCCTGAACACTAACTCTTGGGCTTGCATCAGGACATGCATAGGGCTGCAGATGTCCTGCAAAGACCAGGATTGTGACAAGAGCATTACTGCAGAGCTAAGAATGGCAGGATCAGAAGTCTTGAGAGTGACCACAGGGCAGCAATAAAACAACCTCCAGATCTGTGCTTTACATCGGAGCACGTTGCAGGATTGTACCCAAATCCATTCTCTGTGACAGGGCAAAGGAAAATCGCATCCTTGGCATTATGAGGGCGGGAAATGTCAAAGCAAATTCCTAATTAATGTTAGACAGTAAAAATTAAAGCAAAACTTTCAGCATCCTTGTGTTGTGGGGCCGGAGCATGGTAATACTGGTGTTTGGGATAAAGGTCTAGCAGCAAGCAGCGTGGGGGGTTGTGCTGGGAAATGCTGCGGAGGAGACATCTGGCTTCTCTTCAGACAGCCCAAACAAATGACTGGGGACTGCAACCAAGGACCCATCAACACCTTGCAGGAGACAGAATTAAGCTCCTAAGGCATCAAGGGCAGGTTCTGTGACCCCCACAACCCTTCTCTGTCAGCCCAGCCTAAAGATACCCCAGAGCCTTGCTGTCTTGATGGCTATTTGAGGAGCCTGTGCATGTATCTCCTGTATACAGCTATGCCAGGCAGTCCGCTTCCTCACAGCCTGGTGCTCACTGGCATTTCAATCCTGCCTCAGTCTTCTCCTGCTGCCTTTTCCCACCATTCCGGCTCCTTAAAACAGCCTGTCTCCATGACGCCTTCTGCAGAGCCGCACCACGGCTCATCCATCTCCTGCCAGCACCACTGTCTGACAGCTCTGACTAAACAGCAGCTTCCAGCCTCCTAACAAGGTCATGGGGAATAAGAGAGTTTTCTGGATCACGGAAAAATATCAGACCCTCCCACACTACTGCCATCCTTTGCGCTGCTCTCTTCTCTCCTCTTTTGCTTTTCCAGGGGGATTCAGGGGCTCTTTGCTATGCTGCCAAGACACTAATGTAGCAGAGAAATGGAAAAAGTCTGGGTGTTCACATGAACTGATGCCACTTTTTGCAGTTTCAGAAACAAAACGGGACCCAAAATTTCCCAGGGAAGAGCTTCAGCCTTTTAAGTTTTGGGATGGCTCTCTGTCGGGGAGCTACAAGGCCAGTGTTGTCAGTGGGGGGTATTTGCCATGGCTGGAGCATGGATCACTCCTGCAATCAGCACAGCTCGTGTTGCATCCAGCTCCAACAGGCTCCTTCAGACAGATGTGGCACCTTCCCATATAGGTTTGCTTCAAGCTATGGGATTCCTGCTGTTGTGTTGGGATTTCTGGATCTCATGGTTTGGGAGCAAGCAGCATGTGCACGGCAGTATGGGTGGCACAGGTCGTGTCACCTGCAAGGTGCCCTGCAGTGAAGAGGTGGCTCTTTTGGGAGCCTGTCCCCTGGGAGGCTGGGGCTTTTGCAGAGGTCTTGATCAAAGCACAGCAGTGTGGCATCCCTCTGGGCCCAGTGCCAGCTCCCGTCTCAGCAGAACCCTTTGATACTTGCTTGAGATAATCAGCTGTTTAGGAGCTGTAATCCCACTGAAAAGCTTTTACCTCCCGTTTGACTGGAGGGCTGAAGCTCAGGTGTGAAATGTCAGACATGGGTGCTAAGCAATTTAAGGTGGTGTAAAACAGGCTGGTTTTTTGCTGTTGTACTTCCTTATGTGTCCTCTGACGTAATGGTGTGGCTCAGGGGGCTTTTGTGGCCTCCCAGGCTCTGCCTTATTTCCTAAATCCTTAACTACATTCT
This sequence comes from Fregata magnificens, assembly GCA_013389945.1. Lineage (NCBI taxonomy): Eukaryota > Metazoa > Chordata > Aves > Suliformes > Fregatidae > Fregata > Fregata magnificens. The sequence goes on along the minus strand of WAAD01017959.1, from coordinate 334,923 downwards.
CTGGACCTTTTTGATAAGGTTGTTGACTTTCAAATGTTTCAGCCAAAAACTTTTCCTGAATAAGTATAGGCTTTCCTTGGCAGTCCCTTGAGAAAATAAAAAAACTCCAAACATATATTTTGATGCAGTGTTTTGACTTACTGGGTTTTCTAAGAGGATAATTTGGACTGGGGTGCATTGGTGATGCAAAATGCCTGAGAATAAGCCCGCACAAATGCTGCAAAACGCTTTGTGCCTCAGAGAATGACGATCCCTCCAAGTGACCCACAGACAGCAGTGCGTCCTCTGTCTATGTAGGGCAGAATGGCATTAGAAATGCAAGGCATGTATAGATAGCAGGACATTAATCTTGCACGGGGGATCTGCAAACACATCCCCATCGTGAAGAAGAGTCATCGTGTCTACCAGGGAAGGAGGGAGGCAGGACAGAGCCAGAGCAGAATAACACGTCCCTCTTCCATCTGAGACTTCTCTGCAGACAGGCTGACATTAGTCCGACACAAGCACTCACAGGACAGCGCTGGGCAGCCCAAAACAAGCTTTTATATGGCCTGACCACCAACATTTCATCACTTGTCATCTACCCCTGTGCAAGCGCTCACGCTGCGTCACTGGCACAGCAGCCGCAGTGGTAGCCACAGCAGGGAAATGTTAATGAAAATAATCTATCATAGGCAGGGCAGGGCTCGAGGCAGATAGATGAGGGCACTGCGAGCAAGATCGTGCTTCCAAGTGTGGGAGCTGCTGGGTGAAACATTTGCAGGAAGCCTTGTTTTCACTGCAAGGCTCTTGTCCTTGCAGCCCACACCTGGACCGAGGTGACGGGGCTTCCCAGCAGTAGGGTTTGGTGGTGGTGGGTTTAGGCATGGACGCTCTGCTGTTTCCCAGCTGAAGGTCTGGGGAAAGGCTGCGTGCTTATGCGTCCTTACCCAAGGGCATGGCTCATGCGTGAAAGATTTGGCCTCCAGTTCATTCCCCCCCACAACAAATTGGTGGAAATGTAAATGTAGTCCAGGGATGTGCTGATATCTCCTACATGAGAGATGATGCCAGCAAGTGGCCTTGGTCTTCAGCTGGAAAAGGAAGGGTGGAGATCACAGAGGAAGAGCCAGGCATCGAAGCCCATGGCTTTCCTTGGAAGCTGGGTGTGGTGAGACGGCTTCCACCATTAGTAGTGAACAAACCTGAGCCCAAGGTAACTGATCTCTTTTGCAACATTGAACCCTCCCTGAAGGGGTATCGAGACCTTGTGTGCATCGAACAGTGCTACTCAGACACCCTTTATTCAGGAAAATTGAGGTGGTTTTTCATACCTGTGGGGCCATACCTGCCTTCCTCCCACTGGCTCTGCACCTTGGTGTTGCTTGGTGTCTTTCAGCAGGAGAGAGATCCTGAAGCCTCTGCAGCCCTTGCGTGCTTCTGGATGGACCCTGCTGGCTCTGCAACATCCCAGGCTGAGGTGCGAGAAGCCAAGAGGACCCTGGCTCTGCCCAAAATCCCCATGTGCTTTACCCAGCAAAACCCTTGTGGTTGAAAACACAAAGATTGCACCTTGCCAGCCTTGACAGAAGTCTCACCATGATGTTAATATCTGAGCAGATCTTATCCACAGGGAAAATACTCCTCACCTCCCTGGATGCATGATCTCCATCCGAAGGCCCCCAGACTCCTCACCCAGAAGTGGCTGTGTTTTCATTGCTGCCTTGCAATAGCTTTGGGGAGGAAAGTTAATAAAGAAGCTTTTTTTTTTCTTCTTCTTCTTCTTTTTGTTCTGACAAGCAGTTGTATTTTCCTGAACTCAAAGGGGCTTTACAGGTAAAATGAGAATTTCCTTAGAAAATGTCAGCTTTGGTAGAAATGTTTTACTACTTTTGAAAACAACAAGCTTAAAAACATAGGGTTTTTCCCTTCTCTTTCCTCCCTGCTTTCTTCCAAAAACAGGTGGGCAGGAGGGGGAGGAAGATGGAACATTTTCTGTTCTCATTTTCTCACAAAAAAAAAAAAAAGAGAAAAAATTAACACATTGCCAAGAAAAATGCTTTTTTTTTTTTTGTTATTTTGTTCAGATTTTTTTCCATGGAAAAAGACCATCTTTTTAAAACCAGCTTCAGTTGCTGTTATTCTATAATTATACCCCAAAGTCTGGGAACTAGGGCAGAGGAGGCAGTGAGCAGAGGGAGCACTACAGTGTAGACAACGCATGTAACGAGCGCGTTGCAGGATTTTGCAACTGTCCTGTCTCAGCCATATGGTACACGGGGCTTGTTCCAGGGTAGCACTGGGTATTTTTTTTTAAGCATCCATCAGGTTTTCTGCTATTTTGCTGAAAGATGTAAAGAAGGGAAAAAAAAAAATCATATAACTGCCTTTAGGATGAACTATCTAATTAGACTGTGCAAAAACGCTTGCCTCCTGAAGGGAGAATGAATTAAATGACCTGCGGCGGAGGGTGATTCATTTATGCTTTGCTCTTGCATTTCCCCTCTCGTGATATGAATCATTTGGCCACCAGCACGTGCAGGGAGGAGGGCAGAGCTCTCCCACCAGCCCGTGGGACCGGTTTGCAGGACTCAGACCCAAAGCACCATGAGCAGCCAGCCAGGCTCGCTCCTTTAGCAAGCCGTTCATATGAGCTTCAGCTCCTGTGGAGGCTCCCCACAGATTTTTGCCTTGTGGAGGGAGTATCACACATGTCATGAGGTATCAGCTCTGGTTGAAAAGTCTCCAGAGCATTTTGTGTCTCTCACCCAGGAGGTTTCTCTGCTGGTTGCTGGTACCTCTGGGCTTGTGCTGCAGATGCAGAGATGGAGCCTAACTCCTCTCCCTGCCCACCTGCATTCACAAAGCCAGTAGCAATTGAATATCTTTGAGGACTTACAGTCAAATGGGTTTTGAAGTTCTTGGAAAAGTCAGGACTAAGATGCACACAGACAGACACTACAGTAACAAAAGCCTAATTCCCTCAGGAAACCAGGCTAAAACACTTCCTAATGCTGTAATGAAACCTCCACAAAGGTCTTGGAGATAGCTTTAATGCAGGGTTACCCTGACATGACTTCCCAAGGCAGAAATTACAAGCCAAATTGTCATCGGTGCCTCCACCCCATAAGGTTGGCGGTAGGAGCGGAGGGGTGCTCTGGGCTCTTTGCAACACTCAGCCCTTTCCCTGGAGCTGTGGGTGTATGACCAGGCAGGTGGGGCGGCTGCGCTGTCCAGGTCATTCCCTCAAATGCAGACAGTCTCTGGACCATGGGTTTTGACTCAGAGAAAAAACACAACCTGCTTCCTCCCCAAGGCTGGGGTGAGCAGCAACCACCGTCCTCCATAACCTGTAACAGGCAAAACACGTCGGCATGCAAATGGGTGCTCTAACCCTGCGTGAATCACACCAGGTGTAATGGGGATATTTTAATCTCCTTCTGAGTGAGAAAATTAATTGCTCGCTGGAGGAGGGTACAGTTTAAAAGGGAAAGTCAAGGTCCTTTGCTGTCTGCTGGGGCTGAGTCTCGCTTGTACTGTTTCAAACCAGGAATTTGATAAGGACGGGTGTGTGGGGAATGACTCTGCTCATGTGGTAGACTTGGGCAGAAAATCTTAGCATCACCTTTTAGGAAACAACAAAGGTCAGTGCCTTAGAAATCTTCATCTGTCCTCTCTCCTTCCTGGTATGGAAGTGCAAACCTGCAATCATTGGCTTGACCAGGTCACGCTTGGAGTCCTGCTCAAACTTGTCTCAGCTCCTTTCCTTTTGATGAAAAAATTTCTCTGTTTGCAAATGTTGCTGTTTCTGAGAAGAACCTATTCTGCTGGTGTGCAGTGCCTGCAGCTTGGGCCATCATGTTAAAACTGAGCTCGTCTTCTACCAAGACTCTCCTCAGAGCCTTGACCAGCTGCCTTTATATCGCAGGAAAAAAAAAAAACCCACTTAGGAAGGACACAGGGATGTGACTGGTAGCAAAGACGCAGTCTGTCACAGGAGAAATTTGAAATATGTCACCATCAGAGCTGGACAAAAAATGCTGTTGTGTCTTTTGTTAACTTTGCTTTGTTGTTGTTGAAAAAATATCTATGGCAGACAAAATGACAAATTTCTGAAATATCCAGCTGGCTGTTTCTACATCTAATTCAAACTCCTGAACGGGCTTGCTCTTCATGCTCTAAGGAAGCAAAGGCAAAATTCCCTGTTGTTTAAGGGAACTTGTCCTCTCCTGTCTCATCTCTGGGAAAACTTCTGGACAGCTGGGCAAAACAAGGTTGTTTCTCCGCTTTCCCACTGAAGCTGCTCCAGTTTGCATAAGAGACTTAAATATTTGTGGGAGCATGGACACTGGCCTGGACACCCATGTGAAGGGTGCTCAAGCACTGAGCTCCATTTTGCTGGCCAGAGGCACATTTTGGAGCTAAAGAAGGGTAAGTGCTTTCCCTCGCCACGGCAATGAGCCCAGCCGGGAGGCTGAACCTTTGGGGTCTCTAACGGCAGTTCCCAGGTATGTCTTAAAGAGGTTTCTTATTTGTTAAGAGCCTCCCCGATTAAATACTGACATTTCCATTTCTGTTGTAAAACAAGCGTGAGTTCAGCCCCAGGGTACAAGGAATGAGAGTGAACGTCAGGTTTTGACCTGCAGGCAGTGCTGGCACCAGGTGAGTGATGGGGACACTAACCCGGAGAGGCAGACGGCTTTCGGCATGAAACCAACCCCCCCGCATCTGCCTACCTCCAACCTGCCTGGCTCAAACCAGACAGCAGCTAAGTGCTCCAGATGGGGCCCTGCTAGCGTAACAGGCTTAGCTTGGCCAGCTTCAGCCTGCCCCTTTCTTCCAACTCAACTGACCTTACCAAACAGCCATTGCTTCCTTTGAACATCAAAGGTCTTCATTAAAACCTGTCAAGCTCAGGGCTGCGCTTCCCTGTCCGGCGTTGATATATAACAACGAACACCAGGGGATCCCCAGCCCGTGGTGGGAGGTTAGCTTGGTTTCGGGGGGGCAACTATTCGTGTCATGCCGCTTTCAATTTAGGATGTGCTCTTGGAGTCAGTGAGGTGGAAGGGGACCTCGTACCAAGCCTCTGAGGCGGGTGCTTCAGCCTGCAGTAGGACCCCTGCACTGGCAAAAGGGAGCTGCTGGATGAAACAGCCCCCATGTATGAAAAGGCAGCCTTTCCCCCCTAGCCTGGTGGCATGTCCCCAGATGGGGAAGTGGTCTTCAGCCTTTGTCAGCTCCGCTTAGATCAGTCATGTCTCACTGGGTCCTCTGATGGATGGAAACGGGCATGACCCATCGCAACAACTCCCTGTCAGCCTGGGGGTGCATCTGCAGAGATTTCGTTTCAGGAAGTCACGTGCTGAGCTCTCTCCCACACTGAGATGCTGGAGATTTGTCTTCCTTTCAGGAAGGTTCTGCAAATAATGTAGGACATTTCCCCGGCTGGTGATTGCCGCAGCAGCTTGCACAGGGCACTGAATGAAGGAATGGTCGCAGTGACCATCCCTCCCTCCCCTCGTCTGTGTTTCAGGACCACTGTTGCAGTGATGGTACTGCAAACACCATTATAGGTGCTATCGAGGAGCTTTGCTCTCTGTATGTTTGTGTATGAAGGAAGAAAGGTGGACAAGGGCTGAAAACCTCTCCTGGAGCTGCTGTGAAGATCCAGCCTAGGGGGTCTGCAGCACTGGTGGGCAGCAAAAGCCATGTCTACTGAAAGTTCTACAGCAGTTTTCTCTCTTTCAGCTGGTGTCTACGAACAGCGTGTGGCATGGTGGACCTCTCCAGGTCCCATTCACAAGGTTGATTCCTGTAGAGCTGCTATTTCCAGGACCATGGCAGGGGTGGTCAGCACTGGCTGTGAGCATGGAGAATGTCTTGAGCAGTTTAAGGACAGTCCCTACACAGGGACGTATTGCCCACTTGGCAGCAGGCTGTGCTGGCATGGGGACAGCTGGGTATGGGATCTGAATGCCCAAGTTGTTCTCTGAGATGAAACCAAAGATGGGTTTTCTGCTTGTGTGTTTAATCAAGAAAGATGCACTCTTCACATAACGTGTCCCGTCTGTGCAAGCACAGTCCTTGCAACAGGTCTGCAGTGCCAGATGCTAATTTTGATACATGTGCAGGAGAATCCTGATATTAATGCAGGTCTCTTTTTTTCTCCCTTGCTGAAGGAAACACTTTCTACTGCCAGGCAAGTAATGTACCATCTTATAGCCACAATAATGTTTAATGGTTGTGTCCTGTGACTGAGGTTAACGACTAGTTGGGGAAGCTTTTGCACTGAGGAATAAAAAATATAAAATAAAGCTGGCAAGGAGCAGGAAAGAGGGTAATGACTGTTGCTGGCAGTTGTGGACCCTGACCCTCAGTCCCGAGGAGGTGGATGTTGTAAAAGCCAACCCAGCAAGCCCTTCTCAGGGCATTGACTTTGCTAAATCTCTGGGAGGGTGAACAAGATGTGTAGCTGTGTGCGAGGAGCCTGCTGCAGATGGGTGAGCATCTTCTCCTGCAGATAGCCCTGGATATATTTCTTTGGTATCCTGTAGGCACACACAGGCTTCTGCACCCATACCTTGAGCTGGCTGGAGCAACCAAGTCACCCAAAATACCACGCAGCGATGCTAACCCAACCACCCTTGTTAGGCCATGCTGCCTGCCCCCTACGCACCTTCAGCAAGGCTCAGCGAGCTCAGGTCTCCTTGTGAAAAGCCACGCAAGCTTAGTTGAAATGCTCACCCGTGTCTGTGGTCAGGTGATGCCGGGCCCCACAAGGAGACCCTCTTTGCTCAGACAGCTGACTCCAGACCAGCCCTGCACCAGGACATTTTTGTAAAGCCTCACTCTCTCTGCAGTCCCCTTTCCCAGCTGAACTGTCAGCGTTTTGAAACTGGACTCCATTTGTCTGCCTGTTGGTTGCATTCTTGCCTCCCCCCGCTCCCTTTTTTTACAGTTGTTACTAAAAGTTTTTTTTTTCCCCCTTCTTTTTTTTTTTTTTATGGTTTGCTGCATAAAAAAAGGGCCCCACTGTGCCTGTATGAGTAATAAATGAGAGCCAAGGGAGAAGTCAGGGCTGGTCCGTGAACCCAGGTCTCTGCTTTCCCAAGCTCTTAGCTGTGCCCGGTGCGCCAGCTGTGGGGCACTGCTATCTCAGCTGCTGCCAGATGTGACCACCCCTTCATCACTGCCTGCTCAGCCATGGCAGGCACAGGGTTGGTCCCCAGAGTGGGAAGAAAGGGCTGGGAAAGGGAGAAACCACCTCTGCTCTTTTGTGGGCTTGCTGGCGGGGGACAGCAGACATGCAGACTGGCTCCAGAGGCAGGTCCAAGCCAAGGTGGGCATCCCCAGCTGTGCTGGGTACAGTGGTGTGGCATCATGGTGTTGGGTGTAGAGCTACTCCCGGTGTCACAGGATGTGCCTGCTAAGCTTGGGAGAGCTTTTAGGACCCACAACCATCCCTTTAACTTTTGTTTATAGGAGAGATCTGGATATTCCCTCCAAATATCTTCTCCTCCATGGCTGGCTGTCACAGCTGTTCGAAGCCAGCTTGCTTGTCACTAGGGGCTACACATCTGGACTCTGGTCATGTATCTGTTCACTCCTCCTGCTATCTGTATTGCATGTTTAGTAGGGTTTCAGTACCTTAACTCTGAAGATCCCTCATTTCAGCCAAGGTAGGACTGCAAATGTCTCTTGGGAGTGAAAAGAGGGAGTCCGAAGCATTTGGGATCCAAATGCTAGCAGTTGTGCCAGATCTTGGGTGTAATATAACCTGCAGGGCCAAGCAGGGACACGAGCAGCCCCATCCAGTTTCTGTTGAAAACAGCACGCCCCTGTGAAAGACTTTGCTTCAAGGAGTCGGTACTTTCCAAAGCTGACTTGTGGGTGGGTGTCTGAGCTCCCACCACCAATGAGCAATTCGCTCATGCAGACCCACAATACATTTGAGATGTCCCAGAGAGACCACGCTGTCTGCAAGGAGACCCTGACCTGCCTGCAGCAGGTGGTGGAGGCTAGGCAGGGTATTTTGGGGCATCTCTATAGCAGCAAACACTGGGGGAGGGCAGCATTGCCTGAACTCCTTCACAGGTAAGGAGTGCAAGCCTGGTTGCCAATGCTTGTCCCCAGAACCTGCAGCAAGGCAGCTGGAGTGGAGCAGAGGTTTGCATCTCCAGCAGAGAATGGGGAAGCAAGACCCAGCAGAAGGAGGAGATGAGGCTCGTCCCCCTGTGAAATGACCCAGCTCTCGGGTATACATTGCCCAGCTTTTGGGGTTTCACAGAGTGGGAGACAAAAGCCAAAAGGGGTTGTACCCTGAAGAAGGAGTGTACCAAGATTGGAAGCCATGGTGGCTCTTGTCTTCCCTTCTCTGCTGAGTCCCTGAGCAAAAATGAAGCCTGAAGTGCCTGGTTCTAAGGATGGGGAACTACTGGTGTTTTCCACAGAGCAGTCCTGGGGAGCAATGGGAGACAGATGATGGTCTGGAGGAGAAGACTTCTTTGCTGCCTGGCCTCTCACACCAAATCCCCTGTGAGATGGAGAAGGGTTAGGCACTGGACCGGTTGAGACCCTCAATTCATGGCACTGTCTCCACATAGCCTTGCTGAAGGCCAGGAATGAGCCTGACCCTGGCATGACACTAGTACCTTGCAGGGATTGAGAAAGGAGGGCAGGCTTTGAGGGTGTGAAGTCCTGGCCAGGTAATGAGTGCTCTGCACCCTCTCACTGAGGGTCTGAACTCAGCATCCGTCCCTGCCGCAGGTGCCCAGGTGACCGTGTGTGACTCACCGGGCAAGCGCGCTCCTTGCACACCGTCCTGCTCAGCAGTGTCTTTGATGTTGTCCCACGAGGGCAGCAACCCCAGGGTTAGCAGAACAAACAACATCAACCCTAAACATGTGCTACAAACACTGCTCCCTACCTCAGCCTCAGAGCCTCTGAGCCTCAGAGCCTCTCCTGAAAGTCACCTGAAAGTTAAAACCTCTTTCTTCATATCTAGCATCTCATCCACGAGTGTCAGTGCTGGGCAGAGCTGAACTAGCCCTCATGCATCCAGTCTGTGGTCGAGATGCCTTGATATTTCCAGTGCACCACTTAGCTTAAGCTAAAATACAAAACCTGGAGGAAAAAAAAAATACGTGCAAAGCATGACATACAACCTCATCTGCTTTCTATAAGGCTTTTGTGTGATGAGCCTCAAAGGGAGGAATTAGGGACTAGATAAGGCTGCCTCGCTGGCATTCAGAGAGCAGAGCAGTTTCATTACTGCTCACTGCTTACAGTGCCTTCTTGACCCTCTTTGGGATATATTTATTGCTGCTGGTTGTAACTTGGACATGCATTGTGTAGTCTGCAGGATAAAAATAGCTGCAGTGCCTATTTCTGTCAGAGCAGAGCGCACCAAACCTTTGTTTACCAGTTGCCTTTGGTTTAAATATAGCAGGAGGCTGAGCACTCGAAAGCAGAGGGAAGCTGTGTGACGTTAAATCCACCCAGCTAATTTTAGATCACTCTGTGCACAATGCTGCCAGCAGAGAGGTAGATGTAGAAGTGTGGGTCCACAAAGGTATCTCTTTGGAGGAAGAAGAGGACGATCCAGTGTGTGCTGTCACTAAACCTGTCTCCTTTGGCAGCCTCTGCCTGGACAAAATGAGTGTCCCAAAGCTGCCATTTGTCTTTAGGGATGACATTCAAAACCCAGCATCGTCCCCATCCCCTAGATGGAGTGGTGGGTGTGTGTGTTGCATGGTGCAGGGGTCCTTGTTTTGTCAGATGGGGTGGTTATAGCGTGAGCTTTCAGCTGGCACTGGGAAGGGAGTGTTCCTCTCTTTTTTAATCCCCAGCTCCTGGAGTCTTGAGATTTTGGAGGACTATCAGCTTGCTGGCTTTGTGTAATATATATTTTAAGAAAATTCACAGCCTTGCTGTCTGTGGGAAAAGCTTGGAAATATGACTCTGAAGGTTTAGAAATCAGAGGCAAACAAAGGAATCAAATACAAATCTCGGTATACTTTTATCCTATGTTCCCATGAAATCAAACCCCATGTGATCATGACCCCCTGGCCTCTCCCTCAAGGTCTGGCTCACAGCAGGGACAGCATCATAAGAAATAATTTTGCCCAGCAGTGGCAGAGCCACTGGCACTTGGAAGAGATGGTTTCTGATGAGTGAACCTGCAAGACATAACACATCCCTGCCTCAGTTTCCCAACCTGCAGAGTGGACGGACTGTTTCCTTCCCCAAAGGATCGCACTGAAGCTTCAAATGAGCTGTAAATGCCCTGACACGAGGGAATTGTTTCCAGCTCTGGACTTCATGTCCTGATCTCTACCATTTCTTACTCCACAGTCTTTGGAGGTGCTAAGGTTGCCCTAATATCTCGGTGAGGGGCTGTAGAAATATAAACAGAGAGAAAACCCTGACACTCAGCAGCAATTAAATCAGTTTTGTTAGGAAGGTGATTTATATCATGTCAGTTCTAATGCCACTCACATGCATTTGCTATTATAAAGCCTCCAGGGCTCCCACCCAAGCCCCAGTGTGCCAGGACACACCAGCTGATGCCGAGAGCTGTGTCTGACTGTGGGGCTGCTCTGACTGTGTGTGTCCCGTCAGAGGGTACCAGCGAGCTCTGCAGCACTGGTCGTTTTGTTCTCATCTGCTCAGGTCAATGATAACCACTTGTTAAAGGCAGGCAGCTATTTTCAGTGTTTGCCACTCAGATATATAAAATATATTCAAATTAAAGCCAGGTGCTCAGCTAAGGTAAACCGGCATAGGCTGGCTTGCTTCAATGGGGAGAGATTCACTTGCACCACTGGAAGATCTGGCCCGTTTCCTGTAAAGGTTTCTATTTTAGGGGAGCTTTGATGAACTGGCTGTATTTATTTATTTATTTATAGTATGATCATATTTACTTGAATCCAGGATAATCTCGTGTCAGAAATAACCATGCATATTCTCAGCGTTGTTTCAGGAAAACAAATAAACTTTTAAAGCTTTTTCAACGAATCTTTTCATATGCAGTTCCTGTGTGAAACTCTTTGAGCTTAAAAACCCCCCTGTTTAGAAAATTCATCTCAGGCTGTTGCTCATCCATGATACGGCAATCCTGATAAGACCAAGGAGACCTTTAAGGGCGCTTTTATTTTCTTTTTTCACTCTAGCATCTTCCGGTTTGTCTGTGTGTGGTTTTTTTTGGTTTTTTGTTTTTTTTTTTTTGTTGGGTTTTTTTGTTGGTTTGTTTGGGGTTTTTTTTGTTTTTTGCTTTTTTTTCTGGTCTCCACCCACCCAGCTGAAGCTCAACAATCAGAGTTGCAAATATATTGAAACTGCAATACCTGAATTTGGTTTGAATCCTTTTATTTTCTCAGTTAAGCAATGTTTTTGCGTATCGAAAGACAAAACATCTCAGTAACAGCAACACATCCATTTGGGAGAAGCTGCTCCCTGTTTTCTAGCACAAACAGTGCTCCCCGAGCACCAACTGCATCGCTCTTTGCTTGCCTCAGTGCACCATCACCCCACAGGAAACAGGAGGCAATTCAAGTAACTTCATCTTAGCAAGCAAATCAAAGATGTCCCTCGGATTTCCAAAACCTGGCAGGACGGAGGAAAAAACCTGCCTGGCTTTTGGCTAAATATGGCTTTTGCAGGGCAGCGTCAGGCAGTTGGCCGTAATTCATCCCCGAGTGCTATCCATCACATCCGCTGGCTGTTATTAATGAGGATGTGTGCGTGCAGCGGCAGCACGGACAAGCTGGAAGGGGCTCCCCTCTACCCGGCGCAGGGCTGTGGAGAGGCCGTCTGTCTTGCAGCTGCCATCCCCTCCGTGCCGCTCCGCTGCCAGGGCCCCCCATCCTGCTGCCTCCCTCCTGCTCCCTGCGGCACATCTGCTCCGCTGCTTGCGCTGGCACTTCTGATGTACTCTCATCGTGGATTTTAAAGAGTCCTCATGCTTTGAACTGCTTGTTAAAGAACTGGGAGGTTTTCAAGAGATGGAGGGGCCATCCTGGTGGGCTGGGTGGGACCTGGGCAACAACTGATACAGTCAGGATGCATAGAAAATGGACATGTGGAGTTTAGGACAGGTTGGAAGCATTATGCCTGGTGAGGCTGAAGGACTTTGAGAACATGCTAGGAGCAGAATAAATCCTGCAGCAGCATATGTCAGTGACATCGCACACACTCTTGTAAACCGCTGAACACAAGGCAAAGCCAAGGGAAATGTCTCTTCAAGGGCAGATCTGTACCATGGTGCAGCCTGTGTCTGGAAAGCAGCATCTCCTCTGCTCTTGCTGTAGTGATGGCAGAGGGGATATGATTGGGGATAGCACCTGCTGGTGAAACATGATGGTTTTAGCATTGCTGGAGTTGGTGGGGCAAGAGTTTCTGTACCTTTTGAAGATTTAGAGGGGAAACCTTCTGCCTTTCTTCTTTACTGCCAGGTGCAGGCACCCAAAAGGGTACTTTGGGGTGCTGCTGGCGGGTTGGTGGGGTCTCACCTACACTGCTTCCATGCAGAAAAGAAGATGGGCTCAAAGAAGCATCACTGAACACCCGGGTGAGCAAGGAGTGGTGCTGGGCTGCCACTGTCCATGCTGCATCTGCTGAGATCATTTCCCAAACAAAGCTGGTAGGTGATACTGCCGAAGAGCAGGACCTGTCCTCCTTGCAGGGAGGAAGCCCAGTGACACTGGGCTGAGAGAGGAATAAAAGGAACTTTTCCCACCCAAGACAAATTTAATGTAATAAAAATAAACACTAAAGAGAAATCTTACAGGCAGAACCTGAAGTAAATGACTTCAGAAAGGGTCTAATGAGACTGGTGCTCTCTTCCTATCCACTTCAGTAAGATAAGCAGATTTTAGCTTGTGATGGGCCAAGGGTCACCTCGGGAGTTAATGCAGATTTTGAAACAGAAGCCAGGAGTCCTGCAAATTCAAATCCATCCACACTAGTCCCACATCGTGGCAGAGAAATTTACTGGTGGATGCATCTTCAGCAAAACCTACTTGTTAATAAAACTGCTTGGTTCATGGACAAAATACCAGTGAAGAAGGGGAAATGGAAAGCTTTTCTATCCCTCACGCAGACATCATAAAATTAAACCTCTTCAATTGCATGCCTGAACGGAAACCGGCAGTAACTAAAGGGGTGTGCTAGATGGGCCATCCATATCCCGCCCAACCCTATTTACTGTCATTCTGAAAAATGCACTGAGCAAAAGCTCCTGCTGTGGTGAGAAACATAGCTTCATTGTCCTCATCCCCTGAGTCTTCCCCACCACTGCGTCAGTGCTGCGAGCAGCAGATACACAATCCGTCCTCAGGGATGTGAGGACAGATACCCGCATAGCGGCTTCCAGCTAAGGCAGCCTGGCATTTGAATTGGCCACCCACGATGTGTCCCACCTCCTTGGATGAGTTTTGCACTCCTGCCTTGCCAGCAAGGCTAAACTGGGCAGGAGTGACTCTACCAGTTGGGTAGACCTCCACAACTGGTCCCTTGGCAAACCAGTCCAGGCATGGTGAAGCCACGTGCTGGTGCCAAGCTGATGTGGCTCTGCTGCTCCCAGCACGCACAGCAAGTTTGGGAACATCCACATGGCACAGTGCTGAGCCGTGAAGGTATCTCCTTGCTGTGACCGCAGTGATGACGAGCCTTGGAGGGGCATCCTAAGGGCTCTGTGGTGCTTACGGGGCGTATCAGGCATGCACATGGGTGGGATTCACCCTGCCCAGCTCAAGCTGCCCACCACACTGGTGTCAAGGCTTCTTCACTCACATGTCAACAGATTTGTGTGCTACAAGGTCTTTCTGTTTTGCAAACAGAGCCACGTACCTGCAGGGAACTTGAGTCTTCCTCAGGCTTTCCAAGCGATTGTCTTGAGTATTGCCAAGAGGTGAAAGAGTCCCAAATGAAAAAAGCTTTCATTTTTTTTCCTATTAAACTATTAGGTCTCCTGCTTGATTACTCTATGACACATGAACTCACAGACAAATGCATTCGTGAAGCAGCTATACACAAGACATGGCTGTGGGTGATGCTGAGAGCTAGCATGCATCTGACCACTGCAGCCCAGGTATAGGCAAGGCAGAGGGAAAAGATGGTTGCAATCTGTAGGAACTGTTGAAATGAATTTTGGGAGCCGATGGACGAGTGCCAATTTCCATTCCAAGGAAATAATAGAAGTTTAATCTGAACTAGCAAGCATGCTCATACTTTGGCAGAACAACAATATCTGTAAATGCCCAGCATCTGTAAATCTACTCCTTTTGATATCAAAGGGTTTTCATGTGTTTTGCAAAGTAAAATATTGACTAAATTATGACCTATTGGATCCTTCTCTGATGACTGCTGGAGCGCTGGCAGGCAATAAAAAGCGTTGTTGAGCTTTTTTTTTCAAGTTGGATTCCAGCAGATATAAAAGAAGTGATTGAATTAATTGGCTATAGAAAGAGCTTCAGAGGTTGTTTAGAGCAAGTTGTGAGATGGGTTGCTGTGTTAGGGCTTTTTTTTTTTAATGCAGCCAATGCAGATAACATTGGAATTTTCCACAAGTGTTTAAATGTTTCCCACATCGGATTGACAGTACACTTTGCAGAGGTTCTGGCCTTTAACCTCATGCACGTAAGCCAAGGATTTCATACAACTATACTCATTCAACCAGTGCTTTCTTGGCTTTCCAGCTCTGACTCTGTCCTTCACAGCTATTCAGTGTCATGTCTGAAAGGCTCTTAGAAGAGAGACCATCCCAAACCTCAATAAATGCAGCTTCTTCTGGGCTGAATCACACGAGAGACAAAATTGTCCACAAATACATTGACTTGTCCCTGCTGCAAAGCGTGAGTGCATGGATGTCCCCAATAAAAGTGGCAGCACTTTAGTAGGGTGCAAATGGTTACGTGACGGAAAGGCACTGGGGATTACTGAATTGTTCTGACTGGCTCAGGAAGAAGACCCCTGAAGGGCTAACTCTCCTCCCTGTCGGATGATGAACTTTTCTTTGAAGGACAGGCTTGACCCTTGGGTTGGGTGAGCTGGTGTTGCCTGCTCTGATTCAGATGTCTCCAGTAGTGCTGGGTGGGAGTTTTCTGAAGAGACTTTTTTTCATTAGGAAATGACCATTTTCAAAGCCAGGACTTTGGCTCCCAAGTCCAACAGACTTCAGGAGCAGGGTAGGAATTACAGCTGGAGGAAAAAGCTCATCCCTTTCCCTTCTTGGGATGTAATAACCAGGTCATTGCTGAAAGCAGTCTCCTCTCCAGCTATAGATGC
Organism: Fregata magnificens; assembly: GCA_013389945.1. Taxonomy (NCBI): domain Eukaryota; kingdom Metazoa; phylum Chordata; class Aves; order Suliformes; family Fregatidae; genus Fregata; species Fregata magnificens. The sequence continues at coordinate 319,656 of WAAD01017959.1, read as the reverse complement.
TGGACAAACATCCAAACACCCTCTCTGTCTCGCTCAGAGCAGTGACTTGAATGTCAGCCTTCACTCACCTCAGGAGAGCTTCCCTAGCATGTAACCGTCTGGCTGATTCTGGGTTTTGCCAAAAAATTTAAAAGCCTGTGGGTTCCTTCTCATGTTGGATGGGAAAATCTTTCATATCTCTAAACCTTTCTCAGAAGAGGAAAACATATCTCAAACATCTGGTACAGGATTTTTTTATTATTATTGTTTCAAGCCAAGATAATGCATGGCATTACATTTAATGCTGATTGACCAGAGAAGAAAATCAGTTGCTTAGAGTGTAATGCAAAAAAATTCTAACAATGCATGAGAAATCCTGTAATAACAGACCTACTTGAGAATTTGAGTGGCATGAAATGTGAAGTGTACTGTTACTTTAATTGTATTTTTATGCAGACGTACTCAGTTCCTATTAGTGGCAGAGTTGTGTTTGCATTTGGCCAGAGGCAAAGAATTACTAGTGGACAGTTTAATCAGGATGAAAGAAGGAAAATAAAATTAATGTAGCATGCACAAGGCTCAGACATTTGTGTTGGAAGAATTTTCACATCTTTATTGTGTGAGGCTTGGTCCTGTTTGTTTTAAAAACCTGAAAAAGAGGGTTGAATGGTTTCAGACTGGAGTCACAGTTGCCAGTCATTCAGTTCAAGGGTTGAGGTTAGTAAATGAATAATTCTAGTTTGCCGAAAAGTCTTTGTTGGTAGTCAGTGGTTAAAAATCAAGAGCTGAAGATGTTGCTGCTTTACTCCTGTGTAAATCCACCCATCCTTATTTATATAATTACTGCTTTGAAGCCAAATGCAGATGGGGATCCTGCTGGGCTGGATAGCCCATAAATATCTTTAGGTATTTAATAAATGCCCTGGAACATTTCATACCTGCATAGGACAGGACAGAAAGTGGAATCGACTTGCCCATGTCCTGCCAGTGGGTGGCCAGTGCCTGATCTGGGAGGGGAACTCCAAAATGGGGCTGACTGGACCAGATGTTTGCAGCTGTATGGTTGCAGCTGGGGTCACCAAGATGAGACATGCTCCCTGGGGGAGGTGATTCCTGCTGTCCTCTCACAGACACCTGAGATGGATGTGTCAGGTGAGTTGCCCCATAGTGGTGTCTACTTCCCTGTGAAGAGAGATTACGGAGACTATGAAGACAGGAGGGTTGAAGACTGAAACCTACCTTCCAGGTGTTTGAAGCGGGTAGAGATGAATCCTACTGTGTCTCCTGACCCCCTGGGCAACGGCTGCATTTTTAGACCAGCTCTGCTTGTGCTACTCATCCACCCAGACCTCCAGTCGATACCAACTGCAGTGACATTGACAACACTGTCAGTGCAGTATTTTCTGCAAACATTAAATTGCCTGAAAAAATCATAGCTGGAATAAAGGCAAAACTGTAGAAACTTATTCTGGCAAGTGGTAGAATTTGTGTTTATATTTCTATCAGCTCTGGCTTCCCTACAAGAATCCTGCCCTGATGTGATCAATCTGAGAGGAGGAATTTTCTTTGCTTGGCCTCCATTTATTTTACCATTTAATGCTGAGTCTGTTTAGTCAGGAAGGACTTGCTTCCAGACTGTGCAGTCAATGAATGATTCATCTTGTCCAAGAGCAAATTAAGCAGAGTGAATAATTAAATGGAAGCACTCGACCAACATTTCTCAGAGCTCTCTTAAACAATTCCCCACAGTCTCCTTGCATCCTCCCCCATCCTCACCCCAAGACGGCTTCAACCCTTCTATTCAGCAGCACTATGTCCTGCGTCAAGCCCAACCTGTGCCAACGCTGGCCAAAGGTTATTGCCATCTGGGTGGTCAATGTGAAAGGGTTGGTGGTCTAGCTCCTGTTCCTATGGGAAAATCTTCTAGACCACAAACCTCCCACTCCATTCAGCCAGTATTAATAAGACCTTCTTGCTGGGAATGGGATTGGGATTGATCGGGCAAAGTGAATAAGCTTGCCAGAGGAGATCGCTCTTCTGGGAGAGAGGTGAGCAAGTGGGTTGGAAGCTTTTCATGCCGCTTTCTCGCAGCATTGCTGCCCTTCAGTGAGACACAGGGCTCCCCCCTCCAGCGCTGTCAGTCTGGCAGGCTTCCCCGTGCGAGCAGGGGAGGTTAAAAGGAAATGTTAAATGAGGATTTTAAGCCAACTGATTGCATCAGGAGGCTTCAGACAAGGATGCTCATGCCTTTTCGGGTGAATGTGGGGATGAAAGAGATGTGTTGTGCAGACTGGGAGGCGCGGAGGGTGTTGGTATTACACGGCAAGCACTATTCACTGAGGACAGGCTGAGCATGAATGGAAATTTGAGCCGTCCCAGTGAAATTTCTTTATGGGCTTCACAGGCTAAACAAGCAGCAGAGATTTCTGCAAGCACGAAGAGCCGTTTCCCTCCTCAACATTTCCTTTGAACCACCTGCCTTGGCAGGGCAGAACCATGAGGAGGCAGAGCACAATGAGTTAATTAAAAGTCCTCAGTGAAGGGACCCCCAACTCCAGTTACCCTGGAAGCAGCAAAAGTCAAAAACCCAACTGGGGTCTGAGAGCTGAGGCCACCTGAGACCACCTGGCTCCTAAGACCACCACCATGGAGGCCTAGGGTAGAACATGATAAGATGGTTGCTGGGTGATCTTGAAGGTGTCTTGAGAGGTGAAGGGAACCCTGACAGTGATTGTTGATTTAGTTTAAGGAAGATTTTGGAAAGTGATGACAGCAGGTAAAAGATGAAGGAGAGGGGGATTTCTTCGCTAATAAGCCAACACATGCTGTGCTTCTGTGCTAAACCATTGCTAGAGTTGGTTGGGAATTTTTCAGAGAAATGTATTTTCAGCAGTAAATGCTGAAAATCTGTCAAAAATTTTTTGATGTGTCAAAAAAAATAACACTTTTCATGGGATTTGGAATCATAGAATCATAGAATCATTTAGGTTGGAAAAGACCTTTAAGATCATCAAGTCCAACCATAAATTTAGCCGGTCTTGGAAATTATTTTAGGGGAAGGCAGGAGGATCCTCAGGTCTGCATACCCCTGGCCAGGTTATCATTTTCCAAAAGGTCAGTGCCAAGGGATGTGGAAATCCCAGGATCAAGTCATAGTTTCAAACAGACGTTTGAATACAAAATGGAGCACCTCTGGTAGAGAGTTTAAGAGGCAGAACGACTTCAGGACAGCCAAAAGCCCCCCTGGTCCATTCATCATTGGCCTGGATGCACCAGCAGCAGAGACTTGAGCCCCAGCCTCCCAGAGCAGGGCAGAAGCACCCTGCCAGCATGCTGGAGCTTGGCCAAGATGATCATTTCACTTCCATCTTACAAGATGGAAGCGCTGGGCTTTGTCTCACTGAGGAGTGGGGTACCTTTGGAAACCACAAAAAGTTTTAATGGAACTCAGAAACCTTTTCCCGTCAGGCTCTAATTTCCACCACATTATAACAAGCACATCTGAGAGGAGAAGGAGGGAGGAAAATCTTGATTTTCCCATAAAGCTGTTGCTGTCAGGCAATTTTTCACCACCGTGGATGCCACTATGACACAATTCCTAAGCTGAAAGAGGCCCAACAGAGTGAACAATATCCCATTTGGGAAGATAAGGAACTGCAGGACATTGCCCAGAGAGATATAAATTGTAGTAATCTATTTGTTCTCTTGCCCATGGGGTCCTTGTAGTAAACAGGGAGTGCTGGGAAGTGGGTAAATTCTGACACATCATTTCTCATTGTTCCCAAGGGATAGTGAGCAATCCTAGTGCTGGCAAGCCAGACAGGCAGTAAATGTTTCCTAGAATACAAACAGTGGGAGTCAGTACATAAAGGCTGCAAAATCACTGTCAAAATGTAATCAGCTGTAAAAAAAAGCAAAAGCAGAGACCAAACCATGGCTATGTGGCCATGGTTGTAATGCCCTGAAGAAGGTGAGGGAAGAATATAATGAGCACCTGTGGGAAAGTGAAACTTGCCCCTTAAAGGAGGTGAGGAACTTCTGGAAGAGAGGCATACAATCTAGCATGCAGGGACAGACAGGAGAGCTTTCCAGAGGTCCAGAGATAACATGCTATCATGCAGCTTTGTGTCTGATGCAAATCAGAGGTGTAACTCTGCTAATGACTCAGTTTATTGAGTCTGATGATGCTCTGGGCCAAGTCTTTGTGCTTTTTTTTAAGAACTCCTGCTTGCAGGTGAAGGTTAATCTTCCCGAAGCACCATTAAGACCCAGGGATGTCGGACCTGGAATGGAGTCATGTTCCAGCCTTCCTTCCAAGTTGGTGTACTTGCACATTTCCAAGTGCTGACAGCTTTTCATGGAAAGGCATGGCAAGCTGGCATCCCTGGAGCTGGCCCCAGGGCTCACCAAGCAGACACACCATGGTCCCAGGCCTGGCTGAGATAACTGCTGACATGCAGACATCACACCTCAGTGCCAAGCAGTAACCCAAGCCAGCTTCCTAATGTGCATGGAGAGCTACGCACCACCCAGACATCATGTTGAGTCAAACAGTCAGAGCGCTTAGATCAAGATGGCTTAATTCCTTCTGGATTTTTCACCACTTGTCTCAGATGGGAAGTAGACATTGACCTTGGACAACTTGTGGAGATAGCAGGATGCCGGCAAGGACTTTGTCAGCCCTGGACAGCATCATCCAAATGGGCTAAAAAGCCAACAGATCCCTACTAAGAGGACAGAGGCCACCAGCCTGTGGGGTTCAAGCTGGCAGATCAATCCAGAGAGTACAGAGAGATGAAAGTGAGAAGAAAGAGACCACCTGGAGATGTGAGCTTATACCCTCTTGGCCCAGGGTTGTGCTGCTCAGCTGTTTTGCTGCCCTACTTCCCTTCTCCATGGCCCATCACCCCGTCGTTCTGCTTCCCTGCCCGGAGCATAGCTCTGAACAGGCATCTGCCAAGTGCAGCTTGCACCTTGATTGACTTTTGACTGAGCTTGAGAGGGAAAACTTGTTATCCGGCCCTCTGCTTGACTTTCTGCTTCCCTGTGGCAGTCAGCAGCGTCACGTTGTTCTGTGACCTTCTGAGGAACGAGCCAGGAAATATCTTCCTTGCTAAATAACGAATCTAAAAATCAATTTGTGCAGAAGTTGGAAAGCAATGAGCATACAAATTAACCACTGGATGAGTAATACATTTACATCTTGTGGATCCAGTTAACTTCAGAGCAGGCAAAATTTATGACCTACTGAACTCCAAGTATGAGGCTTAAAGAAATTACTGGGAGGAGAATTATTGGGTTGGATACTAGACATCATTCCAACCTTCATTAATGTTTTCATGTGCTCTTTAAAGTCTCTCCCTAGCAGTACCCATTTCCAAGTCTGGGAAAAAATCAACCACTGAGATCACTTGAAAAACACTTTGCTGCCTCCCTCTCATTTCCCCAAGTCGTGTTTTTATTTTCCACATAAACTTGATGGTCAGACAAATTACTTTACAAGTGAGACTCTGATAATAGGAATCAATTTGTAAGCCAAATGCTGATGATCTGCAGATAGAATGTTACGGAAAAAAAGTCTTTTGTGGGTGTGTGTGCATGCATTTAGATAGATGGTTTTACTTTTGGGGTGCATTTATGACACTTTATGACACTTGCTCTACAGCTGTGCAGACATACAGCCCAGGCAGACCTCTAGATTTGTTCAGCCTGGTTATTGAGCTATTCCTAGTGGTTCTGTGAATGATGGGAAATTGCTTGAAGCCATCAGGCTTCCAAGGTGTGGGCTTGTTTGAGATTTCACAGACTGCTGACAAATTCCTGTGAATCATTTTTACCATCCTGTCACTTGAGAATAGACACCTGTGGACACCAGCTCCATGGGTCACGCAGTCTTATTGGACTCCAGGCTACAGGGAAACGGCCAAGGCCAACCAAGGGTCAGACACCTGGACTCTCCACCTCTCTTTCTCCTGGGGTTGCTCTCTTCCAGACAGTGAAGGACCATCTGCCTTTCTCAGCACCTATATGGACAGTCCTAGTCTTTGGACTAGGAAGGAGATGGGAGAGGACACTTCTCTGTTTGCTTTCATCTATGGCAAATTAGCTGCTCTCCTGATGATGGCTGTTCCTGTGCCAGGAGGTGCAAAGGGGGCAAGGAAGCATGTTGAGGCAGTCCCAGGTCTCCTGCTGGTTGACCACACACCTGCATCTGAGCCTGAAGGCTCTTTCAAAGCCCCGGTTGACATTGAGCCAGGGATAACTGCAGGTGGGATGGGCTTTAGCACATATGGCCTGATCTTGGCCCGACCCTTGTGAAGTACGCTGTCACACCGTCAGCACACCTAGGCTCTTCCTCTCCAGAGAGCTCTGGAGATGAAGCTGTTGTCATAGATTGGGCCCGAGGGTTTGCAATTTTGCATATTTTGGAAATGAGCTCAGACCTCTGCTTGTCTGCCAGGGTAAAGGGTGCTTTTCTCCTCCAGGTGCCATAATTCTGCTTTCCTGTGTGGAGTGGTGTTCTACACAACAGTGGTTTCCCCCCTTCACAGTGGTGGTGTCTAGAGTGCAAGGTAAGGGCAGTTGTGGTCCCCTGATCATCCAGACGGGAGGACACATTGCACCTCACCATTGTGGCCTGGGGAAGGGGACGTGCCACCTCCTGTCTCCTCCCAGTACACAACCAGGGTGTGCACGGGATGCACAGCTGGACCAGGGCACCGGGGAGCAATCCCAGGCTGCGCGGTACAGCCTCTGATTGCTTTTCATTTGTCCACGACAGAAGGGAAAATCACCAAAGGGAGAAGAAAAAGGGGTTTAAAAACAAAGCCAAATAAAAAATAGGTCCCAAGCTGCAAAATTTGTATCTGAACTTCCTGGAAGCTTTGAGACTTTGGGTGAGGTTTCATTACGCTGCTCCAGTGAAAATGCCATATGTAAATCTCCTACAACATGAAAGATCACGTTCTCTTGTGATCCAAATAGACAGGGACATATTACTGGTAACGGTCCAAGCAGCTGCACCACGGTAAGGATGTTTATTAAAGAGGGGATTGCTGGATATACATATTCTTGCCTAACAGATTCAGCTCTTTTCAGTGAAGGGATGTTAGAATGCAAATTTGGAAGAAACACAAGAAAAAGAACCACCGGATCCAACACAGGCCAAAACGAGGTAGTGCTGCACGCTGGAAACAATATGTGATAACACATGAGAATGAACAATTATTTGGAAACCCCCTTTCCGTAGAATTTTGAAGGAACTGAAAGCTAGAGGGTGAAAGCCCGAGAGGTTTTTCCTCCTTCTGTGGAAGCTGTCGGTGCTGTGCTCTCAGAGCGGGGGCTAGCAGCGGGGTCCCCAGGCCCTGAAGGTGCACAGCAGTGCCTGGGTGCCTGAGAAGCCTTTCTGTGCTTGCTTTGGTAAAGTGGAGACTGCTTCCCAGCATGGCAGGGTTTTGCATAGTCGTCTGCTCCTCTCTGCCAGCTCCCTGGGTTCAATGCACTTGTGGGTTTGGGAAGTTGAAGTCAGTGCTCACCGAACAAGTATATAGTACATATGTGAACTGAGAGACATGAAATGCCCTTTGGTAAGAAACAGTGATGTCCCACCCTGAAAAAGCCACAAAGACATGGCAGAAGTCTTTGGGGACAAGCTGCAAAGTCCTCTTGCAAATGAATTTCAGCCATAACGTTGCTCCTTCTCATCTAAGTGACAGTGAGAGATAGCAGGAACCCATCTGCTCAGGTGTAACACTTTCTAGGGCCTGAACTTTGTTTCTGGTGTGTTGCAAAGAAGAGGATGTGACATCCATCATTTTCATAAACAGGATGGCCGCATGGAGTGTATTTGTGTGGCCAGATCCTATACACAGGATTACAGCTCAGCCAAGGAATTTCTTCCCTGTTGTGTCTCTGGGCATTTAGACTGGGAGGTCTTTGCAGAAAAAATGATCTTTCCATTTGTTTTCCATCTGTGCTGTGCCCAGCACTGTGGCACCAGGGCTGTAGGCAACAGCCCCGCATGGTTCCTGATGCTGTGAACAGTGCGAAGAGTCACCACAGCTGGTGCCTGACTTCCCAATGGCAGAGCTCTCCCTGACCAGCCTGCCCTGCCAAGGTGATGCTGTCGTCTCCCTTACAGCACTTCGTATTTTAGCATCTACTTCTTTTAAAGGTCTCTGAATAAGGCAGTTTTCCCCTGTTCTTCCTTTCCCCACCCCTTGAATTTAGCCTTTGCAGCAATCTCCTGCTTCAAACAATAAGCTGCAATGTTACAGTAACACAGGAGAGGCTCCCAAGGACGCATTGAGCTCTTGACTCCCGGTCAATAAAAGCCAGGACTGCACGTGCCAGTGAAAATTGTCCCAGTAAGAGGCCGGGACAGCTGTCTTCTTCCAAACTGAGGTGTTCCTGATTGTCCTGTTTGTTCACGCACCCCTGGTTCCAGCTGCATAAGCTCCCTTGCACCTGTGTCAGGCAAAGGGAAAAGCACCTTTCCCTGAGGTGTGAGCCCTCCCTGAAGCTGATCAGAAGGTACTCAGGTGCCTTGTGCTGGCAGAGATGTGGAGAAGAGGGATCAAAGTCCAAGTGATAACACATTCAACACAACCTATTTTCTATCAATATTCTGTGTACATTTTCTACTCCCACAATGCAGAGTTGTGAACATTTTTCTGTAGATTAAATGAGGAGGTATTTTTTTTTCCAAAAATAATGGGAAATTTAAAGTAAAACAAATACTTATTTTCCCATATGAAGCAGGGAAAAGGATTCTTTTGAGCCAACTCTACTGAGCAGCCTACATTAACTCATCCACGATGTGACCCGAAGCACTCCTTGGTTGTCCTTGAAGGAAGCCAAAGCTAGAGCAAAGCTCACAGCCTGTAACAACCTCATTTATGATGCAACCACTAGAGGAAAGTAAAACCCCTGGTTGCATCGGGATTGCATATATCAGGTGCTGGTCTAGACACCAGACTGTGGGTAGCTCAGCATTTTCTACCCGCTCAGCCCTGACCACTGCTCTTCACGGTGTCATTCCTAACCTTGGCAAAAGTTAGCACTTTGTGTGAGCCCGAGCTTTTAACAAGGGCTGCTGAGCTCCTGGGAGACTCTCAGGTTTGCAGCATCCCCACGGAGTGAAAAGGACCATCTCATGGAGGATTTAGCTCTCAGAGTACGACGCAAGGACGCTGGGATGCAGATAAGGAAAGCTCAGTGCTGGTTTGTGCTGTTCCTGATAAAGCACACAAGGTTGGGAGACAGAAGTGATACATAGGTTTTTCTCACACCATCTGATACAGTTGGGAAAAATAGGCAAGTTTGTGGGCACGAGTCTTTCGGTGATGTCTCCTTCTTCTACCAAACAGCTGAATGAGATTAAATAACCGACTCACGATTTGTGTTTTTGTGGTTTACAGCTCCGGTGAATAATGCACTTAAAGGATCCCTTCTCGCCCCCGAGGATTCATCATTTATAGATTTTGGGAGCACCTGAGATCTATTAAATTTAATAAGCTTGCTCTTGAGAAGGTTGTACAGACCCTCAGATAATAAGGGCAGAGGACCAGACTCCTCTACACTTACATTTTCAATTAGACTACACAACAGCCCTTGCGTGCTGGCGATGAGGAATGGGACCAGCCGCTCCATCACTCTCTTGTTAGATGGCACTTCTGGCACACAACCTGTCAGCATTTGTTGCCTATGAATTATGGCTTTTCTAGCATCTTAAATCCTTAAGCTTTTTGGAAGTTTTCTGGAGGCATATTTCCTTTCTACTAATAAAATACTGTATCAGGACTCTTGTCTCTTGATCAGAGTGCAGAGAGGGAGAGAAGGAGGCCATGAGTCCCGGGTGGAAGCAGGGCCAGTGGGACCAACCATGTGTGATGTCTCCTCAGTCCTGGCCTGCAAGTCTCCATGAAACATGGAAGATTCTCTCAGGAGGCCCCAGGGAGGGGATTTGAAAGGTGTTATTGCAGCAGTACTTTCTTGCACAGCCTTAATTTAGTGCACCTGCTCTGTTATTTAGGGAAATGTCACCTGGGCTGGTGGAAAGCCTCCCTGAGCTGGAGGAGACGACACACAGGAGCCAGAGCGGTGGATGCCCGAAGAAGCTTGTAAACACTTTAAAGCCTATTTGTGCTTCGCTCTTAAAGTTTATTTGCCTGCTGTAAACATGATAACAAGACAGTAGCTTGGAAATAATTATTCACTCATATTTTTGCAGAAGAAGCATCTGAACCCTACGCTGGTGAGTGCTACACGGGTACAGCTGTCAGTAGCCCTTGCAAAAGGCTCTCTCCAGCCTCTCAACTGAGCCAACTCCCAGCTTGAGCAGACAAGGTGGACACAAGGTAGGGAAATGGGCAGGACAAGCAGGGAGACGGAGTCTTGGGGTGAGGATGGGAACAGATGGTCAGCCTTATTGAGGGATAATTAGCAAGGACTGTAGAAATGGGCAGGCTTAAGTGATAAATTTTGATAGCTGTTGCTAGGAGGTGTGGGGAAATTGTTGCCGGACCTGTTGTTCAGGTTGTGACCCTCTTCCAGCAAGGGAGAGATGCCTGATGCTCCAAGCTGTGAGCAGGTGCGGGGGGACAGGTAACACCGGAGCAGAGAGGACAAGGGAAAAAAAACCCACAGTGCTTTTGTCTGTGCATGATCCTCTACAGGGGCAGTTGCTGGAAAAGAGAGCTGAATCTGTAGGTTGTTATTCCTTTTACCCCTCTGCTGTGGTTTGGTGTGCTGAGGCAGTGCCTTGTTAGAGGAGCTCATCAACGCAGTAAGAACTGCATTGTCAAATGAACATCCTCTCTCATTCCGGATGGACTGGTGCGGTTTGCTTTTGTGCTGGGTCTTCTGCCACATCCCTCACTTTGGTTGCTTGTTTTCCAGAAAAGCCCTCTGGGCTTGCTTGAGAGCAGGCTCACCTGCAGTGGGTCCAGCTGTGTGTGCCAAGGGCTTTGGCAGCTGCTGCATTTAGCTTGGCCACAAGAGCATCAAGGCCACCTCTTGTCTCATGAGAGCTCACTTTATATGACAAAGCTTTGTAGACAGCAAGGCAGCCATGAGGGCAGCTCACCACAGGGCCCACAGGGGAAGAGTTGAGGTCTTAAGTCATGACTGTTAGAACCACAGTATATTTTTTCATGCTTTAAAAAAAACATACTATGTTCCCTGGTGGGGAATTTTCTGGTGGATGTCAAAATATGAGAAAATTGGCACAGGGGAGCTATTTCAAGTGCTATATTTGGTGCTGGTAACCCCGGGTTTGCTGGACAGCCAGCCAGAGGAGCAACGCCTCAGCCCTGAGTTTCACAGGGTCACTGGTCTGGACACTCCAGACCCAGTCAATATTAGCGTAAGTCCTCAATTTACCAGCTCAGTAAGTCCTCAGTTTATCCTCTTTTCTCCCCTCCTGCCCTCCACCTCTGACCATCTGGGTCCAAACCTCCAAGAAGTGCTCATTCAGGTTACCCACTGGCCTGTTTTGCAGTGAGAAAGCAAGGTAATTGCTGACATATCTCCAGTACAACTTCCTTGTTCCTCCGCAGGGTCCCTGGTGACTGACCAACTTGTCCATGAGATCAGAGCGTCAGCACCAGGCAGGTCTTTGCAACACCGAAGGGCCAGAGCATCTTCCTTGTGCCGCCTGGCCAAAGAAAACGTAAGGCTGGAGCTGTGCCCTGGAGTACATTCAGGTAGCATCTCTCAGAGGTGTAGTTCAGACACAAGCTGTGCCAGCCATGGAGCACAAGGCTTTTGTTTAATTCTTGCGGGGTTGAGATGGGTTGGAGGTAAAAGCTTCCTTTGCTGTGCTTTGTCTTTCCTCATTGATAGTTGCACTGATGCCGTCCGGGTGCCTGTGGCAATGAGGGCAAGCGGTATTTGGTTAGGGAGCATGCTGATGTTCACTGCCACACAGACGGAGCTGCAGAGCCTCTTCTGCTGTCAGCGTTGTCTGGAGGAGCTGGGTCACCCAGCCCGGCCAGGCTCCTTGGGAAATTCCCAGGAAAGCTCCAGGCCTGAGAGTCTCCAAGAAGCTGACACATGTTTGGCAGCCCTGGGGGAGGAAAGCCTCATGCCCCCTGGATGGCCCTGGCTGGGAATCCTGCTGGTGACTCAGCACTGTGGGATGACAAGTGTTGCTCCAGTCTCCAGAGACTCCCTCCAGCAAAAACCCAGTGATCACCCAGCTCGGGAGAGAGCTGCTGCAGCAAGGATGCGTAGGGTGGCAAGAGATCTGACAGCAGACCCTCCTGGCCAGGGCCAGTCATCTTCTCTCATTTCCCTCCACCAAGTCCACCATCACCTGGGCTGAAGACTTCCTAAAGCTGTTACAGGCAGCAGGTCAGATAATTTGACACTGTGATGGCCCCAAACAAGGAGCACATGTCTTTGATGATAAGCTGCAGGCCAGAGCACCCTGCAGCCTACCCTGACAGTGAGGGAAGTAGTTGTATATTTGGGGGCTAAGCAGAAGGGAAGGGCCATCAATCAGGGAGGCAATGGTCAGTGGAGAGCAATTCTTTGTCAGCAAAAAAAGACCTAAAAAAACTTTAGCTCTTTTGTTTGGTTCTGATGAATTACATCCATGGCTGTTGCAGACCCGGGTCTCGTGGTGGCTTTGAACATAGGTGACAACTTGGAAGGGTATTTCAGGCACATCCAGAGGTGCTGAGCTTTGCAGCAGGATTTGACCACATGTGTGCATGGGATTGGAAGGTTTGGGAGGAAAACAGCTTCCAGTATCTCGTGCATGTTCCTTAGGTAGTAAGCACAACAGCTTGAAGGCACTACCACATGGTTTTACTTGGCTGGTATTAAAATACACCAGGGAAGGGGTTTTTTTGCCTGAGAACATGCATGATTTTTACGCAGCTGGTGTGACAACAGGAGAGCTGGGCTAGGAGGGGCTAGGTGACATCGTTAAATGTCTAGTTACACTCATTCCAGAGGAGTGCATCCTCTGATGCAGTCAGAGCACTGCTCATTCATCCTAACACAGACATCTGAAATGGTGGCTGAGTCATGTTCTCCCAAGTGTGAGCTTTTTCTCCATTGACTACAAAGTGAGCTGAGAGTGACTGGATTGGTGGTAGGAGCTGACACGTAGCCATCTAAAACTGAGAGGTGGGTCTCCTGCAGACTAACTGCAGCATAGCATGGAGGCAGTCAAGCTTACGTTTAACTGACCACCATGGGCATGGGCAGAGGTCTGATGCAGCAGCGTGGTACTACTGTGTGATCTGGGGCACAAAGGCAGCTGTTTCATGAGGAGCATTGTCCTGCTGCTAGGTCCTGGATGAGCTAACTCAGCGGGGCATCTCTAGAGGCGCTTGACTCCATTAGCATGACCTGGGTTTCCTTCACGCACCTTCAGAAGTTGTCTTCTGCTCCTGGCTATCTGTGCTTATGACTGAGACACAACTGACTCTCTGGGTGCTATAAGCTAGGCAAAGACCTAGATCAAGTACAGCACTGGGGCTTTAAACGTCCAGGGAGCGTTTAAATGCTCAGGGCCTGCCAGCCTTTTAAAACCATCTCTCTGTTGTCTCTCTCACCCCAGCGACATTCACGAACTGCTCCAGTGCAGAGTCATCCAGCCTCATTTGAATGAAGTTGGCTTGGGCAACTTCAACTTGGCAAAGGACCCTTGACTCTCAGAGGCTGAGCCCATTGGGTGCAGAGGATGGCAGCCTGTAGGGAGAGTTTGATGAAGGTCCTGCCCCAAGGACCCTTGAAAGGAGCCTGCCAGGAAAGCAAATGTTTGACCTTAGTACCCAGGACTTGCACGAGAAAAGTGGTGCCAGTCAATGGGTGCCACATCCTCAGGGAAGCCGGGATGTCTGCTTCCAGTTTAATATTTTTATTTCCCTGGTCCATCAGTCACCAGCTGGATGGACCCAGATCCAGTTCAGAGCACCCCACCTCCCTCTCTCAGTGCTCTGGGAGCCTGCAGAGCCCACACGGTGGCAGTGCGACCCAGCGTCCTGGATTGCCACTATTGCTCTCCGTGGGGATGGGTTGTGACCTGCAGCTGCTGGGTGCTGGGTGGTACAAATCTGGCAACAGGTCTGATTTGGGACAGCTTCGCCCTGTCTGCATGAGCCTTGAGCCATGCTGGACAGCGTGGCAGGGAGCAGGATGCCCACCTCCCTGTTGCACTGCGGCATTAGCCTTCTCCAGGGCTTGGCTTTGTCTCCACCAGTGCTGCCAGCAAGAGAGTCACTTCTTCCTCATGCTGCAGGTGACACAAGGCACATGCTGGGTTCAGCAGCTCATCAGGACGTGCCCACTGCTCCTTTTGCTGCAGCTAAGAGATGGGGATTGGTTTAAGGAGGATGAAGGCCCCATCTCCTCCACTTAACTAAATGGCCAAGCAGTTTCTGGATAGAGGTGAGGGTCTATGGGTGACCCTGGCTCCTTCACCCAGAGCAGCTGCCACCAAACAGCCCCGCCCTGCAGCTGTGTGTCTAACTTGGAGTCTGTGACCAAACTCTTCAATCACGTGCAGAAGCAATGAGACCAAACCCAATGACCCCATGAGCCACCGTGACAAAACAGTGGCTGGCCCCGGCGTTCAGCCTCAGCCAGATGTCCTCACACATTATGTACATGCCACCGGCTGATTTTTCAGATAAAGACAGCAGTGTTTCCACAAAACCCTTCACCCTGGAAGGAGTCAGCTGCTTCCCGCCCCGGGGCTAGCCATACCCCACCTGCACCCCCTTCTGTGGGGAGATGCCTGGTGGGGCTCCCCATTCTACCCCGCCGCCTGCTGAGGAGCAGATCCCTTGACCTTGTCTTGCTCTCAGTCACTCCAACGTAGACACCTGTAGCAACAAAGCAGCTCCCTGTGCATGGGCTGGCTGCGGGAGGGGGTGACTAATACATCACCTGCAACTGAAGCCAGGGACCTTTTGTAACTTCTGCGGCAGATAGGACTACAGATCATTCCAGATGAATGGAGCCCTAAGTAGTTACAATTCATATGAATTAATCAAGTTGTTCTCTGCCGTGTACATCATTTAAATCACTAAAGCGCTCCTACTGGCATCACTTGGTGGCGGCCTATTTTCATGGCAGGGAGTCTGTTTATAATGGAGCAGAGCAGTCCCCTCCACCCTCCCACCCCAGTGCGGGGTGGGGAGAAGGATGCTCAGTCAGGGTGCTGTCCCGGTGCCTGCTATGTTCCTCCTCCTGCTGCCCCACTGTGCTTACCATGCAGAGCTGGGAATAAGCTCCTTGCGGAAAGCATGCCATTAGCACTTTGTGCGGTAAAGCCCAGGGGATGCAGCTAAACAGAGATTGAGCTGCCTCCAAGGAACGCCCCCCCCCTCCCATCAAGTTGTCATAGGATATGTTATGAAATGGGAGGTGGAAAGCATAAAAAGTGGAGTGTGTGTGTGGGTTACTTCTAACAAAGTCTTGGAAGGAAGCAAACTGCAGGGGAGATTTTCCCTTTGCCAACAACCTCCTCTGAAATGAAGAGAGCCATAGGGATGCTTGTGTACAGAGAGTTGAGGCAGCAAAACAAGGTAAGAATGAGCAGGAGTTATTCTTGCCCAAATCCTTTTCCAGCCCCTTCCTCTTTCCCAGGTTAAGGCAGCCCTGCTCCTAAGGGGGATGGCTGTCTCTGCCAGGCATAGCCCTGGATCTTCCCCCAAACCCCACCTTGACCGTCTGTTCAAGCCCAGGTGAGCTGAAAGTCTTCCTGAGGCCAAGTTTGCAGGTAAGTTGTCACACAAGGCTGAAGCTCTGGGTATAGTCCCAGCAAAGCAAAGAGTAGGAGGCAATGCCCTTGTCCTCCCTTCCTGGGCAGGGTCAGCCTGGCTGCATTTCTTCCCATTTGCCTTGGGCTGACTGAGGTAAAGGTCTTCCAGCCAGGGTAACCCAGGAGACGTTGTTAAAGATGCACACACGATGTGGTCTAGATCTCAGGTGTGGGGAGCAGTGCCCTTCAGCAGAGGGTGTAACAAACTGTTGAAGAAATGACAACACTTTAATGCCTCCTAACTATATGTGCACAAAAATATCTGCCTCTGCCTGATCTACCTTGCTTCTGAGCTCTAAGTCCTTGGGAAGAGCACTGCATTAACATAGGTGAATTGTTTCTTGTCCCCAAGATATTTCTGGCATCTTTGCTTAGCTCTGCACTGTGCAGAATAAAATGCCTTTAGATGCCAATGTGGGAGGCACTTCATAATCCCCTGAGAAAGATCTTATCCTCCAACCTGACGGTAGGATCACAAGTGTTCCCAAGCATCAGCCCATTGATCCTGCAGTGCAAGTTGCACAAGATGCATCTATATGCAAGACCCAAGGTGTCCTTCAGGGTGACATGTGCTTTGCCACAAAAAGGCTTTAAATCTTTAATGGGAAAGTGCACTTTGTTCCTCTCTACGAACACAGTAAAAGGCTTTAAATAATAGCTGTTCATGTGGCCCTGAAAAAGGTTGCCATGTGGCTGAACTCTATAAATCTGGACATTTGCTGAATTGATTTTGCCAAGAAACATACTACAGCTGAAAAATGAGCTGGAGGGATAAGATAGTGGTTGCTTGCAGATGCCATGCTGCTGCTGCTCTGCAGAGAGCTTTGTTCCTCATTTAAAAACCATATTAAAGCCCACTGTAGCAGTGGGAAGTTTTTGGGTGACTTGAAGAATTGCTGGATGAAGCTAAAACACTCTCACTGTGTAGGAACAGGATGAGCTTTAACCCAGTCGCTGGGAGAGGAGAGAAGAGTCAAATTAGATGCCATTACACAGAACTGCGAATCCAGGTCGACTGCCGTGATTCATTCCCTCTCTGGTTATGAGAGCAGAGAGCAGCTGCTGTCTCTTGCTTCCAAAGCTGATGAACATGGTGTGGGGTTTGTTTTGTTTTGTTTTGTGTTTCTGATATGCTGGTGTAATTAAAATGCTCTTGTTTTGCCAGTAGCATTCCCTTGTGCAATACTGGTTATACCAGTATAGATTTATTCAG
This sequence comes from Fregata magnificens, assembly GCA_013389945.1. NCBI lineage: Eukaryota > Metazoa > Chordata > Aves > Suliformes > Fregatidae > Fregata > Fregata magnificens. Next base: position 302,683 of record WAAD01017959.1, on the reverse strand, counting down.
GAATAAGCAAAATACCAAATTACCTTTTTTTTTTTTTTTTTTTTTAAATGAGGATAATTATGCACAAAAGGAATCAAGCAGGTAACTGGAAGAGTTTAAATTCATGCCTGCACTTTTAGACATACAGCTTCCCAAGAAGATGACTGTTAAGAGTTTTCTAGTGCATTCGCTCTGTTTATGATCCAACACTGAGCAGCTTCCCCATGTACCTCTGGAGCCAACAGGGTGCCTGTGCCCCTGGACGTCTGCATGTGGGCAATTTCATTGAGCCCATAGATGTCCATGTTTGGTGAGCTGAACAGCTCCCAGGCTTCGTTGACACTATAGACTAGATCTGTATTGACTACATTGCAAATCTTGCTTCCAGATGGACACATACATGTGGGCACCCAAATGTGACTGTTGTTTTAACCTGGAAGTTGAACTATTCGCCAGTGTCCCCCATTAGTGCCTTGGGGCAGATACTCTGTCCTGCTCTATTTCTTCCTGACCCTAAGATGATGCTGAGGACATAACCCACATGCATCTTCTGGAGGGGATTCCATTGGTGCTAGAGACTCCAGAATCACTTGGATCTTGCACTTTCTTCACTGTCGCTCCTGACACAAGAGGATCAATTTGGGCAAGAAACCAAAAGATCTTAGCAGTTTTATCTATACTATTGAATCAAATGTGCCTAGTAAAGTCTACCAGCATGGAACATCCTATTTTCATTTTACTAAACTCAGTCCGCATTCGGAGCAAAGGGAGTTGCAAACTGCCTGTTGGGAATGGGTCCTTCCAGGAATTGTTTGGGACAGTGCTTGTTGACATGAGCATAAACCAGCCAAGGACTGTGCTAATGGTCTAAAAATATGGCTCATCAAGTTCCACTAGCAGGGAACATTTCCTAATACTAGCGACACTAACACAGATGAAGCCAGAAGTAGCAAGAACCCTGGATTTTCCTCCCCTCCTGCTGAGTTGGTAAGAGAGGTATGCCCTCCATTTAATATCTTTGAAGGAGCTATTTGTATTCTGGTTCACTTCTTTTCTGTCTCTCACACGGTGTGGTAGAATATTCATCTTTCATTTTCTTATATCCTTGTTTCTGGGTATAGCTCCCGAATGCAAATTGTCTATGTAGTCAGACAAAGTGAAACTGTCCTGAAAGAAGACTTTGAGGAACCACCTTAGAAGAACCTGCCAACCAAAGCACGTAATCAGTGCAGAAAAGAGGCAAGGTCACAGCCAGGTATCTTAATTGCTAGCTCTTCTTTGTTCAGTGCTACTTGAACCCCTTGGCATGAGGGAAAGATATATTCAAGTTTTTAGCCAGCTTTGAGGCCATGATCCATTAGTCTTCTCTGAAACCTCCATCCTGCCCATGGAGAGGCATACTTAGGAAACCAGGCAGTGATGGACCAGGAAACTGAGAGCAAAGGTGGTGCAGGACTGGCTGTTTCTCTTGAGTGAGCTTTTTCCACTAATGTGGAAAAACCCCTTCCATCCATCTTCCAGTGTTTCAGGCTGTAGAGGACTTGTTTCTAAGTCTCTGTGTCCAATGATAGATTCACAGCATGTGATCATCTTTTAAATATTTTGTGGATGATTTTAGCAGCCAAAATGTACCCATCGTTCCAGTAAAATAACCTTCTTCAGTTCCAGCCAGAGCCTTTTATTTCTCTATAAATATTGACAGGAAGGGTGACTCAAAAGATAACTATATCCAGGACTGTTCACCACAGTATTACTGCTTTGGATCCCACTGTGGTCACTCCTTACCATCATGTTGTTGTTATGTTTGCAACAAAAAATGTGGTGAGCCAAGTGCGTTTCTTATACGTTATCGTATTATCTGTAAGCCAGGAGTTGATGCTACAGTAAAGGGTCCTCTGAGTTTGTTTTATCTGAATATGTTGGGTTTTTGACCTCAGAAAAATACAAATAAACTTGAGACGAAAGGACAGTTTTGTTGTCAAAGTTGGAGTGTGTATCAGTTCCTCTCTTCTCCTTCCCGCACAGCATGTGGCAGATCCAAGTCCCGTCTCCAGTGGGCATTGAGCCACCAGCAAAGTGGAGCAGTTGCAACAGGAGATCCTGAAGGGCCACCTGTAGGACAAGCCATGCTGGCAGAGGACGTGTTTGTTCAGATGCTTCCTTGAAAGTCTGAGTTGCAATTAATTGACACTTTCCAAATAAAAAGAGTTATCAGATAATTCCCATCCACATGCAGTGTGGATGTGACAGCCACAACAGGACCACCCCAGAAATGAGAAAAGTACTTTGTCTATACAAGGACCATTTCTGCACAATGGTCTCCGGTGTGATGAAGATGATTTCAGTCTACATGGCCATCACCTTCCCCTGCGGTTCTGGAGGAGAATTTAAATAGACTATTTTTCAAGAGAGAAAGGGCTGCAGTCTCCTTTCCCCTCCCCCTCTTCCCACTGACATTTTTAGCTCAAAGTCGTCAGGCTGCGATAGGTGACAGTTGCGTTTTGTGGCCAAACAGCTTCCCTCTTTCAAACGAGACAACTTTTGAAAACAAAGCACAACAGGAAAAGTTGGCAAAACCAAATGTTATTTTCACGGGGGCTTTTCCAAGACCACCACTTCTCCCTTTGCTGCACCTTTGACAACAAGACACAAATAATTTCGACTATAGCAAAGGTCGAAGCCATAGTTATGCAGAGTACTTCTCTCTCTTGCTAGCCTTGCTTTCTTATTTAGAAAAGGACAAAGAGTGTGTGAGAGGCTGAAAATACTAATTTTTCAAGTGGCCCTGTGCAAGATGTATTTGAATACCAAACATGATGATCTGTAGATCTTGAACTGATGAAATATTTAGTAGTCCTTCATGACATTGATGAAAAATCTTTTTAAGACTTGAAAAGATGATTATTCCCAGACCCCCACACGACACAGAGCAGAGGCCTCTGGTCCAGGGCCTCTTTCTGTCAGTTTTTTAACATCTGGTTGAACTACAGCATTTTCTGTTAGAACATGCTCAGTCTTCATTTAAAGTCCCTGGGTGATGGAGAATCCACTGTATCTATAGATATGTTGTTGCAACGGTTCACTACCTTTGCCATCAGAAGACGTGTACATCATTTCTAGCCTGAATTGGTTGGATTCATCTTATCTAAATTTAGGTGTTTACAGTGTAGATGTCCACAGCTGAGCTGATCGCCTGAGAGTACTTTCAGATTCAGAGAGAAAAAGGCACTTGGTGATGGGATCCATCTGCCCTATTTCAGCTGTTTGTTTTAGGATGAGAGGAATCTCACCCTACGGTCCATCGGCTGTGTTGGCTGGGTATCTACTGGCAATATAAGGGTGTGGAGTAACTAAACTGAGATGAAATTGTCTACTCTTAGACGAATGGTGGTTGACACATCTGACTAACATCTGGCTGCTGTTAGCCCTTTCTCTGCTGTTCATCTTCAGAAGTCTCAGCCCCCACACAAAAGGAGCAGCCGAGACTCAAGTCACTTTTTACTGTCTTGGATAAATTGAAGGGATTGAGATTTCTAAGTCTTCCAGACTTCTTGTCACTGGAGCTTTTCCATGACCTCTTGCGAATATATAAACAGCCTCTGTAAAAAGGTTCCCAGATCGGTCCTGCTAGTGTGCAGGTAGGGCAACACTCACTGTTGCACACACTCTCTGGATCTTTTCCCCTTTTTACACATTCAGAGTTAATGTTTGTCTTCTGAGCATTACACTGCACTGGGAATTCATACTGCCTCCACATCATTTGGGGAAGTTGTGATCACCTACGTCCCTTTCAGAAAAACGTCCCTGATCAGTCAGCACAGTGTATACTGACCCTGCACTGAACTGGATTGTTCATGTGAGCCACAGTCGGTCACGCGCTCTTCGTTGGTCTGTGTAATTATCTGGTACTCCATCCCTTTTTCATCTGTTTATTTAATGCTGTCAGCACATGCTACCTGGAATGATTTGGTTTTCATTTTTTCTTGCAGTCTTGCTAAAGTCACTAAGAACATAGACCCAAGGACACGTCCCATCTTCTGGAAGTTTTCCTGCAGGGTAAGAATTCCCCAGTTTAAATAAATTGCTGTGATGTATCATAAATTACTTCCCTAGTTTAATATGGGTTATGATGACTGCATGAATTTCTGTGCTATCACTGGTGGCTGAACCATACAGCCCCTGAAGTCTAAGCATTTTATGGCAACAGCTACTCATGCCTTCCAGCTTCGTGACTTCACTCTTGAACTGACAGATGACGCTTTCAAGATTCTTTTAATCCTACTCCTTGATGTTATTTGCGCCTTTTACCTCCTTTCTGGGTGCTTCTCAACCCTGTTGCTTCCATGATGTCGTTTGGGTCCAGTGTCAGGCTGACCAACCTAGAGCTACTGCAGGGTCACGCGCAGGTGCTGCAGAAGGCTAAGGTTTGCTAGGCTCCCTCATACCATTCATTATGGACAAACATTCAGCCCTCCGGGGCAAAGAAAAGAGCCCTATTCAGCAAAGTGCATAAGCCAAGGGAACCTTTAAATTGTAGGACTCGAGTTCCTTGAGCGCAGGACTGAGCGTGTACGGGAATGGCAGGATTCATCTCACGCAGCTTTAGATGTCTCCAACAGTAGATGTCTATGGCTGGGCTGCACTCTTCCCTGGACAGAAAAAAAATCTCTATATTTATATTTGAGATGTGTTTTCAGAGCCCGAAAGTAAACTGTCAGCATCTAAGCTTTAGTGTGTCTTTTTGTTGAGAAAAGAACATAAGAGCAATTACAGGTCCACCTAGTCCTGTGTCTGTGGCAGTGGCCAAGGGTGCAATTCTAAGAAAGATTGTGAAAACAGAGCAATCATGAATGGCAGTTCTCTGCAGTGTTTTCCCCATAACCCCCACATGCAGCCCAGAGGCTTTCTGAGCTGGATTGGTTTCTAGGATCATAGTGACAACGTATGATATTTTGAAATTTATAAATTTCTCTTCCATAAACTTCTCAAATCTCTTCTTGCACCCCTAAAAAGGTCTAGCATCCACAGTGTCCTGTGACAAGGAGATCTGTAGCCCAACTCTGCACAGGGTGAAGAACTTTCTCCTGCTTGTTTTGAACATATCTCCTACTTCTTCCATTTGATGTCCCCTAATTCTAGTATTGGAAAAAAGCATGATCAGTTCCTACTTGCCTTCTCCCTTTCATTTACATTTTATTGCTTCTGGACAAGGTTTGAAAGATAGGCAGAGGAGAAAGGACTTTTGATTGTGAAATAGGTTTGATAGCTCCACGTCTTCTGCTAGCCTTGGAGGCCTCAGAGAGGTGACCAGCCATGGAAGGATTAGTGTACACCCTCCACTGTCCACCACAACCTGTTCCCCTCGTGCGGACATTTTCCCTGGAGTGGGTGTAATATCTAATCACACTTCCACCAGGCCACGTTGTTTTGACAGAAAGACTCTTATGAAGCAGGCGGCAAAAGCCATGCAGTGAGAAAAGAAAAAAATGCTTTTCATGGTCGCCGCACTGAGTATCTGCTGTGCAACACACACACACTCTCAACCACAGATCTTATCGGGCTGGACAGTTTCCACTGAGAGGTGTCTTGCTGTTTTCCTCTATCAGCGATGCGCATGCAGCAGTTGTGGAGTTTATAGACTACTTTATTTTGGTAAGTAATCTCCAGATCTCTGCACTGCAAAAGGTCATGAATTCCTGACTTCTCAGTAAGAAACATGGCTGCAAATGTTACTGTGCAAATGGAGAAGAAAACTCCAGCAACTTTGTCACGCTGCGACAAATGGGGGAGCTGCAATGAGACCTACCCTGGAGCAATGGATGTCCTGGTGGCATCCAAGGCCATTTCCTCTCCAAGGATGGGACATGCAGACCGATCAAGAGAAATTCGTCTGCTCTAACCTGGGTGACTGAGAGGGCTTGTGGCTCTCTGTACACCAGAGTCACGACAAGTGACCGGTATGGTCAATGCTAAGAAACAGGTACTGCAATCAAATTTAAGCCTACTGGAGTCTCCTCTGTCTGTAGGCATTCCTGCCCAGGCATTTGGGAATGGAGTTAGCGTTGCAGCATTCTAAAATGAAACAAAGAAATGCAAGGCTGGCAACTGGAAAACTCTGTGCCTCGGCTCTGTTCTCAACAATATTAATGTCTGTCTCCATTTTGTGTGGCTGGTTTGTTACATTAAGGTCTAACAAAGAGGAAAGCTGGGCCTATTTCTGAAACATCCACCCCTCTGCTTTCTGAGATCCCCAGCTTGTGTCTCCCCTAGCAGCCAGATGCAGACAAAGCTCAGGGAAAGGACAACCACTTCAGCATCTGGGTTCTTCAAGGGTTGGCTAGACAGGAGATGCTCAACATGTAGGTCTAGCTCCCTGTGCCCATGGAGGAAGAGGGATGAGGATTTAAGCATGCCTGAGCATGGCTGTAGTCTCAAGCAGCCAGTCCCATGTGTCCTGGATGGAAATACCAACCCAACGTGTGGTCTCCCTGGCTGTAGCTTTTGTGGGAATCTCAAAATCACCAGCAAAAGAAACAAAAAAGAAACATCTGAACTACCTTATTTTTAAAGCGAGGCGAAAAGGATCATCTCCTGTCCTGTTTGATGCTGACTTCCCGGCGGCTGCTCCCTGCCCCTACATCGTGCATCCCCTTGAGGGCTGTCAGATCAGACTAGATGATGCTTAGAGGCAGGAGGGGAAGAAAAGAGAAACAAAGAAAGAATTTCACTGCCCAGCTTAGGATATCCTCACGCCAGGGCTGGGCGTCAGTGTCAGATACTACGCTATTCCCACAGGAACCAAACTGTGGTCCCAGATAGGAACAAACCTTCAACGATGGCACAAGCCCATCGCCTCTGAGTCAGTGTTTGAATTAGAGCATGAGTGGGGAGCTGGCAGAGAGCAGGGGGGAGTGGGGAGTGGCAGATAATTTATGGGTAAGGTCTTCAAAAGAGCTCTGTTCCCATTTGGGACAATGGGAGCTACTGGGGGCTTCGCATGCTCTTGCCAATCTGGTCACGTAAGCACAAACTCCCTGATTTGGTTTATGAAGAATACCCTTCAGTCTGACACTGACCTCTAAAACAAATAGAGTATTGCGGCGTGCTGATGCCCCATTCATCACCGGGTGACAATGGGAGCCAGGGCCCGTGAGCAAACAGCGTTTCATTCAGGGGAGGACTGAATTGCTCTGAAACACTCGTCACAGTGCTGCTGGTACCAGCTCCGTGCTGCCTCATGGGCACGCTTCTGCGCCCGTCTGAGATGAAACCCACTGGGAGGCCTCAGGATGCCACAGCACCATGGGGAAATCCTGTTTCGCAGCGTGCGGTTGTGTTTAGCTGCAGGGTGGTACAGCCGGAGCGCCCCAGGGAGAGCCAGGGGGTTGGAGGGATGAGGAGGTCCGGGCCACCAGCTTGCCTGGAAGAAATGTCCTACTTTGCAAGAGGTGTCTCCTCACTCTGGGCTGAGTCAAGGGGCAGTGCTGTCCCAGAGGGAAAAGGATGCCTGAGATACAGTCCCTCTCTGTGCACTGATGGAGGAGACCAAGAACTGAGAAGCATAATACAGCTGTGATGAAGGGCGATGGAGAGGCAGGGGGACAAGGATGAGCAGTGGTGGGGAACTGGGCATGAAGCCTAGCCAGCCTTGCTGTGCCATTGCCAGAGGGGTAGGCATCTGCAAACAGACCATAACAGGGGCACTAGTAACTCTCTAGCTAGATTTGGTGGCTTCTCTGTGGCACTCATCATCTCCAGGATGAGTTTTCTCCAGCTATTTCTTCTGCTCACGGAGCTCTCTGTTGCTCTTCCTATGCATGAGGACAGAGGAGACAGCTGGTAGCAGGAGAAAAACACCATAGCAGGCTTCAGAGGAAGGTGCAGGGACCATTTGATGGCCCGCTGTGGGGAACCAGGCCAGAGGAAGGCTTTCTTCCCCCTCCTGAAGCCAGGCTGGGCTGAGCGCTGAAGCATGAAGGTCCATATGCTCACTTAGGTTTTTTTTCATTCACATTCTCCATCAATAGTTAATTCCTTCTGAATGGGCCTTGGACTATCTGGTGATTGCGTTTGCTGGTCACGTACTTAGATCACAAAAGCAATCACAGTTCTACATATGTTCCTCATAAGGACCTCTGCAAATGACCAAAGTGAATATGCAGCGAGTCATTCCCATGTGCAGATATTAGCATGAAGTGTGCAATTAGAGAAAATCCTTGAGCAAATCGCCCGTGTATGTACAGATGTGTACGTTCACACTTTTAACAAGCCTGGTCTTTTCTAGGCAGGCATCAGGCCTGAGAGTAACGTTCCCACACATTTTCAGAGGGTGTTGTTTCAGGGACTAATTCTGCCAAGGACTTGGCTCTCTGAGAAAGTGGTCTTGCGCTGGTGCCTGAAAGATTGTAATGTGCAACATTATCTTTCAACAGACATCTGTGTTAACAACTGAAATGAAATGATGGCACATTAAAAACTTTACAGCGCTGTTGCAAAACACTTGCCAAAAAAAAAAAAAAACCCTGAGCTGCTGCTGTAGGTTACTCTGACTTATGCCTGAAAATAGCATATCCAACGTTACTTGGAAGCAGACACATGGTCGCTAGCAAATCTAATTACCTCCTGGAAAATAAAACACCAGTGCCTGTGTGAAAGGCTCAGGGGTGAGTGCAGGCATTGTCCAAGCATTTGAGGGAATAATAAGTGGATTTGTGATTTCTGTAGGTCGTGAAATCACAACGCCCTTGCCAGGTGTGCAATTGTCTGATCATGTGAAGATCACCTACCTAATGCTGGCTTGGCCTTCAAGGGATCTCAAATAAAGCAAGCAAGGGTGGCACTGTGAGAATCCATGTCTTGATTTCCCAGCTCACTGCTCAGAGAAGGACAGTGTGACGAGGGTGAAATGACTCAAGGCTAGGTTTGTCCTCACCTAACATGAGTCATCTGGCCAATCATGGTTGTTTCAGCACCTTTGATACCATATACCTGCATCTTTCTTCTCCTCTGAGTTGTCCCCAGGAGGTGTCTGTCTGTCTCCAGGATGGCAGAGGGAGGCTGGGTGCCCGCTCAGCTGGCTGGAGGGTAGGAGACAGGGCGATAGGACACCTGGGGATATCCTGCTGGGTCAGCGACATAGATGGAGCAGAATCACTGTGGCTGCTCAGGCAGCGCAGCAAAGCCTGGATGGCAAGCATTGAATTAGGGACCAAAGGCATGGCCTCTGTTCTGGAAACCACTCTGACATCTCCTGCGGAGGGGAATGACTGGGTGAGACTGCTACTGTCTGGCTGGTCTGCTGAGAACCAGCATGACCGAGAGGGAGGGGGCTTCAGTCTCAGCACAAAAAGTTTTCTCCGTGCAAGCCAAGAGAGCAATTTCTGCTTTAAAATCTGCTGTAATAAGAAGCAATAGTCAGGGAGAGCCCAGAGGCTGTCTAACAGGGGTAAGAAGATATTATGCCATGCATGTGAACCACCTTACAGATCTCACTCTTTGTGAGGCAGAACTTGAGAGCCTTCGCCCAGGGCTCAGCAGGTGGGGGAGTCTCACTGGCACACAAAAATAACATGATGAAAATATGGCTCTTTGATAGTAAGAACATAAGAAGAGCCATGCTGAGTCAGACAAAGTCCCATATCCTCTTTCCCACTGTGGCCGTGCGTGGCTTGCCTAGAGAAGGATTTAAAACAGGATTAACACATGTATTTCTCTGAGTGCTTGCTAAACCCCAGCCACTTCTCTGAGAGGGATGTGGCTTCTTTATATTTACTAACCTTCATGGGATTTCTCTTCCATGAATTTGACTAGTGTCTCCTGGATCTACCTGGATGCTCGTGTACATTTTTAGCATGTACCCCTTCCTGTGTCGAGTACCACAGCTGGACTACCTATTGCAGGAAGACTCACCTCTGGTCTGTTCTGAACCTGGTTTCTCCTATGTTGATCTCCCCAAAGCTGCATGGCTGCCCCAAGAATCTGCCTGGAAAGGGAAGGGCACCAGGTGAACCAGGACAAATGTGACTGTGCTTGAGAACATCAGTGGTTAATCATGCAGCAGGCACAACTGCGGGATTTCCAGAAGAGCTTCCAGATGGAGATTCAGTCCAGCTAAGATTTGCACTGCCTTCTGGGGATGGCTGTTGGCTTAAGCAGGAACATAGGGTGATCTCAACAGGTCAGGCAACAGAAACTCAGATTTAGGTAGGCAGACCCAGTCCTTCATGTGCAGATGTATCTATTGGTGTAGAGAACCTGAGCTGTGAATGAATACTCAGGCCTATGGGTATGTATACTGTGATGTGTCACTGTATAATAAATGTATGCAAAAAATGCAAGCATGTGCATGAGTTTTTGTTTCAGCAGAGTTAATGTGTGGGTCAGCTCTGGAGAAGCTGAAAGGAGACTGGCTGGACATAGGCCACTGCTGAAACGAATATGAGGACATATTCCAGCACATATTCCAGCACTTTGTGGGCTCTTTGGACTGATAAGCCTGCAGGGCAGAATGCAATCTTGGAAAATGTGCAGTAAATGATGAAAGAAGTTGCTTAAAATAAGTAAGTTATGCCATTTGGAAAGTTCTAGGGTATGGGAACATCACCGGGAAAACTGCAAGGGATGGGAGAAGAGGACCAAGGATTTACAGGAGACCTGTGACATTTTGGAGCAGCAGCTGGAGACCAGAGAGGATATACGGAGCATCTGAAAGGGCACTGCCTGCCTACACATCAGCAATTGAATCTGGCCACAGCTATAACGGATGGTATGAGTGGAAATCAGCTCAGAGGTTATACCATCTGCATGATGTCTACGTGCAAGTGGAGCACTAGGGCAGAAGTTTCTAGTGCCATTTGAAATACCTGACGGCATCCCACCTGAATGGGATGAAATGGCGTAGGATGCCTGCGTCTGGAAGCTGAAACTCCTCTCATGTCAGAGGAGTCCAGAGATGGCTCAGCTGACCAAGGGAAGGCAACTACCCTGGGAGACCTGAACAGCATGCTAGCTTCTCAGCTGTATTAACTGGCTCTTCTTCCACTACAAGGGAAATTTAGGTGCCAGATCACTTGCAGACACTTAGATTTAGGTGCCTAAATTTAATCTGTGACTGTGTTAATCTCAGAGAATTGCTGTTGGTCTCAGCAGCGTGAAGAACCATGAGATAGACCTACAAAGGTGGTCACAACATGCAGAGCTCACAGCTGGGGCAATGCTGCAGCAGGAAGGACATGATACCTGGGGGAAGGGATTTTCATAGTGGGGCTAGTGAACAGTATGTGCTGAACAGCTCACTCCCCTTGCAGGCATATCCCAAAGAATTACAAACACAAACCACAGAGAAGATCCCTAACTCACTTCATCCTTTCAAAATCTCATGCAAAACCCACATATTGTCCAACACCAGCCAAAATTTTATTTCTCAGGATTATTTATTCTCAGGATTTTTTTTCCACAATTATTTCTTGAGGATTTTGTGATAAACTGTGCTAAGAATAACCCTACTGGGAAAGATGTGATTTGGCTAAGTGAAAAGGCAGCCCACTGTCCTTCAAAGCTTTGCTATCAACATCTGTGGCAATGAGATTTATCCTCTGAGCACTTAATGTGTGAGAAGCCCCCAGTATGGTGAGCATGGCTTGGTAATGTGGCAAGGACAATATTGTCTCTGTGGGGAATATTCAGCATTTTGTGCTTTTGCAAAATTCAAAGTACTGTCAGAGGCTCTCTGACTTAAGCCTAGAAGTTGCTGCAATCTGAACTATTGGTTGCCAGACTGCAAGTGTTGTGTTTGTTTGCTCTGCGCCATGTCCCATGTTCATTCTTAGGGGACATTGTGTCCAGACCATCTCCTGTCCTCTGGTCTATTTTACGTTAGAAGAGCCATGCCTTCAAACTGAATCCCTTGACCAAACTTCTTGAGGCCTCCTATTTTTTTGGCTTATGCACCAAAGGCTCAGTTTAACCTTTTGCAATAACGGAATGCTCCCTGGGATAATGCCTGAAGTCTCTGCCTGGTTAGCAATTATTTAAATACTCTGTTATGAATAGGATCAAAGCCTTCTCTTATTGAAACACTTCATTCCCAATGCCAGAAGTTGTCACTGCATGACAAATGGATTCCTTGTTCTCTTCTCACAAGTGTGCTCTAACCAGACAGGGCTGGGCAGCCTGTGGGATGGGGAGTTTAATTAATAACAATATTTAATTTCTACAATGAAGCACTTAGGGGAGGATGAATATTGCAGCAGCTGCTGCGGCGCAGACAATGCATCTGCCTCCGGTGGCCAGCTGAAAGTGGCTCGGTGCGCGTGAAGAACGGCTCCATCAGCAAAAAGCACGGCCACGTGCACTGCATCATGCCGAAGTGCGAGCTCGATAGCACGCGTCTCTGAGAGTTGCCTGAAATATTTCAGCCAGGCCAATTTTTTCTCAGTTACTGAGCAGCGTAAGTGTCATCGTTCCTCCAGCTGATAGTAGCTATGGAAACCGTGACATCACCGCCGACATAGCGACACATAAAAATTCAAATGGCTGGGGACCGGTTGCTAGGCGAGCTCTGCTCGGGAAAGTCATCGGGCAGGCAGCCAAGGGACCGGAGTCTGCTGAACATGTTGTACTTCACCCTGGTGATTTTACCCTCCTCCCCCTATTTTCCCTTTCACATGCAAAGCTTCTCTTTTTTTTTTTCTCTTTTTTTTTTTTTTTTTTTACTATATTCACTCTTAAATTATCTCAGAGATTTCGACAATGGGCTAATAAGCTGGTGTCGTAACTGTACGTTACCACAATGTGTGCAAGGTCAGGAAAGAAAACCACATACTGTACTTACCATCAAATAAAAGCCGCTGTCAGCCACCTTCATAGCACCCAAGTTATTATAAACATGCATTTTGGATCACTTTTGGGCAAGGGTTTTCCACTAAGCTTTACGTATACATAAATTAGTGGAAAATCTCTGACCAAAAAATCATCAGAAATGAAGGTAATCTGAACCAAGGATGAGGAGTAACCTCTGTAGTGGGTAAAACCGCGTATTGCAACTGGTCTGGATTTGGGAAGTGGAGTGTTTTCCAGCAGTCTGAGTCACACCTGGTTTCTGGAGAACTGGTGCTTCTCAGCTGGTGGTTTTGGACCACTGGTAGTCAAGGGAAACAAGTGAAGCAAGTTTTGTAGGACAAGGTGTTGGTTTTGATTAGACCAAAATTGTTTTATTAGACCAAAATAGTTAGAAAAATCCATCAAGCAAGCGAACCCTTCGTCAGGCTCTCAGAGGATTTGGTGAAGTAGCTTGTTGCTTCCAGCATTGTTGGCTGGCTTAATGAGGGATCTTGCACACAGATATGGTCACACGCTGGTGCGTGCATCTCCCCTGGGTCTACCTGCAACAAATGCACAACTGATATGTCCGTTCTTCTATGCAACAGATTCAGGGGTCCAGGTTTAAATTTGTGTTTCTATGTAGATATAAATAGGCATACTTATATATATATTTATATAATTTTTTTTTTCTCCCAGACTGAAATGTAACTCGCAGAGGAAGTTGTCCAAGTAGATTTTCACATGACCACCCAAGTACTAACAAATTACAAGATCTTAATAAGAGCAACATTCATACTGAATAGTCCCGGTAACTGAACAAACAGTGAAGTGGTGTTGGGGAGCTTTGCTGAGGAATTACTCACCAAAATTCTTTGGTAGAGGACATTTTCCAGAAACTGGGTGTGCAAAATTCTTAGAGTGTAACCAGAAACTGAGAAGGAAACAGTGAAGAAAAAAAAGCCATTGAATAACTTATTATCAGAAAGTCTCTGATTCCTGAGAAATGCATGTGCAATCAGCACACCCCAGCCACCCACGGGAACACAGACACAACCTGACATGGACATCAAATGAAAATGAAATTATTTTCAGTTTTATGAACCGAGTTGTGACCTATTAAACCGCTAGTATGTTCCACTCCAGACACAGCTGCAATTTAACTTATTCATGTTTATTAAATGTACAGGATAATGTGTGTTAGCTGCTGAGGTCTTCTCAACCAAGACAGTAGAAGTTTGAGTTAAGAAGACATCTTCTAGTGTGGAACGTTGTTCACCATAAGTGCAGCACACTGCTGAATGTGTATTTCACTTTCTTTCTTGTGCTGATATCGCCTCCAAGGAGCCTTCGTTGTCCCACCTGCAGCAGACCCTGCTTGCTCTGCCTTGGAGATCCATAATTCACTGAATTGAGCTTTAGAACTCCTCTGAGTTGAATACCTCACTCACATTGACACCTAAACTCAAACATCTTCATTTGCTAAAAGCTGCTCCTCCAGGAACTGCACAGCATCATTATGATACTAGTTTAGTAACACATTTCTGGCTCAATATATGAACTATGATGAAGGAAGAATAAGCATAAACAGGATCAGACCCCTTAAGCTTGGAAAACATCTCATCAAAAGCTCCTCAAGTACTCAGCTGTAAGAGTAGGCTTGTGCAGGCTGGGTACTACCTGGAGAGACTTCCAGTATATGGAAGTGGCATATATGCCATTCAGTGACACAAGCCAGCTGAGTGTCATGGTGGGTCCTGGACTCAGCTCAGGCACTGCCACATACTCATTAATCTAGATGGATCAGGTCCTGGAGCCATCTTGCTCTGTATACTTAAAGAAACTCTACTAGGCTCCCCTGCATAATACATGGTGGGTACATGAACTTCATTTCCACATCCCTAAATTGAGTGGCACTGAAGAACAAATGAAGGGCTTTATGTTCATGCCATGGCTGATTCCCGGGTCAATTGGTGTCTCTAGCAAAAGTTTTTGAGTTGCAGATACTCTGATGGTCTTTCATCTGTGCACTGTCACTTGAGCTCATTTAATAAAAGCTGATTAGCACAAATGCTCCATGAACTTTTCCACCCATTAAAAGGACACTGCTTTTGTTGGTATTCCAAATATTCCATTTGTTTCCTGTGTACTTTGCATCATACTCCCCAAAACTGAATAGGATACTTAGTGATGAATCTGGAAAGAAGCAGGAAACCCAGGGCTGTCCTTGGGTTTAAATGAACATATTCTTGCACAAACTGTGGCAGCAGAAGCACTCGGTGATTTTCTTCTTTAAGGTCTCCTGCAGGACCAAATTACTCAAAACAAGAAGGAAGATTGTACAGGTGTAAATGCAAGCTTTGGGCCACTTGATCAGGATAAGGACAGAAGTTATGGTGCACTCAAGGCAAATGTGAGCAGGTTTATGGATCTGAAACGGATATGAAATAAGAGACTTGGGCTTCCTGTGGACCACAGAGGCTACTCCATCAATGCAATAGAGTGGAAAGTTGGTTTAAATTGCCTGCACTGAGAGGAAAACAGTGACAACGAAAAACAGAACTAGTGAGTCATCAGTGTGCTAACAGCGTCTTTTCAGAAGATGTACTGGTATGAGAAGTACTTGTGTAACTGAGGTCAGTGCCACGAAATGTGAAATGTGTCAAGAAGGTTGCACCTCCCACCCTGTCTTTGCTTTTGAGATCAGAGTCTGGTAGTTGTGGAAGAAGGGAACTGGGTCTAGAGTGGCCATGGATACGCTGAGTGATGTGTTCGTTGGTAGTAGCCATCAGTTTTGTAACACCTTTTGGGAGGAAGGTGAAATCGACTTGGAGATCTGTGCTCTTCCAGTGCAGTCAGCGCAAGATTTGCCATCACTTTCCAGTGGAATGAGTAATAAAAAATTAAGTCCCTGAGCTGGAGCAAAGGTTTTCTACTGGCCTTCACAAACATCCCTCCGCTCACTGTGGTGCTTGAGCATGGTCAGTCTAACAACTTTTTTTCTTCCTCTTGCATAATTTCATGATGGCATTGGTAACCCTCTTCCATTTTGTCTGAAGGTGTGTGTATTTCTATGGGATCAAGCTATTGTTTTCCTAGTTTACCCTTAGGGGATGCAAAATAGTTTGGACAAGCTGCTACATATTTCACTGTCATTTTAGCATAATGTGCAAAGATTTGTCTTTAGTCGTCTTGATGGAAAGCAAAAAAAAAAGTTAACCAACAGCCTCTTTTAATAAAAGTAGCCATAGCAGGATTTGAACTTGCCTCCCCTAAAATAAGGTAGGCATTTTACTATCCATTAGGATACAAGATCTTTGGCTACCTTCCACAGGAATTTAAAGGCATTAAATTAGCTACAGGAGGGTTTCACTATTGCTCCCTAAATGTAACGCGAGCGGATTTAAATTTACAAAGGGAAAAAGCTAATAATTAAAAATTGAACATAAGGGCTATAAAGTACAAAATGGGTTCCCTCAAATTGGCATACAAAAATTCATGAAAAGTGGAGATCCTGCTGTGTTATGCTTTTCCAGAATAACTTAAAAAAGGTTGTTTAAAGGTGATTTTTGTTGCAAATTAATTGCTTGTGGCTTCCATGGATCTTACAGCCTATAAAGATGTCCCCATTGTTGTTTCCATTGATTATTTCTTTGAGGGTTTCCCCCCCCTTCTTGTTGTCACCAAAATGACACACAAATAAGTAGAAGTGTTGGTGAGGATGTTGTGAGAACTACTAATGCCCCAGATCTGTCAGACCTTAAGCACTCAGGGTACAAAACACAGCTGTCTCCAGTTCCTGCCCAGATTTCATGCATTTGCCCCTTTTCCACGCAATGTCCCATGGGTTACTGGCAGCCACTCGGCCCATTATGTGTCATGGTCCCCATCCACATGAGGTATGTGGGTCACGGGGATGTGGTGATGTGACCTACCTATATGAGCCCTGCCAGGAAAGAAGAAATTACTCCTCCCAGCAGTCTTTTCAGATTGGAGAAAATATTGTCCTGGTCTGTTTTCAGCCCTTGACCACTAAATGAGAAAGACCTGCTGGCATTTGTGGTATCCTAGTGTTTTACTTCGGGACATGGTAGGGACCGGGATCAGTTGGTGTTACTGTAGATTTGCCAGGTCCACGTGATGGAATTGTACCTGCCCTCACATCAGATCGTATGTCCAGGCAGGTCTGGGACATGAGCATTTGGGCCAGTAGTTTGACTGATCACTCAGCAGGCACCAGAAAAGACAAGCTGGAGAAAGGTCCGCTGGCAGTACAGGACCTGCCAGCAACCTGGCAGAGGATGGAGAACTACCAAGGGAGCTCATCCTCACTTGCCTTCTCCACCAGAAAGTCCAAAGGTGTAAGTGATGTGAAATCCCAGCAATCTCAGCTGCCTGTGTAGAAATGCCACAATACCCCAGTACCCCCTTACTGGGAACAAGGGTCAAGAGGAAACCTTGTTCTTCATGCGTGTCTCCTGCAATGGGATTTTGCTTTCTGAATCATAGCCCGTTGACCCCAGATAGCTCCCTTCCCAGAAGCACCTGCCACTCCCATCTGTTTCATCTATGCAGTCTCATTCATCTCCTCATTCCCTTTTTCTGCAAGCCACCAGTTTGTTATTGTTCTTATAATTTTTAACTTCTGATCACTACAAAACCCCTTCTGCATTTTCTCTGACTCTTGCCAATTTTGTCAAATAAACTGTTGAATTATGCTGCCTTCTAGGACTGGCCTCTTTCTTTCCCTATTTCTCCTCTTTCACTGAATTTTTTCATTCCTCTAAACTTTTCTCTGCTCAGACTAATTTCCTCCTAGCTTTTCACTCCTAGTCTGCTTTCAACCAGGTAATATAAACTCCAGATCTCCTAGGACAGCTAACCTGGTATGAAGAACATCACACTAGTCTATTGGTGAGAGGGTTGTGAAGTGCCTATGGGGAAAAGAGAGTTATCCAGGCAGACACTGTTGTGGCTTCAACAGCACTTCATCCACGGGAAAATTTTTGAAGGGGATAGTAATTTTAAGCCTATAGGAAAGCAGAAAATGGGATACAAAGCAGGGTGGGGTTACCAGGGGTAATCCCCAGAGCTTACTTGCATAAGATAAGGGTCTTTATAGAAAGGTTGTGCATTGGAGCTAATCCCTTTGGGTGTAAATGTATTCGCTGATCTGAAGGACACTATGAGACACCAGCATCAGTCAGGTCACTCATGGCTAGTAGTGGACTAGGTCTCCTACTGATCCCATAACAGAAGGGGGCTGAGTAAGGAATGGGGAGCTTTTTGCTCAGCATATGTGAAATTGTTGTTCCACTGCTTTGGCAGGGACTCTGTTTCATCTTGTTTAACACTCCTCTGCAAATGAGATGTTTAAAAATATGGGTTTCCTTTCTCCTTTTGGAGAAGGACAACAAAAAGTTGAAAGATTTTCAGTTTCAGCTTAAATTCCAAGAGAAGGAAAGAAGGGATAGAAATCTGTTATTTACTGTTACCTTGCTGCTATATATCAACGTATATGACTAAGTGGCACCATCTGGGCTCAAACTTTCATTATCGAGAATAGATCATTTCTGTACACAGAAGAAAGTTTCAACCAGACCTCTTGGTCCCTGGCACAAGGACTCGGTGCTTGCAGAGACTAAGGACTGTGAAGTCGGTGCAATTCTCAAACAAAACTGCTGGCAGTCTGCACGGTTGGAGGTGTGTTTTGCAACAGACTTTTAGTTCATTAAAGATCAGCTTCTACCATTTCTTCCCCCAGCGCATTAATCATTAGCTGTAGATGGGTGGAGGGGAAGCGATATGTATTCAGGTTTTAGCAGAACTTTTATGTGTTGAAATTGTTGGTCAGTTAAGAGATGACAGAAGATCAGATTAAAGGCTGTATTTGAAACGTTTTCAATGGCACTGAAGTTCAAAAGAGCAATTCAGACTGCCTGCTATTGCAAGCACCCCTCTGTCACCCAGGGGAGATCCTCTAACTCACTATTCAACAACAACTGCTTTTTTCCAGTCTGGGTAGGGATCGAGGATCTGGTGGCCCAAGGTTGTAGAAAGTCTCAGTTTCTCACTGATTTCTTGAATTCTGGTTGCATACTCTGAGCATTAGTCTGAGCAGTCTCAAGGTCATCTTCACCTGGGCTGTCTACCTGGATGAGCAAAGTCATAGGATAGTCAGTTTGATCCAGAGCAAGACAGCTTCAACCTGGAAGGTCAGTAGACCCAGACATTGTTCTGGTGTCTCCCATGGGTTCTTTGGGTTGCCATTTCTCCTCCTTGCCACCAGTTTCCCCACATGCAGTGAAAAGGCAATGCTCCAAAGCTACTTCCCCATGTAACAGGGATACAGGGAAGACAGTCACCCAACAGCCCTTTTGACATCACACGGGTGCCATGTCACGTCACCAGCAGCAGATGGGTGGACACAGTGAAGCCGCCAGCTTGCATTCAAACCGTCCACTTCAACCACCAGTCCCAACACACTGGACTTTTCCAAACCCACATTACTGGTGTGAGACTCAGCAAAGGCAGCGGTTCTTGGATGGAAATCCTGGGATGATTTCACTTTGCAAAGTGTTTCAGTGGCGGCCAATGAGACTCTTACTGAGTATTCAGCATTTTATTTTTTATACAGAACTAAATGGCAAAATTCCCATAATCTTCAAAGGGAGAGTACAGCCCTGAGTCCGTATGTAATGCATTACTATTAGACGGAAATACTTGCTGGGCTCTGTTATTGGTGAGATTCAGAGTTTTATTTTTAACCGCTGTATTTTATTTTATTTTATTTTGGCGCTGCAAATAAACTTTTCCATTTATTCAAGGAAAGAAATAAAATCTGGTCCAGGACAGCTTAGTCTATGGCTCTTTCCATAGTACGAAAATCCAAAGATTTTGACCAAGCTGTATTCCTGAACACAGACTTGGGAAAGAAGGGGTGGTGGTGAACTCGGCTCTACTTTGCAGCACTGATCACAATTTCAAACATAATCACCTCCAAATGTTGCAGATTGAATCTCTGCTGAAACGGAGAGATGGTTTTGTTAGGGAAGAAGCAGGCCAGAAAAAATAGTTGACATGATCAGGTGAAGCTGTGCTGGGAGGAAGGGGAGGCAATTGCAGTGCTCTCTGGTGTGGCTGCAGCTGCAGGTGACGTGGGAAGGGGTTGGCTGAGCAGCAATTTGCCCAGGTCATGGCTGAATCCAGCCCTCGTGAAACCACCGCGCTGTGACTGCCAGGCTGCCTTCAGCCCCGCGTGTGAGCGTGGCACCCATGGATGCTCCTGGAGCCAGCAGCTGCATCCATAGCTGGCTGCCTCCCCCCGGGGCCCTCCTCACCTGCGCACATACTTCATCGCAAGCGCAAACTGCAGACCAGGATCCTCAAAGGGGTTGCCAGCAACTGCGGGCTGATTTATGAGTTGCTGTCAGATGTGATGCGATAGAAGGAGGTTTGCAAGCTTCCCAGGGAGACCAGGTGGTTCTGAGGAAGCCTCTCTAGGTCAGGGCTGTTGGTGGTAAGTGCCCTTGGCTACTTACAGCTTGGAAAATTGTACTTTCTGCAGCTGAACATCTGAAGGAACCTGAGACCAGGAGGAAATGGATGGGCGGTGATCCTTCACGACCCCGGCTCTTGCAGACGGGAGCTGGACTGCTGAGGTCAAGTTATTCCCTAATTGAGCATTACCAGCATTGGTGCTCTAGCTGACCCAGCAGGCCCAGTTAGGGGCCATGACCATGCTAAACCGCATCAACCGAAAACGAAGTAATCACTTGCATTTTGAAAGACGGTGGGAAATACAGCAAGCAGATGTGAGGACGAGGGTGAAGGGAAAAGCTGTGATAGAGCCTCTCACTTTCCTCTGAAGCACCTGCTTGTGGTCACAGCTGTAAGTGGAGTGCTTGACCCAGGGACTGCTGTAATACAGTGATTTCTTTGTGCCTGGCCCAAGATCAGCTGGCTTCCCTGGGTCAGCAGTCATCAGTAGGATGTTCGGTGCACCGAGCAGAGGGAGAGGCAGAAGCCCCACGTGTGGCTCTCCGCTTATCTCATTTGAGAGCAGTATAGATGCCCGGAGTGACATAAATAAATCCCACTCCCTTGTCTCCAGGGGTCAATGCCAGAATTACAGTTTCTCAGCATCTCTGCTGAAAAGCTCCAGACCGGCTTTGCAAGTGGGGTGGGCAGATGGCATCCAGCTGAAGGACTCCATGGCACCGTTTGTCATGGTGAAGAACCACCAGGCTAGAAGCAACCTTCTTGGCTTGTTGCAGCCCTGATATTGCAAGTGGCAAGGCCATATGCTTTCTCCCACAACCTGTGAGTCTGTTCGCATCTCATCAGGAGCTATGCTGAGATGCTATGAGAGCTCCCTATTTATCTGGTGTGGCTTATAAGCTTCTGCATTTGTCACTCCACGTGTGTATCTCATGCCAGGTTTCAAGTTTGTGATACGTCTCCTTGGTTGCCCAGGAGGGTCAGCATCCTTCTTGGCCAAAACTCTCTCCGTCAGGTTTGATCATATTTTCCATTCTGGTTTTGGTGGGAATCCAGCTTTCAGACAACCTTTTATAAAAATGCCTTTTTCTTCATCTCCCTCTCTCCCTCTTTCTTTACATTTTAATTTGAACAGGCGTAGGCCTTCCACACACTGACCCAGGCACCGATATGGATCCAGAAGGTTGCCCTGGGATCTGACCTACAGCAGGCAAACACTGAGCCCAGGGCACACAGAAATGTTCCCAGAGCAGAAATCCTAGGACAGAATGCTCTGTGCAGTTTGCCCAGAAGTGGGAGTTTTCCTCCCAGGAAAACTTTTCCTCCAGGGGCTCAGGCTGCTACAAAAGAAGAGCCCTTTTTGCTGGAAGTGTATCTGTGCTTCCATGTATCTGTATCTGTGCAGAAATGCCAGTCATGCAAAAAATAAAGTATTCACCAAAAAATGAAGTTTTCTCCAAAAAATGAAGTATTCTCAAAAAATCCATCCCAGCCATTTTTGTCAATTTGCACTGCCCAGCTCTGCTTTGTATAAACGCCACAGGGAGCCCGCTGAGTAAGGGAATGGGTGCTGGCATGGCTACACCTTCCTGCACTCACACCGGAGGATTGCTCACTTACAAGGAGACAGAGGGGAATTGCTCACATCGAATTGCTGAACAATGGAGGCAATGGAGGGCAGGTGGCTGAGCTGTGCCAGCCCATGAGCAAACCCGAACGGCCAGCTGCCCCCAGCCCTGGCACTGCCAGGAGAGGTGATGCCGCTCTGCCAAGCTCTTGCCCAAGCAAGCCAGGCTTGTTGTCAATGAAGGATGCTGGCACATTGCCCTGCCGTGTCCCTCGGAGAGGGCGAAGGGGACTCGGCTGGCTGAGCCATCCCTCCTGGGCTCACGTGGTGGCTGTGGCGGGTCCCCGTGGCATCCCCGCGGCTGGCAGGGCTGGCTGCCATCATCTCACCACTAATAGGATCAGGGCTTGGGGAGGGAGCCAGGGTGGCCGTTTGACGTCGGCCCGTGTTTCTCCGCCTGAGGAGGAGTCAGCTCATTGCAGGGCATGTGAGAGAGAAACCGGAGCTGCCGTGGTATGGAGCTGGATGCAACACAGCAGGGGAGGGAGAGCGGCCAGGCTTCCCCCGGGTCCTAGCCACCTTTTGCTGCAGGATCGGCCTCTGGAGCTACTCCACACCGTCCTTAAGCAGAAATCTCTCCTCAAAGAGGTTTGCAGGGGGCTGTGAGTTAAACGTGACTCCTCCTTGGCTCCCTGCCCACTGCTGAGTTCAGGCTATGAGTCAGGGAGCAGGGGAAGCAAGCCAGGGGATGCAGTCATGCTATGGGGGGGAGATTTGTATGCCAGAGCTTTCCTCACACATGAGTGGTGGTTGGAGGTGGCTTTTATAGGTGGAAATGCCCCCAGCCGAATGCCACTGCTGGGCCCTGCCGTACTAGAGACTTGGGAGTCGCTGCAAGGCGGGGGCTCCGGGCAAGGGACCCCAACACTGAGCTTGGCTTTGAGCTGCAGAAAACCTCCATCCCTCACTGTGATTGGGAGCACCTTGCCTTCTCTGGGATGCTAAAGATAGCTCATGTGCCCTTACATCAGCTGGCCAGTGTCATCTGGTCCTACCAAGGGAACACATAGACCTACTGGACGTGCCAAGCCCTTGGCTCACGTCAGTAACCACTCTCCACATGACAGCTTTGGAAAGGAGAAGGAGCTGTTTCAAGCCACTTACACATTTCCCTGGGCCTGCTTGTGAAAAAGCTCTTGGCTGCTCTGCATGGGACCAGCTGGACATCCTGAGGGAAGGTGGGAGTCGAGGTCTTGTAGCAGATGCCTATCCGTGCCCTTACTCCTGGGGTTGATAGGTGATGGGGAAAGGACTAGATATAGCTGTGTGGGGCAGCACCCTTTCCAGAGCTAATTAAGTGACTTCATTTTGTTGGGAACAGATTTTTAGTAGGGTCTGTAGTGATAGAACAAGGGATAATGGTTTTAAACTAAGAGAAGGTAGATTCAGACTAGATATAAGGAAGAAATTTTTTACTATGAGGGTGGTGAAGCACTGGAACAGGTTGCCCAGAGAGGTGATAGATGCCCCATCCCTGGAAACGTTCAAGGTCAGGCTGGACAGGGCTCTGAGCAACCTGATCTAGTTGAAGATGTCCCTGCTCATTGCAGGGAGGTTGGACTAGATGGCTTTTAAAGGTCCCTTCCAACCCAAACCATTATTCTATGATTCTATGATTCTATGAAGTGCATCTTGGCCTGCTTTGTGTAAACCAGGGCAGAGTACATGAGTGCAAAGCGGGGGACCAAGAGGTGAGACCCACCTACTGCAAAGTGGGAGGCAACGCACAGCTGCTGCCAGCATGGGCAGGGAGCTTGGTTCTGCAGTAGCTTTGGGAGTGACCCACACAGGGTGCTGTGCAGGCACGAACTGGATCCAAGTGGGGCTTGACAGCAAGCTACAAATCAAACCCATGCATCTGGGGCATGGAGCTGCTCTAAGACACACCAGCTTTGCCTTAGTTAAAACCCCCCAAACTGGGACACTCCACAGTCCTGACCCCCTTCAGGATGCTCCGTTTCGAGAGAATACTGCATCCCTCTCCCGAAATCACATAAACCCCAGAAACCAGGAATGTTGGCATCTGCTTGGATAATTTGGCTGACTGACTATGACTTTGATTCATTTATTTTTTGAGAGGGAAATATCTGGCTCAACTGGAGACTAATTCCCTCCCTCTCCTGAGATTGTCTTTAATAGCTAAATCTTAGCTCTCTTGCTCACTCTCATACCTCTGGAAACAATTGACTCAATTCCCGGTTTATAAAACGCCTGTGTTTGTGTACAGTTGACAAAATAAAACCTGCCTTCTATTTTCCTGCCAGATCTCAACAGCGTTAGTCTTTGAGGAAAATTTTCATTTCATTTTGTGTGTGTTTCTTACTCTCCAGCTGCAGGAAACATGCACCTTTAGAGAAATGGGAAATGAAGTCCAGAGCAAGATACACTACTCACATTAAGAAATTCAGGTCTTGACCTAAATCCATTTTTCATCCAGTCCTGAATCCAAATATATCTGATTTTCAGAAGCTGATAGCCGGAGCTGGACTTGAAACACATGACACACTCTATCACAGATACAGGGCCTAATAGCTGTTTTTCACGTATCTGCTGACCGTCCACATCTCTCTAGCTGAGATTAATTTTCTCTGACTGTTGCAAATGAGTGGAATGTACCTCACTCAAAAGAGAGAAACAGTAATATGTTTTATTGAAGTAGAATAATAATTTGACAGGGTTCAATAAATTCAGTGGAATTTAACAAAGTTTAACAGTGGTTTACCAAGGTTCAATAAGTTTGATGGCAAGGTTCACTCTATTAATTACTGCATGGACAAAACATACAAAGGAAAATTGAGTTAGAATCGAGTTAGAATGATTCACACAGAGACCGGAGATGCAAAGGGTAAGGAGGACCCTCCCGTTGAGTCACGAGGTTCCGAGTGGACCCCCTTGCTTTCTAAACTCCTGACGGAGCTTAGGTGTGACTAGGTTCAATCTAAGTCTCAGACTTGGACAACAGTTTATGTCTCTCAGACTTGGACAATGGTTTATGTCTAATGGAATTATCTATATGAAGTTTATAGTAATTAATATTTAATAGCTACATAGATTAGTAATGCTTCATTAGTATTAATTCAGCATGCTATCAGTCACTTACCAAAGATCTGTCATTAGTAAAAGGTCTCTCTGCCTTGAGGAGCAACCTTGAGAGGTGTCCCAGCTCAAGGGGAGATCACCGCCCTGCAGCCACGCTGCCTAGCGGGGAGAGCTCAAAGAAGGCTCGTTTAGGCTATCATATTTATGGAATAAAGTGGTTGGCTCGTAGTCAAATTACATGAGATAGGAAAAGTATGCATGAGACTCCTTGTACCCACAACTTTCTTTGTTCTTTGATAAATGAGTCTTGGAAAAGCCACCTGCTATTCATGTGTTAATCGCATGATCGGTGTTCCAAGCTCATATGCATCGATGCTCACTGTGTCACTCTACTCCTTTGTGGGTTTTTAGAGAACAGATTGAAACTAGAGGAGTTCTTGGCCCGGCTATGGCTCAGGCCTTTACCTCCTTTGGACCCTGTACCAAACTACTGCTAGTTTGGTTAAAGAGTCGAGTGCATCCGTCACACTGACCTTAGTCATTGGATGGTGTGGAGGATCCACGCTCTTTCAGACTGAGCAGCAGGATGGCACGAAGCAATCTCTCCTTGCAGAAAGGGTTCCTCTGATCTGTTTTGGATGTCTGCTTTGGGTGAGAAGAATGCACCAGGACCTCACAAACCTTTAAGGGGACCTGGGGGTAACTTGCTTTCATTAAGATATTCACCTTTGGTCCAAAAATGCCATGACGTGGTGCAGGAAAAGCACTGCACAACTACATCTGGTAGGCACATGTGAGAGTGGGCAGCCAGGGCTCCCCAGGGACAGGGTATGCGAGGGCGACCTGGGATGCTCCATGTGAAGGACCCAAAAGTTGTGCCTCTGTGTGGCATTTCAGATGTGCCTCTCTGCTCCAGAGAGTTTCAGACTTATATCGAGACCAAGAAATCAAAAAAGTACTTATATTTGTCCAATGTAAAAGCAACACCGTGTGGTTTAATCAGTTCATCTCTATGTTCTAATGTCAGGCAAAACATCCCAGCTTCTCCCGGACCCAGGACAGTCACCCTGGGCAAACACAGCTCAGCGCTAGCACAAGTTTTGCCTCTCCCATTCAACCTTTGGCCCTCAACCTTGTCGTGCTTTGCTGCTGCTAGCAATGTTCCCAGGGTTCAGGGTAAGTTGTTGCCTGTGCTTCAGCCGCGGGTCCCCGAGGCTTTGCTGCAACCAGAGACCTGCCTAGCACAGCCATTCTGTCCCAGTCCCTCCTAGAAAGAAGCAGGGATTTTGAAAAGAAAAATGAGTGCACACGCAGAGCCATTCTGGCACAACCATGATGCCTTTAATTCATATGCTTCATTTGTTTGAAATAACGTCCTCACGTAGACAAGCTGTAAATTCAGTTCTGCCAAAAAATCAAGTTAATCCCTGCATTTCTCAATGCTCATCAGACAGAGTTTGCTCCTGGCTTTCTGGCTCTGAGAAGGAAGCTCTACCAGGTTTTCTGTACCTTGAGTTACCTGACAGCCAGTCACATCAGGGTACTACTACTGTGAAAGTAAATTTAAAAAAATACTTCCCGTGCCAGGATCTAGGCTGCAGAGAGCAGTCTAGGGCAGTTTTTACTAACCGATAGGTTTTGGCTGCCTGGGGAAGTTGTGAAACACATCAAATAGGTGGTCGTGGGTTAGAAGAAACCATTATCCAGCAGCAACTCTGTTCCTCCAACATGGGAAATGAGAAGGACCTCAGTTACTGGTTGCAAGAGGTCACACTACCCAGGGAGCTGCTAAATATCTTTGCTTTCAGCTCTCAATCCCTGCACCGTGGGTGCGTCTTTTACCTCTGCAGCCCGTAACCACCAGCACATCTTGCTCCTAGCCTGGAGGGACTGAGCTGCTGCTGTATAGACTGGCTGGAAACTGGTCCCAGTGTGAAGGAGTTTGAAAAGTGCCAGTACATTTAAAAAAAAAAGCCGTTAAAAGGAAAGTTATCTTCAGGCTGATATAATGTGTAGCTATTTTTACCTCAGCATACCTAATTTTTATGTGTAATCTAAGGTAAACACACCGTAAAGGGAAGGTAGTACAGTTTTAGTCAGCAGTAAACTTCGCAAAGCCAGCTCCAAGGAGGGGATAATCTTTCCTTTGTCTGGTTTGTTTGGAAAGAAAATTAAACTTGCTTGTTCGAATTGTGTGTTTACCCATTGTATGCACATTGGTTCTCAGCAGTACAAAGTACAGCTTTTTCTGCAATGCAAATCCATCTATAAACATATTCACTTGCTTTTGCTGCTTTCTTGACTTAAAGTGATTAAAAAAAACCCCAACCTATCTTTGCCAAAAGAGTATTTTCAGCTGAGTTTTGCTGCGGATGAAATGAGAAGTTGAGCTCTGTATTGCAATGAAAGAAAAGACTTCATTTCTATTTCTTGTGAACATTCACGGTACAACCTGTGCAGAAGCAGGAATATTTTCTGTTACATCTCGCAGTCAGGGACTCTACGGTTTGTGTTGTAATCAGCAAAGCAGTGCAGTCCCCTCCCCTTATTTGCAGGGGGAGATGTGGTTTCTACAAGGCAGGTGGGCAAATTAATAATGTTCAGAACTGAGCCAGGTGTCCAGCCTTGTAAAACCTGTTGCTTAAACGTGCTTCTGGTCTGGAGACCAACAATAACAGAGAAAAACTGACCATTCTTATGACTAATTCATTGGGTTGATACAGAGTAAAGTGATGGTGTAGATACAAGTACTATCTTTAACAGACGGTTAAAACCACATCAGTGGGAACGTTTATAGGTGGCTATATCTATTGACTGATTAACCATTTATCAAAACACGTAATAATAATGTCATGATCCTTTACCACCTATTGAAAATCCTGTGGTGTGAACTATTCCTGGAAAAAACCATCTCACCTTTCATTAAAGAATAAGATGATGGGATATTTTTGGCCTTTTCCCTTGCAAAGGTGGTCTGGATGGTACAAACCACACTAATGGAGGGGAGAAGAAGACACATGTGAGCTCTCTGCAAACAGCAGCTGGTAGGACCCACGTGACACAGCCATCCTTTTTCCTGCCCTCTCGACTCTTGTCCTCCCAAAACTTAATACAGAGCAAGGCAGTGAGGTTTTGGGATCTACCCTCAGCAGCCACTTAGTCATGATTTTTGAGCCAAACCAGTGAGATGTGATCACGGAAGTGTGTAGTGTGAGATGAAAAGACTGGTGAGAGGAACCTGCCTGGCACCGTCAATGCATCTGCTTAGAGCTATTCTAATGGGGAAAGCTCATCAGAGCTGAATCCACTGTGCCAACATGCTTCCTTGTGAGATTTGCAGGGGCTCCAGACCCTGATGACACCACCACAAGGCTATTTCTTCTTACAGTGTTTCGGCTTCTTCCAACTGGAAGACATCACGGAAAGGAGAGGAAAAAAAAAAAAGAAACCAACACAGGCAAATATTCCCTTTTTAAGCACTGATTCCACGTATGTAGGGTACTCTGGGGCTGCGGGGGTGGAATATGTTTTCCCTTCTTGGTTTTTCCTCTTCCCTAACCTCTCAGACCTCTTCAACGTTTCCTTTCTCTCCATGGTTACTCTACACAAACAATTTCTCTGCTGACATGGTCAATGCAAAACTGCCATGAATACGCACTGCAGATGCAACGTATTACTCACCCACGGGTGACTCATCTGGAGCAAGTTGGTGAAGAGCCATACTGGGGCCTGTGAGTCAGCAAGGCTGGTTTGCTTTTGAGCTCACACCTACAGGGAGTGGAAGCACATCTCAGTGCTTTTTGTGGAAACCCAGGGAGCCCTGCATGGGTGGCCCTGACGGCTCATTCAGGAGATTACTGGAAATCGGGGGAGGAAAGGCTTCGGTCGGTTTTCCTGTTGTCACTGGCAGAAGGAGAGGGCTTGTGTAATGAGAGGGTGGCCACTGTGATCTGATGCGGGATTTGAGCCTGAGCCCTCACATGGTGAGAGCCCAACCCTCAGTCGCTGGAAGCCAAGAAGAGGTTAGCACCTGAAGGAGGGCAGGCATCAGGGGAAAGCCATGCAGACACTGTCTCTTTTTTAGGGCAGAAAGCCAGCTTAATGTGCTGAGTCCCTAAGCCATGAATTTTCTTGTGGTGCTCACCCTAACTCAGCCACAGCTGAAATGTGTCCTGAGTCTGTACGGTCTCAGAATCCTCAGGATGCTCAGAAGTATCCTCTGTTTACCTATTACTGTGGTCCATTTATTCCCAAACATTAGATCACTGTTCATAAGAATTCAGGGTGCCTGCCCTGAAATGATTAGGTTTTCACAGTAACAGATTAAAGCAAATTTTGCTTAACAATATAATCAGTCACTACAATGGGCAAACAAAGGATAAAGCAAGGCAGATATGGCATGGGAAAGTTTTGTGTAGAACTGATAGAAACCGTATGCAAATGTGAATGCGGAATAGAAATAAACCGAAATGTAAAACAGGGAAACATAGATACTTACAATCAGAAGGGAAGTGTTGTGTTGTGTTGTTTTGTTTGGGTTTGTTTTGGTTTTTTTTTTTAAAGGATAAT
This sequence comes from Fregata magnificens, assembly GCA_013389945.1. Taxonomy (NCBI): domain Eukaryota; kingdom Metazoa; phylum Chordata; class Aves; order Suliformes; family Fregatidae; genus Fregata; species Fregata magnificens. The sequence goes on along the minus strand of WAAD01017959.1, from coordinate 273,150 downwards.
AGGGAAATTGACTACTAAGGCAGAAATTTGGCGTAAATGTTGTGACTAAATTTCGTGCAAGACTGGGGCACCTGCAGGTGGAGGTGAATGCCAGCTTGGGGACAGGAATGTAATTGGGGCATCAGATCCCTTTTTTATTTTCTTAAGAAATAATTTAAAATATCCTCATCTAGCTGAAGCAGATGGCTACAGTCACACCATTTTATCTTAATCCAAATAAGGAAAAATTTGTTTCTTGGCTTGATGACACTCAAGCTGTTTCTTTTAGCCTTTTCCCCAGGAAAAGGACCAAACACTTCACACCTTTGACATTCTCGGGTTCTTTACTTACTGGCCAGACTGACTCAGGCTAAATTTCCCTAAGCTGTCCATAACAGTTCGGATATGCTAATCTACCACTTACATTCTGCGCTGTCTCCAACGGTTATCATGTACTGTTTCGTAGATGACACTGTGCTAAGTGCTATATTGAGGCCTCCTGAAAGAGTTAGCCTTAAACAGGGTGTCTAAAAGGTGTAAAGCCCTTCTGGGCAATCACTTGTAGATTGGTCTGGTCATACCAGGTGCAACTTGCGCTCAGTCCACTCTGTTTGCTGAGCAAAGCTGGGCCAGTGCTGTGATGCCCAGCATGCTTGGGCTGGCTCAGGCATTCAGAAAGCCCTGGAGCTCAGGTCTACCTTCATCCAGGCTTCTCTTGCCAAAGCAGTTGGTTTGCAGAATGACCTTGAGATCCAGGATTAGCTGGGGGCATAGCCCCAAACCCTGGAGGCTGCAATGTCAGAGGGAGCATTCACCCCAGCACCCTGCAGTCAGGACACCACGAGGTACCTCTGGCTTATGGTACCTCGGTATCTCCTACTCCTGGCCACGGCACACAGTACTGTTGCCTCTTTTTCAGTGAAGAACTGTTTCCAAATCTACATTCTCAGGCTCCAAAAAGGGTTGGCTCACAGACCGTTGTATAGAAGAGATAAAGTTAGATGATCCCTTACGCACCGTGAAATGCTCCATCAAACTTTGTAGGGGATAGAATATGAACCTCCTTTAAATAGACTCCCTGTGACTGCCTGGGGCCTGCGTTTCTCATTGAGATTGCTTTTGTTTTTGATGAGCAAGGGATTCTTGGAGAGCATCGCTCCTCTTCTCTCTTGTACTTAAATCCCTCCTGCACTTCTCTACCGCGCCGTGTTTTGGCTGTTCTGACGACACCTTTTGTGGGGCTCTTGCTAACCACCACCCTTTGGTTCCCAGACCAACTGTACCTTGCTGTGTTCCCCTGTTCGGTGCCCAGGCTCCTCTCCACATTGGCAGGAGATGGTGCCTTCACGCAAACTCACTCTGAGCCAGAGGAACGGCTCACTGGATGCAGAGGCAGAAGCGTGGAAACATTTGTCAGGCTTCTTGCAACGGGGAGGGAAAAAACCATCAGCTGCTGCCAAAGCCTATATGGTGCAGTTGAGCATGGGTTTATTTTTGTGGTGCTTTCCAGAGGGCAATTAGCAGTCTGAGGAGATGTTAAGTGGATTTGGGTGGAAAGGGAAGGCCTGATGCATGAAAGGAGCAGGGGTGAGAAGACGAAAAGCTCTCCTGGTGGAAGTGGGAAGGGTGCAGGCATCCTTCAGACCACTTGTCAGCCTGGGAGCCATGGACTGCTTCCAAGAGGTCCAAGAGCGGTAGCTAAGAAATGCACATTAGTAGGCTTTATTTTGCTTTGTGGGAGTCTGCTGCACAGCTGGAAAATGTAATTAAGTCCTTGTGCTGTAAAATGGGCTGCACACATGCTGCTCCAGGCTGAGATTAGAAGGAGAATCTGGGAACAGGTTAGGCACAGGCTATGCTGGAGTGGAAAGTGCTGTGAATGCAGGAGGAGAAGATTTGTTGCAGAAGCCACCTTCTCTTGACCCCAACCGTTTGCCTGCCATGTCCAAGGCAGTCAGAATAATTTTTTATAAACCTGGATCATCTCATTGTGCCCCTCGCTTTGGATAGAGTGCTCAACCATTTCTACAGCCTGAACATCAAGTTTACAGGATAAATTAGGAGATCTAATGAAGGAGCCAACTTGGAGGAAGAGGATGGGACAGAGAGAATCCTGAGCAATAGGATGACCTCCACAGGAGATGTCCTCCACTGATATGGGGGTAAGAAACAGAGCTGGAAGAGGACAATGTGTGAGTAAGGAAGATCTCTTCCCAGTCAGTGAACTGGTGTGGAGAGACCCCAGGTTTGCGTTTCCTGCATATCCTGTGTGGTTAGTTGCCTCTCCTGGAGAATGCTCCTTCCCAGAGCCAGGTGAAGGATTCAGAAAATTTGGTTTCCAGCATTCTTCCTCCACCTAGCAAGTAAACAGAGCACACAGGGTATTGTCCTCTGGCGATGCTTCCGAACAGGAGATAATCACCTGTCACTACCATCAGTCATTCCTTCCAGTTGTAAAGATCTCCACTTTTATCTATAGATTCAGATTTTGCTCTAGACCTAAGTGGGAATAGTCAGTACGTTTCCATGTAAAAGAGCTCTTCTTACATTATTGCTTAGTTTGTTGGGGTTTTTTTAACCTGGAGAAAATCCAACCAAGAACAATAGTAAGACTCCAAAGGTTGCAAAGTCAAGCACTCTTGTGCTAGAAGCTGCCAGAAATCAGGTTGTTCGCGTGAGTTCAGTTTTATCTCTATTTTGATTTCTTTTTACAAGATCCTGCATATTTCAGCAGAGGGCCCTAACCTCATTCAGCGCACTGGTTGGACAGCGAAGCAGGCAGGGTGCACCATAAAGCAAACACTTTCTCTTGTGATTAAGGCACAGTGTGGGTATCCAGGAGGGGTAAATTATATTCTTGGCTTTGCTACCACTTTTTGTTTGATGTTGAGTTGGGTGAGATAGTATCATGATGGAAGTGTAAGAGGTGGCTGAATTATGGCGGTGGCTTGGCAGCATGAGTTATGGCCTTCTCCACTCTAGTTTTTTTGGTCTGTACTTTGCAACCTTTGTGTTCTTGCAACCAAGCTTGCTCATAGCACACATTGTCCTGGAAGACTAGGTAGATCCCTGGTTTTTTTAGTGTTCTCAAAAGAAAACAGCATCGTGGCGATCACTGGCTTGCGCAGCTCATTGTGATCGTGCCTTTCTCCACTTGAGGGCGATGTGACCTGATTCAGTACACACAAGAGGCAATTCAGTGTGAAATTAAGATGACAAAATTTTGGCATCTAACATTGGGTGTCCAAATGAGGTCTAGGCACCTGAGTTCCTACTGTAGTTGGTGGAGATTCGGTCAATACAGCCAGTGGAGTCTGGGGAGAAATTCAGTGTTCTCCATAATAGACAGGTATCAGCTGAGCACATGAACTGCTCCCTGTGTTCACTTGACTGTGTTGGGTAAGGTCAGGACTTCCTTCCCACTGTAATGCCTTGTGTCTCTGAGATGGCCTTGAGTCTCCTGGATGGGTTCCAGCTGCTGTCCCAGAAGGGTGTCCCAAAGGTCCTTGGATACATCTGCCAGCTGTGTACAGGTATGTTGGCTATCCTCAGGCATGTCAAGTGGCACTGGATACCTACTGAACAGCCAAACCAAGGCCCAGATCTCCACTTACAATTATGGGAGCTTGGACATTTAGCTTACATGTAGACGTAGGCACTCAACTGCCTACATTTAAGGATCTTGCTTTCAAGCTAAGCCCTGCCCAAAGTGATTGATGTCATTGAAGAAGGGAAGATGTCCAACTGGGTGGGGAAATACAGGACATTTTTTCAAAGGGGACTGCATGCCCACCTCTCAGTCAGACTGTAAGGAAGGCATTTTGTGGGTCAAGATCTCAGTTCAAGAAGAAGCTGATGAAGTTGACTGAAAATACAGGTGGTACTCCACTGACAGGTTGCATAGTCAGGTTTTGCTACAAAATACTTAGCAACAGGTTTTTTTAAAGACATAAACCTTTGCTTTGTAGAGGCCCATGATACTTCCTATGGCAAGAAATATATTTCAGGTTTCTGCAGTCAAGCAATACACTTTCTTTTTATAGTCCAGGAAAGTTACTTTGCACTCCAGGAATATGCAATGACTGCCCGAAAAATGTTAGTTGATCGAAATGATCCACCTTAGTTATGTTTGGTTTATCTGTCAGATTGATCAGCATTTATCTTTCTTGTTTGCAGAAGGAATAGGAGAGAAATATTACAGATGGAAACCTTTCAGTCCACTTAAAACGACATGAAACCAGATTAGCGCTATAGTGGCAACGGAAGCAGACATTGCTAATTAGCAGCAGCTTAAAACACCCAGACAGCAATAGTCTGTAATGAAATAAATAGATCATCATTGTCCCTAACAGTAGGGAAAGTGTTATAGGGCACCAGACATCCATGGCAGAAGCCTAGGAGCTCATGCTTCTTTCTGGACCTTGCCTCCCATGACCACATTCAGAATCTTCAAAGGTTCAGTTCCCTTCCTAAAGTCAGTTTTCACATGTGGCACTTGAATTTTTTCAAGCAGAAGGGTATCTATTCTGCCTTACTGGGTATAAGTGTTGTTCTGATGTGGTGAGAGCTGCACAGAAACTACCCTCTTTTTGGGTCAGTGGGGACAGGAAAAGATCAAGTCTCAGGTCTTGGAGCAGACCCCAGAACTACACATGCTTATCTCCTTGAAACCAGTTGAAGTTTAGACCTATAACGAACAGTTGGGCCCCAAAATACCTCTTATCTAGTTCCTTGGGTGTGGTCATCTTCTGATGGCCAATCTAATAGCACTTTGATGGAGTTATAGCCCATGCAGGGCAAGGATCTATTTTGGTTTGGAAAAAAAGGAAACTAGAGTGCTTTCTTAGTAATCCATATATGTGTTAGTGGGTTAATAGAAAAGTGTTGTTGGATCATTTGTTTCATGTATGCCTCTGTCTCAGTTCTCAGACAGACAAGGTACTGCTGCTCTCTTAGCCTTTGATATGGGATAAAAGTAATAACAGAAGGGAATTAGTAAAGGAAAAATTCCAATGGGGAGATTTCACGCTGGCCTGTGGACCTCACTCCCACAGGATTGCACAGAGGCCAAGAGCTGAGCAGGGCTCGTGACAGTTGGAAAGTGTCTGTCCCTGCCAAGGTAATTGTACTGGGTCTGACAGAGGCAACCCTTCCAAATACACATTGTGGGGCTCCCTGACCTTGGCTGTGGTCTTGCAGTTTCTCCCCAGACAGGTAGCAATAGTTCTGCTTACCTGCATCCCCATGAAGCCATCCAGAAAGCCCTGGCACTGTGGTGGCTGACCCTCCAACCATCTGCTGGTAACAGCAGGGGCCTTCTGGCTGCCTTGTTGTGGGAAGCACATGGTGACATTCTTGCAAGAGGGACTTCTGCTGAGCAATCGCCCTGCAGAAGGCTGAATTTACTGGCTACGTCTTAAAATCTTCCACTGTAGTGCTGAAGGTAATGGGAATATACGTTCCTGCTGGCCTGCTTGCTACTGATTTGACATCATGCCACGTGGGGGAGGTGTTGGAAATAGGCAAATACTGCAGAATTAAAAAAAAAAAAAATCACTCTGAGTTGAAAGGGAGGAAAGCCAGGAAAGGAAATACCTCAGGCAGAGAATTACTACTTCTGTATCAAAGCCAGCAGCTCCTTACTTTAATATTTAACACCCAGCAGAGCTAAGGGGGAGGATGCTGAGAACGGGTGAAATTTTTCAAAGTCACCCAATTTCTAGTGATTTTCCTTGGGTGCATTTTTCTAGTGAATGTTCAGTTTGATGAGAAATGTGACTTTTGGTCATCAGAAGCGCATTTACACATTCAACTGCAAATTGCTGACTGGTTTTAGCTGGAAAGCAAAGTGTGGAGAGTGGCTGGAAAGGGAGGTGACACCAACCCCTACAACCAAAATCCAGCACTCATTGCTGCTGCTTTTCTTACTAGAAGTCAAGGTAAAGTGTTTCACTCTGGTCAAAGGGATTGTTCAAGGTGTCAGGAGAAGAGAAGGCAAAAGGAGGAGGCAGCTTTTTGCTGTATTAAGCTACCTAAAGGAGGGCGATTGAGAAGACATGCGCAACAAAGGAAGATGAAATAGGCACAAACTGCAGCAGGGGAAATTCCTTCTGGATGTAAGAAAAAGTGTCTTTCTCATGAGAGCACTGAAGCACTAGAAGAGAAGCCTAGAGAGGGTGAGAAGTCTCGATCTTTAGAGATAACCAAAACTCAATGGAGCAAGGCCCTGAACAACTAGATACGACCTTGAACCTAGACCTGCTTTGATCAGAGCATTGAGCTACAGACATCCAGAGGTCCCTGACAACCCAAATTATTCTCCAGTTCTGTGAAGCTGAGACAGAGATTGAATAAAATGAGGAAAAGAACGTTTCCCATTTTCCCCTCATTCCTCTCCCTTCAGCACAGCTGGAGGCTGCTGTTCTTGTGCTTTGCCATGCTTTTTGCTTTTAATACCTCTGGCCCATACAGGGTACTAATATCCATTTCAGCTGCTTTGCTTAATCAATTAAGCTTGTTTGAAGTTATTTCAGTTGCCAGTGATGCTGTCTGCATCAGCGACAGTGAAATCAATTGCACTGCAATAAGAAGCACTCTTATTGCATTGCCAGCACTTATGGGGATGTCTTTTGATGCTTCGGGGACAGGGAAACAAATAAGACAAGGGCAAGATAAGGTACAAGGTAGGTCTAAAAGCTCACCAAGGGAAAGACAAGAAGGAGAAGAAGTTATTGGGAGGGTTGAAGCTGGTTGTCAAAGTGGCATGGCACATGCACAGTGATCTGCTCCCTCTCTCTGCTCCCTTAACCCATCTTGTTGGTAGGAATGGTATAGCCTGAGGTCCCAAGACTGGACCCAGGCTATAGGAGGCCAATGCTGTTATCCAAACCAGCACCATGACAGTTCACCTGTATCTGGTAAGGAGCTGCATCCAGGTCTTTTTCTCAGAAAGGAGCAATATTTTTTTTTGCCTATTTGGAGGTTGTGTGCAGGAATCCAAGAGGCATGGTTTAGTTTTGGGGCAGGGAAGTGTGAGGTCTTTCTCTTGCTGCAAAACACTTAGGCATTTTGGAGTTCTTAATTTGCGTGGGGTTTGGACTCTGCACCAGAGGCAGGAAAGCGAAATAGTCCACCGCACCGGCTGTTAACAGGGCAAATGCATTAATAGTGCTTGTCACATGTTTGGGTACCATGGGGCTCTGGGCCTGATCCTACCTGCTGACTCCAGTGGGAAAGTCCACGGACTGACTTTGTTTGGCCTGAGATCACCTCTTATCCCTGTAAGTACCTGGAGAGTTCGGAGAAGGCCAGGACACAGAGTTAGACAAAAACACTTGCTGGCATGTGTGTCTTTTTCTGCACTGGCAAAAACCCTGTTTGAGTGGATCCAGAAGGCTTTTGTCCCAAATATTTACAATATGCTGCTAAAAGGAACTGCCGGGTGTGACCTGGGGGCCTTCTCTCCACCTCTTTGCCTGAGGGAGATCCAAAACAATGCAAGGGAGCTGGACTTCCTGCCAGGCTGGTCTCCGCCTGGGGAGGGGATGAAAGAAAACAAACCACAGACAGCAGATGTCCCTTATATTACTTAATACATCCCGCTGCAGGGGGCAGGAGAAGAACCTGTAGCGGATGGACCAGCTGAAAGCTCTGCTGGGGAACAGCCTTCCTACAGCTCTTGGAAAGGGCTGGGATGTGGAGTGGCCAGACCCTCAGCCACGTGCTGGGCTGCTGCAGCCAACTCAAACCCTGACTTGCTGTGGGTCACCGCATCTGCTTTGACTTCGCTACAACCAGTGAGAAAAGGGGGAAAGCTGGTCCTCTGTCATTTATCAGAGGAGGGTACGTTTCCTCTGGAGTTTTTGAGAATCACAGAGAAAGCCCTATTCCTGCCCAGCACTGCTCTTCTGTGGTTTCAAAAGAAACTGTGCAAAAACGATCATTCTTTTATTGATAGAGTCTGTCCCAGTAGGACTTTATTGGTGTCTCTCCTCTTAAATTCAGAGACTTTTTCCTGGCTTAAAGGTAGCTGGTAATTGACTTACAGCTGCCTCTCCACAGGAAATTGCAGTATCATTTTCCCTTTTATGTTCCTGCATCGTAGAAACATTCCCATGGATTTTGGGCAAAAGGAAGAATTAAAAGGGGAGAGTAGGATAGAAATCTACCTCTGTTTTGTCCTGACTCTGCTGCTGCTTGCCCTGAGGATCAGAGGGGATCAAGCTTGTCCTGATAAGGACTGTCATTAATAAGAGCTACGTGGTGATCATGGTCATCACAGCCCACATAGGCGACCCTCACTAACTATCGTTCCTGAAATGTTCTTGAAAGGTCACTCTTGCTTTCGCAAATGGTGGTTGTGCCTCCTTGTCTGTTTCTAGAGGATGGTGAGAGAAAGATCCTTGCATTCAGTCCTGGCTATGTTTCCATCCCAGCCCACGGTGTTACAAGAGCCAGTCTCGGTCACCTTGAGTGCCCTTGCAGAAAGGTATGTCTGCACCTTCTCGTGGCTTGCATCTCTCTGTGGATTTACCGACCACTGAACAGTGAATGAGAAGACAGTTGCAAGGCTCAAAACCCATACTTTCAAAGCAAGAAGCATGCTAACAAACCTAGAGAAGGCAGCAGCCAATGCTAACCATATTAGCTACAATTACAAGGGCTAGCCAGCTTCATTCTGCTGGGCAAAACTGATCTCCGGGGATGGTCAGGAAGGCTGTTTCCCCTGTGGAACTGGATTATAGCAGCAGGTGCACGAAGCAGGTTTTATGACTGTAGCGCAGTAACAGCTGGAGGCCCCAGCACTGGATCGGGTTTCTTGGCTTGGCCCAAGATTATACATTACCACAGGGATTGCCAGAGATGCGTGATCTGGTTCAAATCAGATAAGAACATCTGCCTTCTCTCACTGCCCTCCACGGACGATACGTGAAAACTGGCCCCCGGCGTAATTCTGCTGGAGCCAAGCGCCGTTTACCTTCGTGGATAATTTGGTCCGGTGTGTTGCAAAGTGTCAGAGCTGCCAGGGCTTGAATTCCCATGGCCACAGCTGCTTGCGGGGGAGCTGGTGGAGGAAACATCTTTGTCATTCGTTGTGTGATCCCATTTCCCCTCCAAGGCTTCAGCAAGCGGAGCAGCTTCCACGCAGCTGTAAAAGGCTTTCTCCTTATGTTTGTCTGTGTGGAGATGGAGACTTGCCATGGTACAGATGCACATGGACCACGTGGCCGTGGCTGTACCATGTTGCTCAAACATCTCCAGACTGACGGGGATCTTTATCCAGGTCTGTTCCCTTGAACAGCTCTACCGTACTTCTTTCTTCTAATATATTGGCAATGGGGAAGTCTGGCCTGATGAATGCTCTTGACAGAAATTTAGATAGAAATTAAGCTGTTGAAGCATCCGTAGATGAAAGGCTTTTCCTCATGTGATCATAAGCAGGAAGACTGGTGACCTGGGGAAGCAGCCTTTGTGCAATGATCAGATGAGCACGGTCCATACTCGACAAGCCCCTGTGGGATATCATCAACCAGCATCTGTTGATGGGCCAGCACTGTCCAAGTCCTCCAAGCCATTTCTGAGTGAGCACAAAGAGTCCTCCAGCATTTTACAAAAGAGCATGGAGGTCCCCAAGCTGACACAGGAGATGACAGTGAGTGCTGCCAGGTTGTGATATGAGGAACCCTGTATGTGACATGGTCAACATTATGACGCTCTTGTCTGAGCACACCGATTCAGCTTTGTGCCAAACAGCAAAGCCACAAAGAAGCTTCACACCAGCAAACCCTAGTGAAGGGGAGGGGCAATTTCTAAGTAATTGGAGTTTCTTGAGGTTTCTGGTCAAAGTGTCACGACTGTTCAGTTAGGAGGCTGGAGAATAAAAGGCTATCACCGTTACACAGTGGTATAATTTAAAGCTGTAACTCCTGGGACTGTAGCTGAATGATCAGGCAGGGGCTGCTGAAGAGCTGTGATGTGAGACGAGCTGACCTGGAGAGCAGCTCAGTGGGCAGCCACGTGCCGTTGGGCCTGGCAGGGTGGGTGAGTGCTTGGGAAGCTGTAGTTTTATCTCCTCTGAGATGCCTTGGCCCTATGTACAGGACCTGGCGTGCCGCCAGAGTTGGAGACGTCATTGCCCTGGGGGGAGCAGCGCTACGGGGGCTGAGCCGAGGCTTTGGCAGATCTGTTGCAGCACGGCTGGGTTGGCTGCTCAGGAGCTGCGGGAAACGTGTGTGCTATCAGTCTGGGGGGAGACCTTTAGGGCTGAGAGCAGCCAGGGAGGGTGCGTGCATCAGCTATATCTCAACTGGTAAACTACGCAAGTCCTGAGCGTGGGCTGCCATGGCAGCAGAAGACTGTCCGTGCTGTTAGATGGTAAGCACAGTCCCTGGCATGGCCCTACTGGCATTTCCCGGGTGATGCCCAGGCACAGTTTGGGGGTTATCGCAGGCTGGAGACATCCCCAACAGGCAGCAGCGATGTGGCTGTCCTTTCTGAAGGACAAGAACATCTCAGCAGAATAGATGCAAACTGTGCTGCTGCACCCTGTGTCCTCAGAGTTGGAAAAGGGGCTGGTGTCTACCTTGTTGGCTGCTGCAGCCAGGACAATGCCAGGGTGCCGAATCGGGGCTGGCAGTCAGGGGGCTCCTGGCTGTCCATCATGTGCTTAAGCCACTTCACATAATGGCCTCCTAGAGATTCATCTGTTCCTTTATAGTCACTTCTGAGCTCTCCCCAGCTTCCGTCAGGTTAACACATGCACTCCCCAGCCCTACAGATGCTCAGGAAAATTCAAACTAGGTGGGATCTGCACTGGGAAATAGCAGTTGAGCACTCCGCATTGCTACACTGATCTCCTGCAATGTGGGACTTTATTCAAGTACTTCTGCTTTACCCTGATTTAAATATCCTGACAGTGGTGCAGCCTCATGGCTCTCAAGAACTGCCATCATTTGAACAGAACTTTGCAAAAATACAAGCTGCGAAATTTCCTGGTGCCACCTGGGGTTGTTTGAGAAAAAGCAGTGAAAAACTGCTGCTGGCTACTGTATTACAGCACAACAGAGCTGCAGGCAGGCCGGCTTTTCGGTGTGATCACAGAGTTAAAATTGATGAATAATGGGGCTAACAAAATAAAAGAAGGTTCTTCCTCGTGCTGCCTGGGGAACAGGAAATTCTGCACGGGCGAGCACGCAGAGGTGAACAAAGCGTTAAACCCTGACAGAGCAGCTGCCACTGACCTTCTGGTCCCAGCATGCTAAACAAAGCTCCTGTTACAGCTGAACTTTAGTACCAACTTCTGCTGCTCCAGGGATCCTCGCAAAAGTACACGCCGAGCTGCAGCTAGCACGGTGCAGCTCAGTGGGGAATTGTGGAAGAAAGAGGATGGTAGGGTGATGAAGCCCACGGAGCCCACCGTGTCCCCTCCCTGGGCTCCCCAAAAGCCATCCTCTGCTGCAGCCAGAAGTTGAGGACTCCTGAAGATGAAGGGTGCTTCCAGACCAAGATTTTCAGTAGCCACTGATTGATATATCCACCATAAATTTTTGAATATCCACTCAGACTTTTGGCCTTCACAACATCCTGCAGCAATGAGTTCCATGGATGAATTATGGGCACTGGGAAAACATGCTTCCTTTTGTGTCTAAAATGTGCTTAATTGCAAGTTTTCTGAGTGTTCCTGGGTCCCCTGGCATGGGAAATAATGAACAACTGTTTAATATTCATATTTCCCTCCTTATTCATTTTATTACCCATTTTTATGACATATTTTTACAACCTCTAATATCATATCCTCAGAGAATTCTTTCCTTTCAGAGGGAGAATTCAAAGCCATTCATTCTCTTCTCACATGGGAGCCTTCCATAGCCCACACTAAATGCTGGGCATCCTTGCTGCCCTCCTGCATTACTTCCACAGAAAGCAGAATTTGAGGCACTTCCCAGTAGAGGTCTTACAGGTATGGTCCCGGCTCTTAGTGGGACATAAAGATACATGAGAAACATTTTCAACCGATGGCACTTCTTATCCTCCATTGGGGATGAAGTTGGAATTATACCCCACAGGAAAAAATGCACTTATTTCTGTGTGAGACTCGATAAGAAGGATGAGACAGAGTGGACATAAGGCATCTGGAGTCTCCTTGTCTTTATTCAGGCCCCCAAACTGTGAGGAAGAAAAGAATTTGTCCTGTGAAATAATAAATAAGACTCAGCAGACTTAGGTGGGTGTGAAGACTGGTTGTGGCACAGAATAAACAAACAGGACAAAAAGTAACAAGTTTGGGTTGAAATAGCAATAAATGTTATCTTGATGCTTTCTGCAGGCAGCTGGGTTCAGTTGTGGTGCCCAGTTTTGACAGTTTGGGCTTGAAATTTGCCCTTATCCAACTCAGTGCTTTTTATGCCCATAGCTCACAGCGTGGTCAACCCCAGAGCTGTCCACCAGGTACTTTCTGCTGCTCACATCAAGAGCTCTTCTGTGTGTTGTCCTTATTGCTCCCGGTCTGTTGCCATTACACTGACAGCAGGGTGAGGGAGGTGGGAACTGTGTGGCTGCTGAAGGTGGACATTGCTCCCCAAGTGTGCAGGCATCTGGGAATGTATCTTGGGAAGCAGGTGGGTTGGCCATCAGAGGTTTACCTAATAGTACCTGTCGATAGGGATGTGTTTGAGGTCAACCTTAAGATCAGCTCATTATTGCTAATATTGTTTCCTGAGCCCTAGGAAAGCAGGGAGCCTGGAAGGACACAAACTTTATTGCTTAGGAGCTGGGAGACTCTTTGGGCTTTCTTGTTCCCAGCCCAGTGGTAGGAAGTATCCCAAAGCGGTTGAGCACTCAAGTGCATGGCATGCAGGCCCTTGGGAATAAAAGAATGTGCAAATTACCATATTGGATCGCTCTGGGCATGTAACGCCCTGTCTTGGCATGGTTGGTAGCTTCAAGAAAGCTGTGAGAAACAGGGGATGTGTACGCTGCTGCTCCTACCAAGAGTTTCTCTGACCTTTTAGGAAGCAGTGTTTGTGGACTTACGCCCTCTGAGGCAGGACAACCCCTAATCCCCTCAGCATCCAGCCAGAAGAGGCAATAAACAGTCTCTTTACCATACATTTGTTAAAACCTATGGGTTTTGGTTTGGATCAAACCACCTTCTGTGGAAATTGGTTTCATCAGACAGCCTCTGCCCTCCTCTAAGCAATATTTATTACTTGGGGTGGCTCTTCACCTTGCAAAGGAAGTCCAAACTCAGCTCCAAACTGACACGTGCCTCAGGATGGCCTTGGGATGGAGCAGGACTGTAGCTTGGAAATCACTTTGGTTACACCACAGGTGAGAGATGCAGTTCCACTTTGCAGGAAGAATTTGTGGTTGAGGCTGTAAAGTCTGGTGCGAGGAGATGAGTGCCTTGCAGAGGAGGTCACTTTGGGAACTTGGAGGCTGTGGGGCGGCTCCTTCCCCTGCCAGGACAGCCACAAACCTCCTCTCCCATGAAGATGGAAGGCAGTGCTGCGTAGCATTGCCAGGGCTCCCAGCTGAGTTACATCATCTCCGGGGCTTTGCCCCAGTTCCTCGGATTTCATGAATCCTCAACTTCCATTTTGAAAACTTGTGAACCTGATGGTTGCTAGGGAAGACTTGAAAGCATGGTGCAGGCATAATTGGAGAGCTTAAAGCCTGAAAATTTACACTAAAGCTGACAATTCTTGGTTTCAGAAACCTGCTATGGGTGTGTGTGGGAAGAGGGAGGCAGTGGCACTGGTGCTTTTAGCAGTAACATTGACAGCATTAATATTAACAGAGCCACCATGGTCCAGGAGTTCATTTGCACTTGCTCTGTGATAGCACCTCGTCCCAGAGAACGGTCTCCTGTAGGTGCTGCAGAAGCCATGCATGAGACCGCTCTGCCCCAAGGAGCTCCTGGTCCAAGTACAAGGGCTCTGACTTGCAGTAGCTGATCCTTCTCCACAACCACCTGACCTTGTCCCTCAGGATGCAACTCCCCAACCTCTGCCCTTGTCCATCTGGGTTATCAAAGCTAATGAACATGGGAGTCTCGCTTGAAGTGGCTGGGATGCAATTAGCTCAGCACCTCCCAGGGCCTTTGGGGACCCTGTGGTGGTGGTACCCACTCTCATTCCTTCATGAATCATTGTGTTTGGAGAAAGGACGCTGTATGCAGAGGTAGAACAGACATTTAGAGAGGTGCCTGGAGCACACTGAGCCTTTACTCCGTGGGTGCCTGTCAGGAGAAATCGCTGCAGCTGTCTGGGAGATTTCTTGCCTCCCCCTGCTAGATCTGTGTGTAACTGGTGACAGACTGGTATGCTGGGTTCACGTGTACCTGGGATACAGTGGGAGTCGTTTTGGCATGTTTGGAGCTCCCGTACATCATCCCAGGAGGATTTGCAGGCTTGGTTGCACCACTGCCAGTATTCGTCAGGAGCTGAAATCGTGGTATCAGCGGCAATGGTGGCCAAGTTTCCAATCTGGTCGATGCTGCGGAAAGCTGCCAAGACTGAGTCCTCACCCAGGACCTCTGGGAACGTGCCCGGGGACTGGCTCATGCCTGTTTCACACCGCCCACGGGCCACCCCACACTTTCAGTGCTCCCCTCCAGCCCTGCCTCTCCACTGGCAGGCGACTCCGGCAGGAAACTCTGCGCAGGGGTAGGAACTGAAGCCTGCGGTCTCCCCATCTAGGGGCATCCCCCTGTAAAGCTGGCATGAGGAGCACTTGCCAGCTTCCCAGGGCCATCGTTGCAAATTGAAAAGTGGTTTTGGAGGCTGCCAGACAGGCGCTCGGAGTGGCCCCGTGGTGCTCTGTCCTAAGCACCAGGTTTCTGGGTTAAAAAAACCCAGAAATCTCCTAAATCAATTGTCTGGTACACTGTGCAGTGCAGTCTGGACAAAAAGAGTACAGAAGAAAACATACCCAAAAGCCAAACCTCCAACCTCCATAGTTGCTTTGGACACCATGAATTACCAGTAAATGCACGACTAGCAGGAGGGAGGATGGGGAGAGCAGAGGTCCATTAGCAATTCCCTACCCCCAGCATATGGCTAATTAAAATTTCTAATTAAGGCACTGTGGGGGTGAAGAAAGGAAGCTCTTGGCCGAAAGTCCCCCTCCTTTTTCTGTTTTTCCTTCGATAGCTTTATAAATTTTGCCCCTAAATTAACTAATTAGTATCACCTAATCATTTAATAGAATTAGCTAATTAGATTGCTTAATGGAATTTCTGAAGAGCAGATTTAGAAGCTCTTAAAGAGACTTTAATCACTTTTTATCTGGGAAGCGGGACACCAGTGTCTGCATTCATTCAGCAATTTAGAGCAACTGCCGTTATCAGCAGAACATTTCTGAAAATCACTAATCGGGCTTCTTCCTGCTCCAGAGTCACAGCTACAGTCACCCAGGCTTGAAAGGTCAGGCTGCGCCTTGCCAGCTTGCCCCTCCAAGTTGCTGTTGCCTACATCTGATCTCGTCAAAAAATCCACCGCTTTCAAGTGCTCAGCACAGTATTTTATAGAATCAGCAGTGGGGTAGAGCACCGCAAAGGTAACCGATCTCCCTGCAGGATCTGGAGTGGTTTGTTAGCCCGTGGCATTTTCTAGGCTTGTTTGCTGACAGTGTGCTTAAGTGGCAGTGAGTGATAGCAAATCACTCCCTCAGCCACCGCAGCAGTTGTGTTCACAGAGGTCAAAGCTTTCTCCCAATCCCCTCCACACTGGCGTGCAAACACAAACACATGCACACACACTCACACACACACATGCACGTGCTGCCGACTGCTCCCGACAGTGAAACTGCAGTGAGGGAGAAATACATATGCTGGGAAAAATGGTGTTGGGTGAGCTTGTGCCTCCCCACATGTGCTGTGGACACGCACGGTTTGCAACCACCACCAAAGATAAGGGTCTCCAAGGAGCACAGGGCAGCCCTAGCAAGTAGTTATTTGTTTAAGGCTGGCCAGTGAAGAGGGGTGAGAGTGGGGCTGGGTTTGCAACGAGTCCAGCTACGGGTAGGCTGGTCTTGCTGGGACATCCAGAGCTATTCTGGCTTTGGGCACTGACCCTCGTTGCTTTTCAGCAGTGCAAAGTGGGAGTGAAGACTTGAGGGTTTGTACCTGGTCTTTTGGGACATCATATGAGATGTGATCCAAGATGAGCCCAGCTCACCAGGCCCCTCACCAAGCCCAGTACGAGGAACTGGGGGAAAACAGGCTGGTCTGGGAGATTCCATTATGTTCATGCCTCCACGCCAAGGGCTAGATCCTGAGTCACCTGCACTGCTCCTTGGGTTTTCTACAGTTGGGTTGATGTCCCCCAGCCCAACATCTGGTTATGTGCAGTGGTGGGAAGGGAGGCAGGGATCTGGTCTCCACACAGCATTGCTAATGTGGCTTTGAAACAATTTCCATACTGTACGCAGCTTCCAGCTCCCATGTTAATTGGCTTGTTATCAGGGAGGCTGTCAACAGCCACAGCTGAACATGGGATACGCACTCCTGGTTGGGTCTGGGAGCCCAGTGTCTGTCTCAGGCAGAAGTTCAACCTGGTCATCTGAGAGTCATTCAGTTGTGTCCCCCCTGAGCAAATAGTGTCCACCCTGGAGCAAAAAGCGGATTGACACAGCCTGAACTGCAAACTCTGAAGACGGTTTAATCCACCCCTGGTTTTTGACACCACGACCTGAGGTGGGTGCAGCAGTCAATGGCTGTGCTGTCCCTAGCAGTTGCTGTTATATTGATTGTGTGATCTTCTGTTCTCACCCTGAGTGTAGTGTGGAGTGGGAGAAGGACCCGATGTCAGCTCTCACCATGGAGGTAATGCTCTGCCTCTCTGTCAGCTGCGCCCACGTGATTTAATTAAACAATTATGCTGTGTTAGACTCTTCGTACAACGACATGCTCTAGGAACAAGCCACCATTTTCCAATGGTTATCAAGGTGGGGTCCTTCTCCAAAGTTGCCTCTGTAACATTTTAGCCAATAGCTAGCATGGCTGCCCGGCTGCAGCTCTCATGGGTGGCAAAGTGGAGCTGACAGATAGGACTTGGACCTGTGCAAATACAGCTGCAGAATGATGGCGGGCTCCTGGAGAGAGATCAGCCTCTGCATGAGGGAAAACCAGAATGACACTGGACCAGAACAGCAGGCAACCTTGAGACCTTCCAAACTTGCTTTCATCCTGCATTGGAATGAAAACAAGGCTTTTGAAATATTTCCCTGTGACATGTGGCATTTTCTTGAGCTACAAATGCTGAAGTCTCTGCCCTGCCTGAAGGTTCAGAGAACAGTTTTATCTCTGACTGCTGCAGAACAGGACTCAAGCCATAAACCTGGCAAGTCTGAAGGTCTCAGGGTGGTTAGGGGTAGCTCAGGTAGGTTAGCAGCAAGGAGGGAGTCTTTCCAGAGCCTGGTTCAGGTTCCTGCTGTGAAACACTGTCAGGAAGAACATGTCTGTATGTGTTGGCTGTGCAGGACCAGTGCATATTGCCTCTAACACAGACACCTGAGTCTTTCTCCTTTGCCCCTCCAGCACCAACAAAATTGTTCCAATGAAGTTCCCATCAAAACCAAGCCCTCTGAAAGAGCGCGCTGTGCTGGGACTTAAGTCAGATATGCAACACCATGTTCTCTTAATAAAGAAATCTAGGCAATTATCCAGGGAATTTGCCCCCCTGTTTCCCCCTTTTGCTTGTGGATTTCCTGTGAACAAGCTGAGACCTCTAGATTTCCTCAGCGTCTGGGTTTTTTTCTGCCATTAACCTGCGACTGACTGCAACCCAGCCCACACAGTTATTTTGCTGGAGAGGTGATATGCTGTGCCATGCGGTTGTTCTCCTCTCGGGATGATGTGTGACCAGAACGAGCGATTTAGAGATGATGAGACTGCACCCTGTGAGCCTGGCTTCAAAACCTTGAAATTTTACATCAAGTGAATAAACAATTAGAAGGGTCTTACGAGGAGGTTTATGGCAAAATTAGTCCTCTCCAATGTAGACATCTGCATCTGATATTAATACTGTTCTCTGTGGAGAAACCCAAGCATTTCAAATAGGGTGATTTGCCTCTTCCTTGGAAGACATAGGGAGAAGCCAGTGAATGGACCCATGTGATGATCCTTCAGAGAGCAGCACAGAGATACTGAAGCAAGCTAAATGTCATGGTGCCTCATCTTTGAGCATCTAGTTGCTCCCAGGCTTCCCTTGACAACACTGAGGAAAACATTATCCGAGATTCTCCAGTCCCCAAGACCTGGGGCTTAGAGGGACAACCCAAGAGGAGGGTGGTGAACCAACCTTCTCCAGCTAACCAGCTGCAGTGTTGAAAAGCAGCAGATGTTGCTCAGATCAATGCACCTTATTGTACCGCCAGCACATTATGGACCTGTTGGTAGTCACTAAGAAGTACTGGGGTTTTGGGGGCAAGGACGCCAGTTCACATTATCAGGCATGAATCAATTGCAATAAAGGTTTTGCAATGTTAATAAAACAGTTTCTGTCCCCTCCAAGGCTCCACATCCCACGGGTACCACAAGAGAATTGCCCATGGCACAGAGAGGAGGAGCTGGAGGCTTTCTTGGCACTAACATTAGCCTGAAGAGTTACAGTCATTGTCTGGTGGCAGCATTGGTTTCCCTGACATGGAAGTGGTGTGATGATTGAACAATATTTATCCCACTGGATGCCTGGTGTTGTGTTTCCTGACAGGCAGATAGGTTCAGGTTTGTCCCTGGGCACTTGCAGCAGGAGCAGCTCCATGTGCGGGTGCCTGCTGCCATAATGCTACTTCTGCCGGCAGCTGCCTTGGTAACAGGGAGATGATGAGGACCATATGGCACCAAAGCAGCCTCCTTGCTCCAGTAACATCTCTTAACCCTTTGGAGGACATCTTCTTCCAGGCTGGGTAACGTGGCAGGTTTAAATGGCTGTACTAGGGCCAACCAGTGCAGCATCTTGGCTTTGACAGTGCTCCCTTGCAGATGGCCAGGGAAGAGAGGAGAAATACAGGAAATCTGAAATGGCTCTTTCACCTTCCTATCGGCCCAATGCCTGGCAATAGGTGGATTAGTACCTTCTTGATCTACAGAGTTGTGTCCACAGCTTTGTGTTTCAGGTCTCTTGATGGACTTTGAGGAATGTGTCTAGGTTGTAAAATTTCTCCAGTTGTATGCAGCAGCTTGTACGCCCTGGCATATGAGGGCATGAAAGCAATAGGAATATAATTCCTTCTACTTCTCCATGGAGATTTCTCACCCTGTCAGGTGGATTCCTTTTGTCCTGTCTTCACAATGGCAAAATTTATTTCACTAGGAGTACCAAAATACTGCTGGAAAATTAACAGTAAAATAGGCTGAAAATGCTTAAGAACTGCTGGATTAGCCCATCCCTACCAGTGGCTAGATGCATAGAGAAATGCTGAAAAACAGAAAAAGGATATATAATATTTTAATAGGACGCTTCAAGGCTTTAGCAATATGTTGTATGTAGTCTTTCTGAGGAAGAGTGTCTTTAGCTCTAATAACCCCTGACGGATTTTTTTGGGGGAACTTGCCTAATTCCTTTGTAAGCCCTTGTGCGTTTCTAGCATCCACAAGATCCTGCAGTAAGGAGCTCCACAGTTCAACTGCGCATCAGGTAATGAACCACATCCTTTTGTTTGTTTAAGCCATCTGCCTGTTAGTTTTACTTGTTGGTCTCTCATTCCTGTACTGGTGGAGACCATGGGCACCTGGTCCTTGTTTATCTTCTTTGAGCCACCGATGGGCTTTTAGACATCACAGCCCTACTCTTTCCCCAAAGACTTTCAAAGACAGACAAGTCCTAGCTTATTTGGTCATTGTACGGTGTGTTATACAAAGACTGTTCCATACCTGTGCTATATTTGTCCATTCTAGGCGTTTCGTATTCAGCAAAACTTTTGTGATAGCAAACTTCATGTGAACTTCTAAAAAACATGGTAGTATGTGATCATTTTAGAGAGAGGTAGAGATGGAGAATGATGTGAGCAGGTAGGTACAGTGAACACAGTAGGAGTATGGATAGAGATTTTGACTAAAATGCTTATCTCTAAATAATGTCTCCTATTTGTACAGGCTTTCTAAGAAAAAAAATGATTTTTTTCTTGTTCAAAACACCCCTAAAACTGAATACCCCAAGAAGGGTCTGGTTTGTTGCTGAAGTCTTGCTCAGGGATTGTATTCTGACCCAGCATAAAATGGTTAACACTGAAAAGCTAAAATATCCCTCTATTGGACATTCCTCTGGTGTGTCCCTTTTCACAGGCTCTGACTCCTCAACTCGAACATGTGAATATTTTCTGGTTTCCAAAACTGCAAGCTTATATTAACTTTCCCCTAGTCAGGTCACTAGCAAAGCTGTGTAAACAAATGACCTGTAGCCATAATCTTCTTTGGTTCCCCCTATTGATTTCACTCTGCTATTTGGCTGCCAAATATTAGCAAACCTTCCTTCCGAAATGGAGAAACTTTTGAATGCTTCTTAGATGGGGTGAGTCGGGGGAGACTGAAAACAGTCTCCTACTGTCTTATGGTCACAGACCGGGGTTGAGGAAGTGAACTGGTTTCAGCTGGGATAGAGTTAATTTTTATTATAGTAGCTTCTGTGGTGCTGTGTTTTTGATTTGTGATGAAAACAGTGTTGATAACGCAGGAATGTTTTAGTTACTGCTGAGCAGCGCTTGCACAGAGTCAAGGCCTTTTCTGCCTCTCACCCCACCCCACCAGCGAGTGGGCTGGGGGTGCACAAGGAGTTGGGAGGGGACACAGCTGGGACAGCTGACACCAACCGATCAAAGGGATATCCCACACCATATGATGTCATGCTCAGCAATAAAAGCTGGGGAAGAAGGAGGAAGCGGGAATGTTCGGAGTTACGGTGTTTGCCTTCCCAAGTCTCATGATGGAGCCCTGCTTTCCTGGGGATGGCCGAAAGCCTGTCTGCTGGTGGGAAGTAGTGAATGAATTCTTTATTTTGCTTTTGCTTTACCTATGAAACTGTCTTTATCTCAATCCATGCGTTTTCTCACTTTTACCATTCCGATTCTCTCCCCCATCCCAATGTCGGGGAGTGAGTGAGTGGCTGTGTGGCGCTGAGCTTCTGGCCAGGGTTAAACCATGACAGGAAGACAAACACGTTGATAAGGTTAATAAAACTTCTTCAAGGAATGTCACCTATGATAGTATGATATTTCAGTTTTGAAAGTGTACATTTTGCAGTATCAAGGGGATAACAATTAGGTGGACCAGTTCACTGCTGCATCTTGAAAGCCATTCATGCCATGACTCCAATGAGTAGACCTATTTTGAAGTGGCTTCCCCAGAGACTGGTCTTGCTCCACCACAGTTTAAGGTTTTGTATGAGTCATTTTGCAGTGATATAGAACATATAGGGGTGAGGAACCTTTTATGGTGTTACAGATGAAACAGAAATTTGCAGGCTAGCAAATAAGGAAGATACGGGTTACTCATATTGAGAGATATGGATTGTGTACTTAACTGGTCATGGTTCAGCAGGATGCTTTTATTCCAGCTAAATTGAAGGGAATCCCTCTGGGAGTGAAGAATGCAAGGCTGTGCTTACAGAAAAGCAAGCTCTGTGTTTGAAAGCAGAGTCT
The DNA here is from genome assembly GCA_013389945.1 of Fregata magnificens. Classification (NCBI taxonomy): domain Eukaryota; kingdom Metazoa; phylum Chordata; class Aves; order Suliformes; family Fregatidae; genus Fregata; species Fregata magnificens. Next base: position 251,532 of record WAAD01017959.1, on the reverse strand, counting down.
CGAGGAACGACTTCAGGGTCATCTGTGATAACCTTGCAAGATGAGCTCTCACTGCAATGCCACAGTGGGTAAAAAAAAAAAGGTAATCTTCAGACAGTTAAAAGGGTAGGTAATGTCAGCTGGGACAGGGAAAACACAGTCTTGGGAAGAGAGCTGTCCCGAGCCCAGGCATGTTGGGAGAGCTAGCATGAGGAAGAGTTCAGAGGGACATCCAGAGCTGGATAACAGTAGCTGGAGATGAAGGAAATTCAACCTCAAACTAGACCTCAGCTCCCTAAGGCTGGAGACAACTGAACGTTGGGCTGCCTGGAAAGAGGTGGTGGACTGGGCTCTCTCCAGAGAGGCTACAGAGCTTATGCCTTAGCTCAGCTTTGAGGAGGCCTTATTTAAGGGTGGAGCTGGAGGAGTGGTAGCCTCCTGGACCAGTGAGGCTATGGATGTGATCCCCCATTTTTTGCACTTATTTTCAGGTCTGGCAGGTGTTGCTAGTCCATAATAACGTAAACCTGATGAGCTTCAGGCTGTCCTGAAGTGTGCCAGGAAGGATTCCTGTACAGGAGTCTTTGGGTTTCGTAAGGAGGAACCAGTTCATGACTTGCTGGCCCGTGAAGCAGGAGGCCTTTTAGATGAGCCAATGCTCCCTTATGCCAGAGATTCCTGTTGCCCGTGTGTGGGTGCAGAGATACACATACTCATGTGCAAATGAGTGTGCAGCTACGCATCCCCCGGATGCTCAGCCCCACCGGTGATGTCCAGGGCAGCACCATGACTCCTCCATTCACTCAACCAGATGGGGTTTTTTTTCACTCCTGTTCATTTGCCCTTCAAATTGTTTGAAGCACACAATTTATACAAGTGGGAGCTGGTTGCCTTTTGCTTCCCCCACAAAACAAAAGGAGAGACAGAGAGAGAGGATTGTATATATAAAGAAAAAGCTCCAGAAGAACAACCTTACAGCTGACAGCTCAGGCAGGGTCTCCCCCAGGGAAAGGAATGCATTATATTAACCGTGATACACTAAGGAGCCTTGCACATACATCGTTTTCCAAAATGTTTTTAAAAGTTCATTAACTTCCAGTGGAAAGTTGTGGCTGCATCAGTTGCCTTCGAGCCATTTTCACCGACTCTTGGCCCTGGCTGGGGAATACTTTGTTGATTTAGACGGGTCTATTAGAAAGTGTAAGTCTGCTGGGATATATAAAAGGCAAAGCTTCGCTCTCCTGAACATTTCCTTAGTGCAGCACTTTAAAAATTGCACGGGAAGCAGCCTTTGAATGCCTTGCTGCTTTTTAACTGCTGGACTTTCAGCTTGAATGTTTCAACTTGGTTAGTAACCTGTAAATGACACCAATAAAAAGGAATCTGAATGGGAAGGGAGGAGAGAAAGAAAAAGATGAGATCCATCCAGCATTTCTACTGCTTCTGGGAATTTGTTTCTAACCAGTAATAAACACACCTGGCACCCAGTGAGGACCATGTGCTGGAAAACTGGATATGACCCACTTACCCAAGGAAAAAGTGGGGGGTTGGGGATGAAAAAAGGAGTATGGCTATAATATCAGAGCAGGGAGAATAGTGGGGTGAAATATTTTCAGGATTGTCTCCACTGCTTTTTGGAGGTGCTCTCCCAAACCAGCACTCCTGGAGCTTCAGATGGGGATGAAGCATCTCCTCCTCCCCGTGTCTCACGAGGCTGGGACCTGCGATGCCATGGGGGGCCCTGGGGATGCAGCTGCAGTACAGCACCAGCTGGGTGCTTGGGACCTGCCCTCCAGCACCCTGAGCTCTGGTCCTGCCGCCATCCAGATGGCTTTTGCTAATGTTATTCCTGGGGCTGATGGAGAGGAAATGGAGGAGAACGTCCTGGGCATCAGGCAAGGCCTGTCCTAAAGGCACGTCCTTGTGAAACTGTTAACTATGGCCCATTGCATCTTTTGGGGAGACAAAAATTGACCCCTCTCCCTCCCTCCCCCAACAAATAATTATATTTTCTATTGTTGTTCCTATTTCTTTCATGATCCCACCTGCCAAAATATCCTCAGATACTGTATTTTCTCCTCCTTTTTATTCTCTTTTCCTCCAATCTGACCGTTGCAACATTAAAAAAAGAAGGGAAATTAAAAAAGGAAGGAGATAGTCAAGCTGTCGTCTTCTTTTGAGAGCAAGAACAATACAAACTGTTTGCTAAATATATTTAATGTATTTATCCTTTTTTTTTTTTTCCTTCTTCTCAATCAGACCAAAGATTGCTTGGTGGCCAAAGAGAAACTGCTGTATTTTTCTGACTCTGACATACATTGTATGCTGTTAAGCCTAATACATATTTATTTAAAATATTAATGCAGATGACTGAGTGCTGCCTGGCTGATAAGCATGTTCATCGGAGACTTTTGTGCACATTGTCTTCTGTTACTCTCTGAGCCTCACTCAGGGGCCTTGTTGGAAGAAGAAATATACTGGAGACTAAAGGTTTACTTCCTACCCTATAGGAATTTTTTAATTACCATTTTGACAGAGAACAAGTTTAACTGGCTCTTCAACCACAGACTATAAGGTCATTGCTATCACAGACCATAAAGAAGATACAAAAATGAGGTAATAAAGTATATGGGCTGTGTATGTCTGGTAATTTAACATTATTCTTGTAACCCTGTGAGTCACCTGTGACTAATTTAAAAACGCTGATGCACTTAGATGAAAGCCACAGTAAACCACCTAAATCAGAGTCTGAGAGCAGTAAACACTGGGGGTGGGGAGGAGGATGGAGACGAGGAGTGGATCCAAGCTTTTATCTGAAAAGATGTAATCAAGATGTGCCTTCAGCCAGTGGTTCGCAGATCCCAAGAAGCTGCCTGCTTTGCACAAGCATCCCAGTGTATTGTTCACCCACTGCATGCCTGTGTGGTGCCCGCATGCTCTCCCACCACGGCAGGAGCTGAACCAGGTGAAATTCAGAGGGTTTTGGGTAGGCACCGGCTCCCAGGGGTGACAACCAGTCCTGGGGGTGCAGGTCCTGGGCTCCTGCTGAACGGGCTGTGGGGGTTACTGGGTAGCTGGTCCCAGGGCAACATCCCTTCAGCTGCTTGCTAAAGCTGTTTTGTCCCAAATAAAGGGAGGGACAGAGACATGAGCTACTGCTTCTGCTGCGCTGCAGCCGAGAGACGCTGCCTGCTTCGAATTTGGAGTATAGCTCTTTCGGTTTCTTTTTTCCCTCTGTCCTTTGCCAGCAGCAGTTTGTTTGTTTTTCAGCAGTCAGTATCATGGGGCTGGAGGTGGAGGAAGCTTTTCTTGCAGGTAGACAATATTTTCTGGCAGGTTCCCCAAGCAGGCAGGCACCAGGGCTGGGGTGCACAGCCAGGCAAGGGTGCTGGCTGCAAGGGTGCCCATGTGTCCTCCATGCCCCTTCGCCACGGGGACTGAGCTCTCAGCCAGGTTACAGAGTTATTTTGTCCTGATCAGTGAAACTGATACAAATCAGCTCAGCCCCAAAAATCCTGTTTGTCCCCGTCCCCCCCCCAGCTCTGCGTTCCCACTCCTTGCCTGGCAGGGTCCGACGCACAGCTCACCCTCAGGTGAGTTGGTTCAGGGAAATGAACCAGCAGGAAATTATTTGCTTGTTTGGGATGTTTTCTACTGGCTTAGCTCTCCAAACCAGCTGCCCGCAGAGGGAGGGCAGGTACCTCTAGGAGGGAGGATGGGGATGGCTAGGCAGGCATGGGGCAGAGGTTGGGATCCCCGGCTGTGCCAGACCCGGTGGGTTAAAGATTCAGGGAATGTCCCACATTTGGAAAGACCCCTTCCTTCCCCATCCTCCCTACACCATGAAGGGAGGCAATGAGAACCTGCAGAACAGTTACCAGAGGGGCATTTTTGGATATAATACATCAGTTATTTTCTACCAATAAAGCCAAAATTTCTATAGTAGCTCTAATCCAAAGACAAACATTACGCTTAATATCATCATTTTGGGTTGTGAATTAGTCCTGGCTCCAAGGAACCCAATTCTGGAGCTCTCTTTGAGGGAGAATGAGGTGAATTCCTGCTGTGAAAAGCAGGGCAGGAAAGGAGAGCAGATACATAATCACAGGGGCTGGGGACACTTGAAGGAAACAACGATGGTCGATAGATATTGATCCCCCTCTTCACTGTGCTCAGCCGCTGCAGGCTGGAGAAGAAAAGCCTTTAGTTCCTCCTGGGAAGGTGCAGGAGGCAGGTTGTGCTCGGTGGCCCCAGGAGCAGATGGGCCAGAGCTTTTTTTTTGTGCTATCTGGCACAGCAGAGACTGGTCCGTGGTGGGGAGGAAGGGATGCTCCCATGCTGCACAGCCCCAAACCCATGTTTTCTGCTGAAGTCTCAGCAGAGTAACCCAACGCAGCATTACCTGGCCTCCTGTGGGACTGCAAAGCCCCATGGGGCACGTACCACTTGATTTTGGAAGCCAAGCCATTCTGGCTGGCGGTAATGGGGAAGGTCTGCCATGATCTGCTTTGCCCTGCTGGTAAATCTGCTCCGGGCTTCAGAGTGGTTCTGCCCTACCTAGTGCAGGACCCACAACTTTGGGGGTTTCCTGCAGAAGGCAGGTGCAAGAAGAGAGAGGCATGACGGACTGAAGGGTGACATAGATGCAGAGTCCCTCAGAAAAGATGCTGGAGGATGAGCCATCAGGGCTTGTCCAAAAGAACTCTCAGTGCAAGTAGGAGAGGAGTGGACCTCTGTTAGAGGCCTGGCTGGTCTCAGGAGACAAGGTGATCACCTGAGTAAAACATTCTTCCTTATTCACTCCTTCCTTGACGCAGCCGTCAGACCCATCATGCCACCTCTGGACTGGGAATCTGGAAATGCCGGTTTCCCTCCCGTCTCTGACCTGGCCTGTGGTATGATCTGGGTTGAGTCACTCCACCTCTCCCTGCTTCCCTTTCCCCTTGGTGCTTTGTCTTGTCGGATGAGCCCGCAAGCTCTTTGCTGGCACTGTTGCTTCTTGCGTGCTTGTTCGACATGTAGCACAACAAGCCACCAAAACCCACCATGACCTCCAGCCCTCACTGCAATGCAGATAATGAGGATTTATTTCAGGCAGTCTTCACAAGAAAGGCTTTGGTATCAAGCACTCAAATTTCTTAGTTCCCTGGGAATGCAATTTCTGCCCCAAAAAAGGTGCAGCATCTCAACATTTGGCTTCACTATGACAGTGTGAAACAGGTGACTTGGGAACAAACCTACCTGAGTGTCTTCACAGAATAACAAAGTCTGACATAAGGCGACAGGTCTCAGTGAAAGATTTCAACATTTTTGACATAAATGACAACATTTTTCAGCTAAACCCTCAACGTTTACAAATGGTGATTTGAAAGGGAGGGGGAAAAAAAAGAACAAGCTGTTTGCTTAGACCTGGTGAAAAATAGAACATCATTGAAAGTCATGTTTTTGAGCCAAAAGTTATATTTTGACAGAATCCCATATTTCATTAAGAAATATCTCTTGGTTGCAAGACATCAGTTGACCGGCTCTGTTCCTCCCGGAATCCCAACAAGATACTTAGTGCCGTGCAAAGGCAGAGAGACTGAGCCTGTTCCAAGCAGCTTCCTACCATGCAGACTAACTCTTATCTCTCGCTTTTGATTTCTTTGCTTTGTAACATATATTTTGAGAAATGGAGGCAAAGCCTCGGAGCAAAATTGCCCAGTGTGTGACTTTCTGACATATAATCAATTGTCTGCTCACTGACTATGGACTAGCTGTGTTAATATGTCTGCGAAGTCCTTCAATTTATCGGGCAGGGCAGCAGCATCTCTGAACCTAGAGCTGGCTGGCAATAATAGAGGCGAGCAAAGTAACTGAATATAGCCACTCTTCCCCGAAGTAACTTATCATTCAGTCTATATTCATGGATTAGCCTGTGCTGGGTTTTTCAGCCTCTGGCTCGCTTGCAAACTGTGCACTGTTTTTTACTCAGGATGTGTGAAAAACAGAGTTTGGGTAGGGAAAATGTTAAGCAGTGTATAGTAATGAGGTGCTGCTAGATAATATCTTCTGGTGGAAATTTTGGAAGAAAAACCTGGCAAAACTTTATGGGTCAAACCCTTTTCTTTTTGGTGGGTTGGTGACTGCCTGAATCATCTAAAAACTTTTGTCTTATCCTGTGGGTAGCTGTGACACAGACATCACCCACTTTTAAAGAAAGACCGTGTGGGAAACCTTTTTTATGTGATTAAATGACATCTGAGGTGCTATCGTAGACCTGGCAGGAAAAACCTTCTTAGGGCACAAATGTGGACCGGACTGAGTCTTGGAGTTTTAAAATATTTGCATTTGGGACACTCGGCACCTGTACGGGAAGCAGGCAAGGAGCTCAGATATAACTGCTCACTGGCTTGAGACACCACGTGTCTGTGGCAAGAGGATGGCAGCAGCTGAGGTGGTCCAAGACACAAACTTACTCCAGTTTCTTCTCATCTTTCTTCCAAACCCACAGCGGACCATGGGAAGGACGAGTTTGCCCTTTGCAAGCAGCCAAGGTTTCCCCCGGCTCTGCCCTTTAGCAATGGCAATCAGAGCATTTCTCTGCCGAGACTTTTATTCTTTGTTCCTTTGTTTTTTCCCCTGCTCCCTCTTTATTTGTGTGCTTCAAGGAGTTTAGCTGGAGAGGGAGTTTCACCAAAGGAGGTGAGCTGAGCAGCCCTCATCTGTGCAAACTTTCCCAGGCGACGGCCCCGAGTGCAGCTGGAGCTTGGACTAGATTAAAGAAAAATATTATGGGGATTTTTAATTTCCCTGTGTGGAGCTGGGAGATGAAGAACCACCACGAGAGAAGTTTGCCAGGGGCAGCGAGTAGATGAGAATGTCAAGCCCAGTGAGAAACTACTGGGAAGTACTGGAGCAGCATTTTTATTCGAAAGGAGTTCTCATCTCCAGCACTCACTCGCTGCTCCGGGCTCTGAGCTGGAGTACAAAATGAGATCCCCAGGGTCCTACCAACAGGACAACATCTAAAGAGCCCTGCTCAATTACAGTCATACGGCTGTTGTCACTCCTGATCTCCCCACGTTCTCCACGTGAGGGGAATGAAACATGAGGATGGGGGCTCCGCTGCCGGCTGCCCCGTGCAGGCTGCAGGGTGGGGAGGAGTGTTTCTTGGAGTGATGTCGGGTGTTTCTTGAGGATGTTGTTAATGCGACACTCTTCCTGCTCAGTTTGCTGTGTTAGCCATCATCTTTCGGTGGCTACAGCAAGTACACCAGGTTTTATCTCCTAGGCCCAGAGTTTGTATCACTTGTTTTTTCACAGCGCCTCTAGTCTTGATGGAAAATAATTTTCAAAAGCACTGACATAACACAGATCCTAAATGCCATCTCCCAGCAGGACTTAGGAGCCTGCATACCATTTCAGGTAGAATTCAAAGGGAATTATTTAAATCAGGGCCCTGCGCAGAAAGGCTGGACATGCCCTCAGTCCCTGCCTGCAGGGATTCCCGCAGCTGCTCTAGACCTTCACAAGGGATGAGCCAGCAGGAGCCAGATAGTGCAGGTAGTACCAGCATCCGTGGTTTGAGATCTATGAGAGGAAGGAAGTCTATGCGATATGTTCCCATTCTCTTTTGTGCACAAAGAGCACCTTCTCGCTCAAGGTACTGGGGATTCACTTCCTAGCATACATCCCGGAAGCATCCCCAGGTGACCAAGCCCAAAGTAGAACAGTAGAACAGCCAGACAGTTTTGACATGACTTCAACTCATAGTTTCTTCTAATTGTTCAGCGAAAAAAAATTAATTTTCAAAACTTAAAAAAAAATATGTATTTTTAGTATCCTCTGCTATATATATATATATGAACACATGTGTTTGCTGATTTCAACAAAATTTGGCAGGAGCAGAGGTGTCCCAGAGTCTCCTAAATGTTCTGAGGAAAAGGAAGGCTGAACTAAGGAACTCATATGGGTCAGACTCCTAATACATGCTCCAAAGTGGGAACAAGGCTCACTTTTCCACACGCCCGTCTCTCAAGCTTACCTCCCTCTCCTACACCAAAATCCTGGTGCAAAGGAAGCCAGGTTTCCTTAATTTCTGCTTCCTGCCAAACGTTCAGGTAGTGTCTGGCTAATGCTTGGGATTTCAGAAACTAAAAATGAGCCAAAGGCTCAAACCCGTGTTGCACATCAAAATGCCAGAGTGTTTTGGTGCTGCTCAGTCCTTCCCATTGCACTGGTTAACTTGAATTAGCTTGTTCGAGAATGATGCCTTTTGTCTGGTTGTCACATGCATGCTTAATGTGAACAACAGCAAGGATAGCCGAAAAATAAAGGCCTTTGATGGGGATTTATGAAAGTCACATGTCTTAATTTTGCAGGGTGGAAGTGTGCACTCAGAGGGCCCATGGGAAAGTGTGCTTGGCAGGCACCTGTAAGTGCAGAGACCTGGAGGAAACCAGGGAGAAGAGGCAGTTCCTGGGGGAAGACAAGGAGGAGCCATATACACCTTCACTGAGTGGTCTCTCCCCTTCAGGACCAGAGGATCTACAGGTGTCTTCCTAAAGCAGCAAACAGGCTGAGAGCTGGAAATGCATGGACAAGCCCGTGGTCAAATTGTCAGGTTGCTACCCAGGTTTGGTGTCACAGGTGCCTTGAGGAGCCATTTCAGATGCTCCATCACTGGCTGGTTATTGAGTGCTAGGTTGACACAAAGCTTTTGGATGGCTGACAAGGACTTTTGGAAGAGGTGAGACCATCTCCATCAGCACTGTGGGGTTCTCAGCAGGCAGCGTGACCCCAGCCAACACAAACATGTTGCATCCATTACACCTGTCAGTAGAGACTTCAAACACAAACAAGATTAGCATTTCCCTGCAAAACCCAGTCCTGTTCAGTGGAGATGGTGCAACCGTGAGAACCACAGCAGATGACCCCAGGGAGAAGTAACCCTTAGACCCCACTGCTAAATAAATCTGGTATCTCTTCCTTGAGATGTTGGGACTGGAGGTGGGACCAGCCAACACTTCTTCAAGGCCTGAAAACAGGGTGGCCGAAGTGCACCTTAAGATTTATAGACAGGCAGTGGGTGGGTGCAGTAGATGAAGGAGGGAGACATTCAGTGAAGAATATGTCTAGGTTCTCTATTCCTGCAGCGCAGAAGAGGCCGCAGCTGAAGGCACTGTGGGTCTCCTTTGCTTTGTTGGTCCTGGCAGCAGTTTTTTGCTGTGCTGGTTGCTGTTTTCCCTTTTCTCTTGAGAAAGCTCCAGCCCTACCACCCAGGAGGAGGAGAGTACACCACTAAGGAGGACACTGATTTGTTTAGGACGGGGACTGGAGCTGGCCATGCCTGCTGGATAGAGGCTAATGATCTGATCCCTGCCAGTAACATGTAGTTGCATATGCCAAACTCCTTTGGTTCATAGCAGCCAGCTACTTGCCGGATCCTGAAGCTCCCTTGCACCAACTGATGTGTAAAGGGGGCCCCTTCCTCTCCCTCCCTGCCTCTCCCCCTTGGTCCTGCTGCTCTTCTCCTCCCTTGCCAAGGTCACAGAGACATTTCCTCCAGGTCAGTCTCCCGTTGGACCCTCGCCAGGTCTGCAAAAGCTCCTTCTATTGCAGGAGGAAAGTGTCAGTGGTGAATGATGGAAAATGCACGTGAAAGACCATGGGGCAGACACTGGGTAACAGAGGGATTTTGGGACTCTATTCTTGGATGCTCTCCTTCCCATCCCTATATCTTGTTCCCCTTTTCTCCACAGTAAGTTGTGTTCCTTCCCAGCACTGCAGGATGCTCAAAGCAAAACTATGATTTTCCTGTTCTCTCCCAATCGAAGGACTGTGGTGCACACATATCCTTACAGCAAAGAGTGCCCTGTTGAAGGCTGCTTGGCTCCAGCCTTAAAGCAATTTAGCAATCTGCTATCTTAAACTGTCTAATGACAACTCTTCAAGCAATTGGAAAATTGTGGCCTTCAGTAAACTCTCCAGCTGAGTGAGAGCCGGTTTGTCTCCTCCACTCTCTCAACGGGGCTTGGCACTCGCAATGAAAGTCAGGCTGCTCTCCGTGCACTTGGCATGGTGTTAATGCAAAAGCAGGATGCAAAGGGTGGGTTGAAGAGTGTCCAAGGCTATGTCTATACTGTTAAATAAAACGGGCCAGGGCTTGTGCCCTGGCACAGGCAGCAACTGGCAGAGCTTACATGCCCATGCATAAATCTCCTCCTCTTTGGGACAGGGCGGCTGCATCCAAACCACTTATTGAGGACACGTCCTTGGCTCAAGTGTCAGCCTGAACTTGGGCTTGTGGGAAGAGCTCAATTGCTAGAGCTTGGCCAGGGACTGTGTTCCCAATGGCCTGGCTTGGCTGATCACGGGACATGTTGGGGACATGCCTCAGTTCGATGACGTTTGGGTATCCCCACGCTGGCTATCATGTCTGTAGCCTTGGCTCCCTGTTGCTTTCCTGGAGGAGTGGGTAAAGCATTGTGTGGTGGGTTAGCACCTGCTAACATCTGCTGTGCAGCATTAGAGGCTCCAGCAGGAGATGCTGAGGAGATACAAACGCGTAGGAGGGATCTATCCACCCCCATCATTGCTTTGCCATCAAACTGGGTAGAAATGGAGAAAAAGGTCCGAGGTACCCCATGATACAGGTGGGGCAATGAGGCCTGGAGGGAGCCAACAACTCCTGGAAATGCTGGAGGAGAGTGACCATAAGGCTGTTATGTTTTGCTAAAAGTTGGATGCTGGCTGAGGAGAGACAGGGCAGGCAAGGCTGGGGTTATCTCACCTCTAATGAAGCTGTCAGGGAAGCAGCAATCAGAGTACACTCACTTCCCAAAAGTAGGCTAAATCTGGCTGAAGAGATTATGTTTTTTTGACACATTCAAACCTGCCTGGGAATCTGACAGCATTCTTGCCCGAGGAAAGAAAAAATGGAAAAAAGACACAGTATATTATGTGTAAGGCCAGGGCAGTATGGAGGTTATGGGAAGAGAGGCAGTGTGAGGATAAGGCTTCACCCCACGACCAGGAGGAAGGTGCCTGCTCTGGCTCAGCTCACCAACCCCACTCTGCCTCACTGCATGCTTGGGCAGACTCCAAAGGACCCCCTTCCTGCACCACCTTAGTCATGCAGAAATTCATCTTCACTGTGGGCACTGGAAGCAAATTTCCAGGGTCCCATGAGTGTTTCGTCCTTCCCGCAGCTGGCTGGGGCTAGCATTGGAGAAGGGGAGCTGGGAGGGTGGGAAGTCTCTTACCCTGACAGGGGGAGACTGGGATGCAGAGCTAAAATGAGAGTGGATGGGTGGTGCGAGCAGGGTGTAGCGTGTCTGTGCTGGCAGCTGGCTTGGCTGGAGGCAGTGGTGATAAACTCAGCAAACCTGCATGCAAGGAGAGAGGAGAGGGAAGAGCATCAGGAGTGTTGGTTGACAACAGCTTGGCATGCTTACAGAATCCAGGTAAAGTACTTTGGCCAAAGCACTCAACCAGTGCACAGCAGGACTGGTTTCTTGTCCATGGGTCAAATAAGGGCAGAGGAAACTCACAGACCCACGTTCACCTCCAGTTCTCCAACCACGACTCATCTCTGCTACAAAATGTAGGAGTATTGTCCTACAAAAGCACATGGAAGCAGCCCCCTCTGTATCTCAGGGCTGTGATGGGGAGGGGTATGGGAGATAAAGCCAGCATGTGGAGCTGTCTGCCAGCAGTCACACTGCCGAAGGGATGTCATGCTGGAGGACAGCTGTGGTGCCAGCTGCACCAGGGCTGATGTGCTCAGCCAGCTGTGGGACCCTGCTGGGGGACCACAGCATTGCTTGCTGCCACCGCACACCCTCTCTGCATGGGGCAAGGCAGCCAGAATCTAAGTCTGAACCCAAGGAGGGTTTTGGCTCCAGCTCTGCCCGCTGTGGCTTGGACTTTGCAAGGCAAACTGATGAATTCCCAATCTGATGCTGGAGCCAAACGATCCTGCAATTTGGGAAGCAATTTGATTGCACACCCCGACTTGAGTGTTATCACCCCAGCCAGCTCCAGGGATGAGCTGAAACTGGAGCTGGGCTGAGGCCAGCGAGACCAGCGTTGGGCTCAATGTGCATCTCTGCAGCACTTGGAGCTCTGGCTTTTATCTGTATTTCTTTACAGCTTATCATGTTTGCACTAGGGCTCTGCAGATAAAAATCTATTAACAGTAAAGTGAATTAGATCACTGCCTGGTTATTTCACTCAGCTGAGGCCAAACTGCCCTTGTCCATTCAGAAAATTTGTGTTACTTTATTCTCTCTGTGCACGAAAGCATGTCACTCTAATTACCTCCTGTCTCATTCAACCCGAGCAACTCCGAAATGTTTGTGAGGCAGTAGGAGAGCTATAACCTCATTAGAGCATGTTATCGTAAGAGATCAGACACTGGCAGGGGTTTGTTGTGACGAGCCATTCACAGATGTTTTCTTTTGAAACTACAAAAGGGGAAGAGGACTCTGAAGCTGGCGATGGGGAGCCTTGAAATAACGCTCTCCGGTAGCAAGGACCATAAGCAAGTGCAGAGGGTCACACCCTGCTCTTTGCTCGGTCTGCAAGGGGCTGGAGCGAGGAAACCTGGAGGGGGCTGTGGGGATGCAGCATGCGGCTTAACACCCTAAAATGGTCCATTCCTCACCAAATCTCAGTATCGGAAGAACATTTTTTGAATGCGTGGGTGAACATGTGCCAAAGTTAACAGAGCTTTTGGGCAGCAGACAAGCTGCCAGCTCGGGGTGAGTGGAGTGAGCTGGTGGGGAGCAGGCAGGTGGGTTTAGGGTGTGATGGAGCCTGGCTTTGCTGCTGCACAGTCCCTTTCTGAACCCTCTGGGGTCTCTAATCCAGAGATGCTTAACAAATGCTTTTTGGTTTTTTTCCCTCCATATCATGAACATTTCTGATGGAAGCAGAAACTTTTTCTTCACCTCTAACCACAGCAAAGTAAAATGTCAAGCAAGCCAACCTGTTATTGCATGCCGTTAACCAAATTAATGAAAACCAAACTATTTTTGGTTGCACGTGGACATTTGTCATTGAAAAGTCCATTTTGTTCCAGGTTAGGCGAGAGGCAATTTGAAGTAGCCACAGACCTGCCAGGAGGAGTGACCATGTGTGGGAGCAGAACAGGCTGGCTGTGATGGGGAGGGCTGTCCCCAAACCCTGTGCCCACACCTTGGAGAAGGAGCTTGGCCAGGTCCAGCCATGCTGACGGGGAGTCGGGACCAGCTGGTCATGGCAAGTGAGCACAACCCTACCACAACACCTGCCATACCAGTGCTTTAAAGTTACAAGCAGTGCATCTTCCTGCTGGTAGACAGGCCTTATGCATTTAAGAAACGCCACTGAGCAGCTTCCCAATGAATCTAAATTCTCTTCATTTGTGTCAGAATAAACTTAAATGATCCCTTTTATTATTCGCTGTTGGAGAGAAGTTGAAGCCATTAATGTTTAATAAAGACAGTGCCCATGAGCAGCTCACTGCTGTTGCATGTGCCAGGCCCATCTGGCAAAGGCACAAATCCCACCTTGCCAAGGGCGCCCAGGCAGGTTCTGGCAATTTATTGATGAAAGCAATTTAATGGGATGTTAATTTAAATCATCAGGACAGAAATGTGCCCAGGCAAGACAGCTTCCAGGAGCAAAGCGGTTAATGCAGAGCCACTGGCATCCCAGTCTTGGTCCCATGGGATACGTCCATTGGAGCTGGTGGGATTACAGCATGGGGACACGAGACCTGCAGCTTGGAGACGTTTTATTTGCTGGGATCACCGCAGCCAGAGCTGCTGCAAATGGAAATGTTCCCTGCTCACTGCTTCAGCAGCTTCTTAATGTTTGTTTTGACCCCTGCTCTCTGGGAATGTGGCTGCCCCTAAGGCAAGCAGAGCCAGGACAGCCTCACACAACACCCACTCCCTTCCCCATGCCCGTTTGAGTTTGTGGGATGCGGTTTCAGCCTCAGTGAATGCTGAAGCGAAACAATGAAGGCCCTGATCCAAAGCCCTCTGAAATTAAAGGGAGGTTTGGGTTGGGTTTTTTTCTGCCTTTGACTTCTACTGCTTTGGATTACACCAATACTCAGCAATTTCCAGCAGGTGAGAGCTGATCAGAGTTGAGCAGTAGCCAGACAGTCTAGCTGAGCATCTGTACACACTGACATGCTTTAGCAATGCTTTCCACAGATTTGGCTTCAAACCGAAGGTCCCATTCATCTCTTGACCATGGTCCAAGCTGAGGTCCTGGCTCTAAACAACCCTAAAAAGTGAGGAATTAAGCACAGACCAGGATAAACCCACCTAGCAGCTGTGCACACACATTGCAGGAGACACCAATGCTAAAGTCACAGGCAAATTTCTGCCTGAACTGCAGTACATATTGGTGAAGCCACAGTTCTCTTCTACCTCCAGTTTTCTCCCTTAGAGACACCTGGTCCAGCTCTGACTTTCAGATGCCGCAGTTGCGATTTGGAGCCAGCCATGCACCTGGCTTAATATTCAGGCAATGTCCTTGAATACGGCTTGAGGAGGTTTCCTAGCTGGTTGAGTGCAGGAAGCCATAGATTTCAGCTCTCCCATGAGGCCAGGAGGGACAGAAAAGCATAGGTCTGGCTTTTCTTTTTCATCTCTATTTCCTTTTTCTGGTTTTCCATTGAAAACTTTTCTTGCAAGTGCCCCAGAGACAGCCCAGGTAATAAAGCCCTGGGATGGAGGGTGGTCGGGCTTTAGATGGGCCAAACACACAAGTGTTGACTCCTGAGCTGTGAGCAGAAATCATCCAGCTGCTCCCTGTTGTGGTGTGTGGAAAGCCGAGGGTCTCGTTCTCCTCCAGGACAGATGCCATGACTGCTCACACATGGGTACCTACAACAAATACAAGCCCAGGGAACTCCAATGCATCCCTGACCTCTGCAGGAGGGCGGTATCTGGAGCAGAAGAGAAAAGGTTGCACACAGGCACGCAGGCAGACGTTGACTGTGAGAGGAGAGGAGTGGGAAAAGGGAAAAGCCTGCTCCAATGGACACATCAAAGCCCAGAAATGGGTGAGGGAGCATTCCCAGTGGCAGGACAAAAGGTGACTTTTGCAGCAGTGGAGTCTCTGAGTCTGTCCCGTTGCCCTCAGTCTCTGCTCTGGCTGGCAAAGCTGTTGCAAAATCATCTTCCCGTCTAAGGCTCTGGCTTCGCATCAGCCCAGCACATGTACAGGATGCCTTCCAGAAATGCAGAGCCAAGCAATGTCTGCAAACACAAAGCCAGAAGGAAGCCAGACTGCTCCCAAACCCTTTTGGCTATTTGGGGAGCAGAGGCCACAAGGTGACAGAGGGTAGAGGATAGACAGCAAAGGGGACAGAAGCCTGCTTAGCCCAGGGGATCCAAGCAAAACACAGGGGCATTGAAGGCACGTACCTCTTACAGTTGTGCAGTGATTTATTGAAAGCTTAAACAAGGAATTGCCAGGCGCTCTTTGTTTCCATGGTATCATAAAAAATGGATGGGAAGTGACTGGGCTGTCTTGTAGTTTGAATGTTTCATTGGCATGTCACAGAAACCTCCAGAGGATGCCTCGAGGGCATGAGAACCGGCTGATGGAATGTGCTAGTTTGTTAATTTAATAGGATACAGCATTTTTCCCTCAACACCGCACATGCAAATCAGGGTGGTGAATCAGGTCAGCACATCTTCCCTGCGCTGGGAGTGCTAGGACCACGCTCTCACATGGCATCTCCTGCAGGATGCTGAGGTGCCGCAGCCCACCTTGGAGCACCTGGCAGGATCAGGCTGTGGGAGAGATTTTGGACTCCAATGTGTCTAGTGGGAAACGAGAAATAGTATTTCTGCGGTGTGAAAGCTAGTCTGAACAACGTGGTGGTATGCAAGGCAGTACCAGCTCCGCTGGCTGGAAGAGACCAGATCAATGTGCACATTGATAGAGCTATTAAAAAGTGTGGGTTGTATGTGGTTCATTGGGGACTTTATCAATGAATCCTTCTAGATAATTAAGGAAAAAGCATCCCAGATTTATCTGGGCTTAGTAAACTTACTGTAGCATTTTCAAACAAAGCTACAGAATGCCACGGTCAGGACATGGCTCTCCTAAAGCTCACAAGGTGCTGCTTCAAATCCCACAGAAAGGATATCAATCTCTAATAAATTGCGTATAGAATTTTAGAGTCCTTTCTATAAAACTGTAGTATTTTGATCCCCATCAAATTCCCTCAATGGTTCCAAAAGGAGGTTGGTGAATCTTACACAAATATTGTGTGTGGGTGCATGCATACATGCGCGTGCCTATGCATCCTAAAACCCAATGCACAGGTCTTTGCCTCGTCCGTCACTAGAGGTGAGTCCAATCCTTCTATTGAGCTGAATGACTAAAGTCCCGTTTTGGGAAGGGTTCAGTCCTGCCACAGACACAGGCTCTTCAGGGGATAGACATAATCCAAAATTAATTGAATTCTGTGGAGCTCTGCTCATTTAAACCAGCCAAAGACATTTGAACTTGCTGACTTACCCCGTCTCTTCTCCCTGCTGCAGCCAGGAGAGGATCCCAGCTGTAGCTTTGCTCTGAAATACCCGGGACATCTGCAATCAGTGTCCTCGAGCAAGTATCATTTCATACTTCCTGAGGCTTATGCAGCTGTCCTGCAAAGCTGCAGTGTGACACTGGGCATGGGCTTCATGTCAGCAACGTTCCTGTGTGGTGGCAGGGGACCCCGATGCTGGCACCGACGTACCTTGTCCTTGTACTTTGACTGCTCTTTGGGGAAACAATCTAGCGGATCCAACCTCAGCAGATCCTTCACCTTGCTGCGGTCTCCACTACATACGAACGCCTCCTGTGCGTGGGTGGCTGGGCTGGCCCCACTCCAGCTAGGATGTGCAGCCAGCCGGTTTCATTTTCTGTTGCTTGATGGCTTTGTGCTTGTCTTCCTCTCTCTGTATCTTGTGCATTCCCAGAGCACATGGCTGTGTTTCAGGCTCTTTGCCCTACAGTGGAGCTCTGCTGCTCCACCAGCCAGGGAAAAAAGTGGTGAGACATTCCCATCAAGCTGCAGAGGCAAGATCTCATGGTGGTTTTTTGTTCTTTTTCTTTTTTTAATGGGGGAAGGAAATTACTAATTTCTATTGAGAACCTGCTGTTGCGTGGAAACGCTCTCCCTGAACTCAGGGTTTTGTTCTCAACCATACAGACCTTGAGGATCCTGGAAGAGAGGTTTTGTGCTTTGAGAGGAACTCCACCAACCTTCCCCATGTCACCCCAGCTGCTCCCAGTATGAGCCAGGAGGATAAACACGAAGTGAGAACCTTTTCTAGAGAAAAAAAATGGAACAACTGTCACAAAAATCTGACTGAAGCTCATTCCCAAACAATTCAGTGCCAGCTGCACAGCAGGAAAGCGGATCCAAACGGACAGTTGCGGCAGCCGTGTTTGATCTCTTACACTGAGGAGGCCAGAGGCTGCATCAGTGCCAAGTCCTGTATCACTACCAATAGCTCGTGGCTGAATGGGACTCTGCTCCTGGCAGGACGACTGATCTTAATTTAATGACTAGGTGGTGAAGAATGTACCACGCCTCTTTCTAATCAGCGATTAAGTCCTTTTGGTGTTGCATTTACTTCATCTGACTTCCATCGTGTGCTTCCCTGTGGCTACATCCATATTATGGTGGGTAGCTGTGGGCTTAAGTTAGCAGAGCTGAGTGTCTCTGTCATTTCTGGGGCATTTCCAAGCCAGCCAAAACCAGGACATGTAAAAGCCCAGGCTAACTGCAAGTGCACATCCAGACCACACAACACCTACTTAGACTTGAACCAAGTGCCTGAATCTTTTTGAGTTCCTCCAACAGTTGTCCTGCTCAGGGGTGGCATTTTAAATAAGAGAGACTATAGGACAATCTGCTTAGGGAAGTGAGTTTTAGACATGCACAGACTGCCTACCCTGGAATAGAGTGTGGATATAACCAAACAAATTTCAAATCATCCTGATAGCGACCTTTCCGTGACATCAGGATGTATCATATAGATTGTAAAACCTGCCTAAGAAACAAGAGAAATTAGCCTGATACTTTGTTTCAGCTACTGTTCCCTTGCGTAAAGCATTTTTTAGTCTGTTTTCACTACGCTCTTATGCACAAAGGAGCGAGGGAAGTGCAAATCTATCAAAGGAGATGTTACGAGAGGTTTTTCAGCAGTGTGACTGTGACAAGATTGTACTGTAGCTCTGCAGCACACTATCTGTAGGATGCTTCAGTACAGCCGTGGAGACAGATGGCTAGTGCAAAGTGAAAAACCTAGTTGCATCAAACACACTATCCAGCAAGTACTCATCAGGATCCTATGCAAAGTGTGGTTAATCTGCACCTGCAAGTCCATATGTACTTGTCCCATGAAGCATTCTCAACCATGTCCCTGGAGTGACAGCAAATCCAGACTTTCTTTTCCATGTCCACTTCTACTCCAGAGGTTTTGAGAGGATGTACAGCATCCTGTATCTACCAATTCCCATCATGTGTCCAGTTTAGCATCCTCTCCAATATGTGGCACTGACCTCTGCTGTGTGATGGATACCAGACAAAGAGAATTAACCATTCCTCTGTTCTTATTTAGTTAGGAAGCAGTAACCTTTCAATGCTCCCTGATGTACCAGATATGTCAGAGCATCCCACTCTGACTTCAAAGGAATGCCACAGGAATAGGAAGCGCAGAACCAGCAGCAAAGCACTTAGCGATACAATCTGGTAGAGCCGTTCCCCTGCTCCGCTTCCTAATGCCACTTAGTGTGTTTCCATTAATGTTAAAACATGTGTTAAAAGAGATTGGACACTGACAAATGAAGTCCCTCCTAGAAAGAACTGGACAGTGAAAAATCTGAAAATCCGCAGCTCTGGATTCACAGCAAAGTGAGGCAGAAGAAAAGAAACCAGCACAGGGAATGGATTTAAAGCCTGCACTGGGGAACATTTTTCTCTTGCATGGGTATTGCCCATGCAAGTCAGTTTATCTGACTTTAAATACAAGAGAATCAAACTCTCTGCCTGAAATGCTGTTCTCACTATACGGTGGGACACAGGCAATTGGCAATATAAATGTAAGTAGTCCCAGAGCAGTGGGAAAAGTAAAGTCTGGCTTCCCTTAACTATATCCTACTACAATAACTATAATTCCTCTACAACAAGAGATAGTTTGTGCACTGGTTTATCATTCATGTTGATAGATTAGCCAGTTCAGCATGCTAAATGGCCAGCTGGCCACTGCCAAACATTCCTGCTTGCTCTTCCCCTGTTTGCTAGTAATCCACTGCTCTCTACGAGCCCAAGATCTGTGTAGCCAACGCCTGAATATGGTACACTCTGCTGATAGGGAAAATATAGGAGGATTCATGCTGCAGAAGTCCTGTTCCTAAGCCCTTCTAATACCCCAGCCCTGTCCCTGCAAAGCTGGGCTCCCGCTTTACACCAAGTGCACATTCCCCTATCTCCATCCATAGGAGCATTTCAGGGCAGCTTTCTCGAAGAGGAGATTTCACCTGACACCTCCACAGGTTTAAGAGGGACAAGGAAGAGGACAGGCACCCAGCTCAGCTATCTTGCTGTTATCCCATTGGTTTGGCATTGCAAAGAGCCAAGTGAATGACAAGAGCATCAAGAGCACAGGAACGCCCATGTGGTGGTTGTCCTGCCTGGTCCTTGAAATCTGGCCCTTACTCTTGATTTTGGGAATTGTTTTGATATTGGTGCACATGCCTCTGGGGGAACATTGACCCACCTAATAGGTGAAGAAGAAGGAATGGTGGGTGGCGGGTTTGTTGTGGATAGCAGGTTCATCCTTGTTTGTCTGCACCTGCCTGAACAGAGGATGTTCTCCTGCTGCCTGTGAGGAGTGAGACCTGCTTACAACAGCCACATCCAGGCAGCTTTAGTGCATTTATATTACGTGAAGATCTGAACTCACGTCTGCATCAGCAGTATGTAAGGAAGCCTGCTTGCACTGTCCACTTCTCTCTGTTATTTACTGCTCTGGTGTTTAAAGGCTCTACAGGCTTAAAGCAGACAAGGAAAAAAATCATCCAGCAAACTACTGCACAGGGTGAATGTAATCAGCCTGATAAACCACATTCATGCTACCCATGGGCAGAGGGCTGGATGCTGATCCCCTCTACGGGAGCCCTCAGATATTTGTGCAACAAAACTGCCTAAAGTCTCTGTTTGGAGAAACAAGGGGAAAAGTGTTATCACCCTCCCTCCTTCGCCTTTTCAGACTGTGAGTGCTCCAGGGCAGGTCCTGCTTGGTTGTTCGTACAGTGGCTCAAAGGGTGCTGGAGCTTTGCTGCTACTTGCAGGGGCAGCACCATGACTGTTAGGTTAGCATGGACTGGTTTATGTTTTTCTCTGTCCTTTCCATGCCCTGATTTCAACATCGAACAGGGATCAATCCCGTAGCAAGCACAGGGGATGCTTTCTTGCTATTGCCCTACGTGATGGGCAGATCCTGCAGCCAGAAGGGCATCGTGGCTCGCCCTGGCCTTGGAAGGTGCAGAGGATGCCCAGCATCATGCCAGGATCAGAGCTGGCCCCGTCGTGGGGCCAGCCTGACCTGATTCACCTCCCTGCTCCAGCGAGGAAGGTGTTGCTGGTGCTGAGGGGGAGCACAGGCAGCAGGGAGGAGGGGGAGATGGAGAGAAAACACGCACACCGGCATCTCTGCAAACGAGGGCAGCCAGGGACAGCACCTGCTTGTAGGCAGAAAAAAAGGAAGGGAAGATGGAGCGAGGGAAGAAGTGGAAGAAGATTTCTTCCAGGAACAAAACCTGTAAATGAGAAAGGTGCGTTTCCCCCGAAACTTTTTTTTTTTGTCAGCATGCAGGATGCATGAGCTCTCTCCTTCTTGTGCAGGTGTTTAGTGAGTCTCATGGCTCACACAACAGATTTAGGCTTGTGGCTCTTCCAGCTCCCCTCCTTTTTCTCCCTAAAGTGCCCTCCATGTTCAGCTTTTCATTCTTTGCGTCTCCGGCTCTAATTATCTTTTCTCTCCTGCTGCTTCTGATGAATTGCTCCATTTTTTCATATCTTTGGGGCCCCGCTGCTTCTTGGGGAGCTAGGCTAGAGAGTTATATTTCTCATCCCTCTCAGTCATTATGAAAGACAATCCTCTCAGATGAGGACATTCATTAAACTGATTTGGGATCCTTGGTCTATCTTCACTGTGTGTGTTTGCATTAGTGTGGAGAAAATAATTAAAATGCACAGGAAGTGTAGGCTGGAATAATAAGAAAGGCTGGCCCTAACCTTAGGAAATCTGGGGGCAGGGTACCCATTTACTTTTTAATAGTGTCTCCATCACTGCAATTGTAAAACATATTTGAGTGTTTTCTTCTCCTTTACTCTAGTGTCTTTGCATATCGGGGTGTGTGGAAGACACAGGTGATGAGACTCTGCACTCAGAACTGCGTCCCCCCAAGTCACCATGAGACCTTGACATTTAACAAATCATTTGCACAGATATGGTGGGGGAAGGAAGAATGCTTATTTGCCCTATGAATTTGGACCTCTTTAAAGCTCCCAGATCCCAACTTCTCTCCACAGCCGAACAAACTCAAAAATTATTTCCAACATAAAAGCCGAGACAAACCTGATTCCAGAAGATGGGGATTTAAGGGAGAAAAATATGGAGAAGAGGAAACACACAGAGATGACAGTGCCAGGAGTGGCTTTTTATTCTGCTGGTGGAGTAGGCAAGCAATCCCGATCTGCAGGGAATGAGCACCAGAATAGGGTGGTTCAAGTAGGGACGTCGGCTCAGGTCTGGGGGCCATGAAGTCTCACCTCTGCCGCAGCCTCTCTGAGTCAGGATCAAGCCACCTTCTCTCCCTATTGTTCATCCCCAGTAAAAGTCTGTTAACACTTTTACTTTTTTCCTTCTTCAGGTATTGGTCTTGAAGTGCCTTGGGGCAGGGATGGCTTTTGCAGTGCGCAGCACCTGATGCACAGCAGCCCCAAATGAGGTTTGAATGGTGTTGGTGCCACTGCCAGGCTATGGGAAAATCTGGTTTATTCAGGTGCCGCTGAGGCCTCTTCTAGCCCCTGCAAGTGAAACGGCCACAGCTTGCACAAGCCAAAGGGAGGCTCACAGGGCCCAGGAGAAGCAGGGCGCAACTAGTCTGGCCTGACTCCACGCTAATGTACCTAATCGGATCTGCGCTCATGTCCGCGGGTGAGCAGCCCTGTGGACATGTGTCTAGCCAAAGAATCAGGTTCACTTCAAGGCTTTGCAAATAAATGGGCTGACTTGGGCTGAGTTACACGGAGATGCCAAGCCAGGGCAATCTGGGATACCATTTAGAGATTCACAGCTGGCTGAAGACCAACTATAAAAAGGACTGTACTGGCTAGGACCTCGCCAGTTCCTACAGCCTTCCTCCTGCCATGGTCTCTGGAGAGGCTTTCCATCAGGACAGCATTGCCGGTTCTCTCCCTTTGCAGGATCCTCACCCCAGGTCCCAGATGGGGCCAGAAGGCAGGATCTCACAGCAGAGAAGAGGCACATGCAGGTACCACGGAAGGGTGGTGTGAGACGAGTCAGAAAGAGCAAGTTTCATGCTCTGTGCGACCTGGCGAACTTTGTGTCAAGCCTCTGGCTGGGTCGCCCGTGCTGAGGACATCACAATGGTGTGATATCCCTGCGTGCATGTCTCAAATTACAGCAATGGATTATGAGAGTGGGATTCAGCTGCCTTTAGGCAGATGTCTGCATCTCAGGCTGCTGTCCTTGCTCCTCAGTGGAGATTTGGTCAGTGGTGTCCAGGGTTCAGCTCTTCCTAAAGGAGATATCTCCAGTGGGACAAACGTATAACACACTATAAATGCTTCTTACTCTGCATTGCCTATGAAGGGAGCAGGAATGGCTGGCCCAGGTGGAGACATCCAAGCTGCAAGTATCTAAACTTAAGCTGCATAACATGACAGGCAAGGTACTGGGGTCTGGGATGGCAAGCTGGGAGTGCAGAGCATCTGGTTTGGGATATTTCAGCAACAGGAACGCATCAGCAGGCAGACAGGAGGGTTTTCATTTGAGAACAGTGCAACATGCACAAATATTCCTGTTCCAGCTCCCTGCACTGAGAGAGAAAATGTGTGAGTGTGTGTGTATGTGTGTGTGCGTGCATGCCAGAGTGGGTGTGAGAGAGACAGAGATACCCAGGGAGAGGGAGGGTGGGAAGCAGGAAGAGATGATTTAGTACCGCTCGCAAGGTATGTCCTGTACTTGCCTCCTCTCCAAGGTCTTGGCACCAGCGCATTTCTCTGCAGAGAAGCCAGAGCTGCGTTCCTCCAAAGTGATACTCTATCAAACAGGAAAGCCATTTACTTTCTGCTGGCTCTGCAGATTTTCAGTGCCTGCAACTGCAGACCTAAAAGTTTATCCTACCAGAGGAATTTATATGGGGCTGTGAGATGGGCTGGTGTTATATGGCTCTAAGTAGTTACATGAAGCCTCTGTGGGCTAATAAAATGGTATTAATTGTATTGCTAAGGTTGCATTTTAAACATTAAATTATGGATGGCTTGATAGCGTCGTGAAAGCCAGCATCTTGACATGACCTAACCATTATCTATGGAAAGGGCTAAAATGCCTTTTTACAATGTACTCTGGGTGATTTAACTCTTTGAGGTGACACTTCACATTAAATTATTTCCTCAGGCAGAGGGAGAGCAGTGAGGGCTTCTCCTTTCTCCTTCCCCTTCTCCAGCATCCCTGCTCTCTTCCTGTGCTGTTTCTGAGCTGCCCTTAACCTCCCCAGCTTACTTTAGCCTAGAAATAGCAAACAGGGGGGACAAGCCCAGATCACATACCATTTGCCACTTTGTTCCCTGCATCTCTGATGGTGCAAAAGAGAGGACCTTGCCAGGCACAAGGAACAGTGGCAGCAGGAGGTGTGGGGCTGCAGGGAGAAGCTCAGAGGAAGCCCCGACGCAGGGGGAGTGGGTGCTGTGCCCTGGAGGGGTCCCTGCCCAACTCTGCCCCCAGCCCAAGGAAGAAATCAGAGAGGGAATGCAGCGGCTCCTGTTAATCTAATTAAAGGGGTCAGCCCTAAAGGCCAATTACAACATAACCAGTGTCAACAGCAGTTCTTCCCTTGCTGGCTGTTTTAGGGGCAGGAGGCAGGGCTGGCAGCAGAGCCTCTCGGGGCCGGGAATGGTATGTGCTGCCAAGGAGGAAGCACAGACAAATAAGAATTTAGTGGGTTTGCTTTTTTTTTTTTTTTAAAGGGATTAGTGGATTCATCACTGGAGGTGACTAGCTAAAGAGTACGTAGACATCCCTGCCATGTCGGGTGAGTCCCACCCCCAGTGCTCCCCTCCCGTGTTACCCACCCTGGCATTTTCCCGTGTGTCTCCTGCAGCAGGCGAGGCACAGTGTCCCCACGGGCTCTGCGGTGGGATCCTGGCCGGTGGCACGCTCCCATCACAGCAGCAAGGGCCCCTGACTCGCACCCCCAGCTGTGCAAGGTACAGCTGGCCGATGGGGCGGCTGCGTGGGACCCCGCCGTGCCTGGCATCCCATTGCTGACGTGTGAGACTTGGCAGCTTGGTGTTTTCAAAGCTGCAGCTCTGACATGTCCCTGCTGACCCCGGTAGAGCAGCTGGCACGCTGCTCCCGCTCCCGGCTCCTGAGCTGCTCAGAGCCCCAGCTGGAGTCCAAACCCCAAGGAGTTTTTAGGAGAAGCCCTTGGCTCACCCCAGGACTGATGCACTCAAGCTGAGGGAGACATTAAACATAGAGGAGAGGGGAATTACACTTTCTGTCACCGTCCCCTCCAGTCCCTGTGCAACACTGCCCTGGGTGCAGCGGGGTCTCCGCTAGGTTGGAGAGCCCCGTGCCCGCTCAGTTTCGTCCCACGAGCCATGGGACCTCCTGCCCCATTGCCCCTCCACTCAGGAAAACATCCGTGCACTGGCAGACATGGAAATGAAATGCAAATCTCTGCTGCCAACGGCTCATGTGGCACACCCGTCCTCTGCTCACTGTGGCAGTGTGAAAACCCCAGTCGCGGCCTCTAGGAATCAGACAAAATAGGTAAAGGGCTAAAGCTTGCGGTCTGGTGACCTTGAATTTTTATACTAATAAAGCTACTTGATGGGGTTTTTATCAAAAGGAAAAAAAATCCTTTCATAGGTTGCTGTCCCCTGATAGCATTTTGACATTAGAGAACCATCATGCCTCTTGTATTGTGGAGTGATCATTTATCTTAGAAGCCAGTAGCAGCTGCTCATGTTACAAGTGGGAATTTTTTCCCTTTGTTTTCCTCGATGTTGCTGTCCTGAACTTCGGTTCAAGGGTTGATTTAAGTGGATCTGCGTTACAGACTGAGGAGATCTTTCCAGTGAGTGAAATGACTAAACATGGCATGTTTAATGTCTTCAGTGGATCAAGCTCACCAGTCATTTCTGGCCACTTTAATAAGCCCTGCTTTGTAAAGCTTACAATCTGAGGGCTGGGTTTACATGGTACAAAGTGTACCCAAGGGAGTTACACTGATGCAAAATATGTATAAGAATCACATCACGTTTATGTTCCCTGCAGCCCCCAAAGACCCCTGTTACAAAGCAGCTGCCTTGGGAAGCCAAACTGTTACACAAATCAGCCCAGAAGAGAAAAGCCCAGAACTGGAGCCTGAGTGCTCAACAAAGCCAATAATAACTTGAATATGAAGAGGAAAAAGGAAACCCTGCCACAAAAGCCCAGAGGATGATTTATGGGCAGTGTTTGGTAATAACGTTTAAACTTGATTTAAAAGTTTGAGGGCTGAGATTTCCTGGGAAACGTCTCTTCTTAGGGCATAGAGGAGCCATCCACATGCCAGTCAGATGGGAGAAGGCAACTGCATGTACAGAAAAATCAAGTGTGTCCTTAAGGCAGCTCATCTCTCCTGCATGACTTACAAAATAATTTGCTAAGCTCCGAGCTGTTCTCCTTCCTCAAGAAAAACACGGATCCTTCATTCAACCTGAAATCTTGTGTTGGGTGTCTGGGACCAGCAGCCCCTTGATGAACAGGCCCAAGAGCTGTGGGTTTGGGGGTCTGGATGCCTGGTTTGACTCACGGTGAATGCACTCTCTGGGACAGTGCTCCTGAGGGAAGAGAGCCGGTGACAGCAGTGCCATGCTAGCTGGTCCATCATGTGGTCTACGCAGAGGTGGCATGGCTGGTCTGGGACGAGCCAGCTGGCCCTCCTGTTCAGGCAAGCGGTGCATGACTGAAGCCTGGTCCATGCCCGAAGCCTGGTCCATGCCCAGGCTCTGCTGGTCCATGCAGTCTGGATCCACAAAAGCAAGCCAGCTGGCTCCGGGAACACTACCGTGGGCTGAAGCACAGCTCCTAAAGGCAGAGAGATGCAACCCAAAGAGGCCGAATCCCTTCTTGCCCTATGTGTTGTTGGAGCGCCAAGGGTCAATTCCTTCAGAGGTAACGGGAGCTTCTTGCCCTGCTCCTGCTGCCGCATCCCAAAGAGATGAAAGGCAAACCTCTGGCAAAAATTATGGTGGAGCATGGCCTGAGTTTTCTTAGGAAGCTTTGGAGTCTGTTCCTTGCTGAGAGGGGGTTGCTGCAATCCTACGTGAACCGTAACACCAAGGCAGCATCTGCACAAAGCGCTGAGATGTGAAACCACCACTCCCCACCCAGCTTTCTTCCCCAGTTCCCAGGCTGACAGAGAGCGCTTGGCTCATCTTTACAGCGGCAGCCTCCTTCTGTTCCCAAGGTCTGCTCGCCCTCCTGGCTTCCTCTTTGTTCTTCAGACCACCAGGACAGAGACACATGCAAAGCCAGCCCTGCCCTGGCTCTGCAGCGGTGGTCTCCATCTCACTTTGACAGAGGTTTGTGACCTTAAGAGCAATTCATGATTTCCTGCTACTGTTCCCTTTTCTGCACAGGCCTTCTGTGATTTGCTCAGGAACCCCAGCAGATATCCATCAAGGCTATGTCTTTTCCAGCTGGCATTTGGTGGGTGCCTCTGCTGGTTGCTGGTGGTCTATTAGTCACTCCCCCTGGCCAATTCACAGAGACATGATCTGCTTCTTGGCCTTTTAGCAACAGTCAGTTCATGCCTTTTTATGACCGATTCCCTCAATACCTCCTCTTCAGGTGGTTGGAGGGTTGGCGCTGATGAGCATCTGTGTGACTACATGTGTTTTGCCCGTGTGTCTTAGTACGCCACTGCTAGTACACAGCTAGTGACAACAAGCGGAGATCGCTCCTGTCGATGGGTGACCATCTAAAGATTTAGGAGGTTGGTTTGGAGCGGCATCTGAGAGTTCAGATGCTTCTCTGAAGCTTAGCCAAACCCCTTTGGCCTGGAAACTGAGCTGGGAAATATAATGAGATTAGGCTGTCGAGGGAGATTTATGGCTCATCCTTCTTCCAGCTGGGTCAAAAAATATCACAAGTGCAGCCCCTTTGAGAATGCACCAGTGCCTCTGCTCTCAAAGTCAGGGAGGGGAGGACAGGTGGGGTTTCCTTTCAAGTCAGTGGTTGATTATTAGTTTGGGGGAAGTTCAGCTTGTGCTCCAGGCCCATTTGTAGCTGAGGCCATCTGCATGTTGATCGCACACCCTGGGGATGGGGCTCACCCTGACGCCTATGATGAAGGCAATACTTGGCGGGGGGCTGCAGATCCTGGGGACATTGCCCTAGTCCTGCTGCTTGTCCACATTATTTGCAAGCCTGGTTCACAAGCTCCTTATGGAATCCAGATTTTGCCTCCAGTCTCCAAGGGCTTTCCTCACTGCTTTGCCCACTGTGCTTCCAGCTCAGACAAAGCGGCGGTGCAACATGGGGATCCTCCACTGCTGTCGCTGGCAACTTCCACCCTCTTTCTGTTCCTGCTTAAAAAGCTGGGTTAGCAAAGACCTGCCATTTTAAAACTGGTTCCTTCAGACTGACCTGAGCCAGGGCTCCATCGCGTGAGCAGCACAGCTACCAGAGGAGAAGGCAGTCAGTGACGGGACTGGGTAAAGTCATCTCAGCCGGTCCAGCTGGTGCTAGAAAAGGGCCTGTATCCATGCCCTAAGCCTTCTCAGGCCATACAATGGGGCACCTTTCAGGACGTTTGCATCAAGTCACAATCTGTCGCTGTGAATCAAATCAAAAGTTGGGAATTGTGAAGAAGTGGAGAACAAAGCAGTAAATGTCATTATACTGCTGCAAATGTCTCTGGTGCATCCACATAGGCTCATTGGATGGTTCAGGTTGGAAGGGACCTTAGGATGTTGTTGTCAGTAGTGCATGCCATTTTGGTCCCACAATGCCAAAAGGAAATAAGATGTTTGGGAAAGATGCATGGAAAGTAACAAGGTTGGCTGAAGGTCTGGAAAGAGAGATTCTCCACTTTGGAAAAGAAATGGCCAAGGAGAGATACAAGAGAATTCTAGAGAAGTCCTGAGGGATGACTGACTGCTCGTTGTCTTGTATAATAGAAGAATTAGGGGCATTGGACAAAATTAGAAGCTGGTAGGTTCAAAAGCTACATCCTCCCACTGTCCGGCTCTGGGGTGGGTGCAGCCATACCCCCCCCGAGGCATGATATGATCAGCTGAAGCTCATGGTGTGCCACCAAGCTGACCTTCAAGCTCAGCTGAAGAGGATGCCATGGGCTCACCATGGCATTCACACATGGTTGCTTTTTTTAACACCTGTGTTGAAGACTTTTGAATACTGTTATATAATTGTACAAGTGAAATAACTATTCAATTACAAAACAAGCTAATAACCACTGAAGTCAGCAAATGCTGGCAGCTGCTACCTATCAAGAGTATCAGCCATCATCACAGCCCATGGATATACCTAGGAAATTCAATCACATCCCTTCCCAGGGGTCATAGAAACCCAGTCCTCATCGCTCTCCAGGTTTTTTTAAGTTCTTAGTGCCCTGAACAGGAGTGACACTGAAAACTACTTTTCTGCCAGTGTCTGTCTTGTAGGGTGAATTTGCTGGTGTCCAATGAGATGTAAACACCAAAAGCAGCTTCTCCTAGTGAGTGGCGCTGGATTCTCTAGTGGCTAGTAAGAGATGAGCTCAATATTGTCACCTTTATCCAGGTGCTTATTCTTAGGACTGATGGGGGTCTACTGATGGGCCCAGACTTGGTTCAGACATAGAGAATGTGCGCAAGTTGCATTTCCTGAAGAAAGCAGAGGACAAACCCTTCATTTTGCACAATCTCCTTTCGGGCTTTGCAAGCCTTTTCTCTTCTCCCATTAACTGGATGGCACAAGCTGCTCATCACCTGCTCTCCTTGTCAGGGCTACTAGCATGACTTATAGCGCAATGGTTTATAGCCACAACAGCATCTGAATTACTGATCATTCACTTTTATAGCGTACTGTGGGGGGAGGAAGCTTTTCTCCTTAAAAACAATCATTTCTCTTAATAAGCACACCACAGAGCAGCTTGAGAGAGTGGGAGCCCACACATCCATCCTGGTGTGGGACAAGCTCATGCCAGTGTCATCCCAATTTTGGTGGCTGGGGCACAAAGGTATGTAAATTCCCCATCACAGTGGGTTTGCATAGTCTCTGCTATCAGTTTTCAGCAGGGATACAGAGAGATATGAGACAAAAAAGTCCTTTTCTTAGCTACTGTGGATTCTGCACATATTTTGCCCAATCCCTTTTATTTTGCTTTTCTTTTTTTTTTTTTCTTTTTTTTTTTTTTTTTTTTTTCCTTTTTTTTTTTTTAATTATTTACTGAAGCAAAGCAGCCAAACTGCTATGGATTTACATTTTTTTCCTGGGAAAAGCATCACCCAAACTCAAACCAGCTTGATTATAACTTTTTTCAAAGAAACACTTCTAATTTTTCAGCTCAGCGCAGCTTTCCACTTCACAATATATTTTGCTTCCGGATTTCTTAACGGGATTTTTTCCAAACACTGCTCAAAATCAAAAGCACTTCTTTTGTCTCCAAACAGCATTTTTAAAATTCTCGATTCATGGAAAAATCTCCCAACTTTTGGCTTCCACAGCACAATGAAAGGAAGCATTTGGAAGTTTTGAACTTGCCGTCGGCCTGGAAAACCGGGTGCGTGAGCAGCTGCAG
Organism: Fregata magnificens; assembly: GCA_013389945.1. Classification (NCBI taxonomy): domain Eukaryota; kingdom Metazoa; phylum Chordata; class Aves; order Suliformes; family Fregatidae; genus Fregata; species Fregata magnificens. Next base: position 221,457 of record WAAD01017959.1, on the reverse strand, counting down.
CTATCGAGAGCCTCTTCAGCAGCTGTGAGCAAGAGCTGTAAGTCAGCGCTGTCCACATCTGCCATCACATAGTAGTATTTTTGCCACTTAGAGGAAGTTTTAGCATTCTTGTGTTCTGCAGATTGTCCTCATCTGGGTGCAGCAAATCTCATGGCCAGACCAGGCCTTTTGCAGGTGGACTGGAGTGGGTCCTCAGCTGCCCAATCTCACCTGAACCTCTTTCTCTGCATGCAAGGGGATGACCCCAGCAAACATCCCTTGGCCCAAAGGTTCTGTTTGTGGGGCAGATGGTCCCCATGTACCTGGGGCCCTCCATGTGCCAGCCTGGCAGGGCGGACATGGAAAGCACAGCTGTGGAGGGGCGGCATTGTTGTATCTGAACAGCTGGAAGCATCCATGCCCCCTTTGCTATGTCTTTCCCTCCCTCTTTCTCTTCATTTATTTACTTTTCTTCCTCTCTCTTTTTCTTCCTGTCTTTCTCTTTCTCTCTTGCTTTCCTTCTTTCTAGTTATCTATTTTTTCTTTCTCGCTCTTTTAATTTCTTTCTCTTTTTTTCTTTCTTTCGCTTTCTCTTTTCTTTTTCTCTTTCTTGCTTTTTCTTTTCCCTTTTCTCTTTCTGTTTTGCTTTCCTTTTTCTTTTCCTTTTCCTTTTTATTTTTGTCTTTTTCTTTCTCTCTTTTTATCTTTCTCGCTTTCTCTCCTTTTCCTCTTTCTTTGTGTACCACTCTCCTTTTTCTCTCTCTTTTTTCCTCTTTTTTTTTCCCTCCTGCCTCCCCCTTCTTTCTCTCCCCCACAGCCCCCTTTGGCTGTACTCCCCAGCACTCACGCCGGAATGCCGCTGTCTTTGGAGCCATCCCCGAGGCATCGCAAAGCTGTGGATGGGCCCCTGGGCCGGCAGCGCCTCAGAGCTCATTTGCGAGCAGCAGGGTGCTTTAATCGAGGATTCACACCACCACCATGACTCCCATCCTTGCGGGAACACAAGGAGAGCAGTGATGTGAGAGGGAAGAAATTATGCCGGGGGCTGAACCACCTCTCCGTTTGTCACCTTCCTGGGAGACTGGCCTTGTCCCAGGGAAAATCCCCTTTCTCCCCACTCTGGCTGAGGGGGATTGCCTTGGGGCTGTCCTCTCCCTGCCAGCCCCTTCCCCAGCCCTCCCCAGCAGGTCCACTCCATCACCAGCTCTTGCTCTGGCCAGTACGTTCAGGGCACAGAGGTGATTTGGACCCATGAGGTGCAAACAACCATCTGCATCCTTCTGCGATGGCTTGGAAGGTGGCTGGAGGACTAATTTAATGTAGCTTGGTCTCAGTTCTTTTAATTATGTCTTTATAGTCTTTTAATTAGCCAGAATCCTACTAATTTAAACCACTCTTGTTCGGAGAGACTTCTGCTGAGCAGCTGTTCTCACTCAGAGCTTTCTCTGGGTTAGGAAGAGGAGCCTGGGATATTTGCTTCTCCCCTTCAGGCTGTTTTTCTTGTTTTGCTGCCTCAGCAAAAGGTTGCAGAACAGAAATGGTTCCTCTGAGATAGAGGAACGTGACTTACAAATAATTATTTGTGTCTGGAACCTGTTTACAGGGTTTAGACAATAAAGAAAACCAAACCCACGGTGTTTCCCTTTGCATACGATTCCGCTCTGGATTTCCTTCAAACAAGGCAGAGATTAGAAACTTTGAGGACCAGGATGACAAGCTCATCTGAAAGGCAGGGCTCATCCAACATAAGAAAGGTCCCGGCAGCCAGGCTAACTTCCAGGGAAAGCAATTGGAGAGAGGGCTCCAGGAATTGCTATTTTATGCCCGTTGCATGCCAGACCTCTGGCTGCAAACCAAGCTTGTGCTAGGTGCTATACAGTCCCGAGAACAAAGGGGGTTCCCTGGTGCACAGCACAAATTAAGACACCAGCCCGGAGGTTCACGAGGGACACACGAGCTTCCTCAGCTCCCTTTCCCAAGAGGGCTTCAGCACAGGTGTCCTCTGAGAGGTGGCACTGAATCCTCTTTGTCGCTGAGCTCCAGGGGAAAAAAAGGATTTGCAAAAAAATGAGGCTTTCTACATCACCATCAGCTGGTGCTTCCAGCAGTGGTGGGAGGTGCAGGGCTTGGGACCTCAGGGCTGCTCCTCGGCTGCCAGCGGCACCCGTCACATTTCCGTGGCTCGGCTCCACTTTTGGCAAACACGGGGTGTTGTCCAGCTTCAGATTTTAACAGGCAAAAAAATAAGAAAGGCTGTGCAACAGCTGTGAGGGATTATCAGTGTGTATGGTGCTGTCCTGCTCTGCAAGAATAAAGTATGCTTTAAAGTTCAGGATAGGCATTACTGACTGCGTTTAATTGCCTATGTCCCATCCTAGGCAAGGGCTGCAGCGTGCCAGGAGTAATACAAACACACACAGAGGACGATGCCTACTAAAAAAGGCTTGCCATCAAAGTGCAAGGCAAGAGGCAGCAAGTGGGAGCCAGCCTGCTTTTCTTCTTTAATAATTCCTCCAAAATATTAGTCTTTTGAAAGCAAACACTGAGGATGGTCCAGGGAATTGAAATCCATCACAGCAAGGCAAGCAGACAGCCTTCCTCTTGCTGCAAGTCAGGAGGGAGGTGGGAAGAAAAGGGAGAGCTGAGGGGGAAAAGCGTCACAGTCGTGTGGCTCATTATCATGACTGTTTTGGTTGCTGTCTAAGTTTATAATCCAGGCTCCGTGGTACTATAAGAGCTCATTAATTTGGAGTCTGCATTGGTGAGTCAAATGCAATTAAGAATAATCAAAGAAATGTCATCGCAAAATACACTTCATGGATTTCTTTTCAAAGTTATAGTATCACTGTAATTATTTGCGGTATAAATGCATAGCGCTTCTCTAAACAGACTGTGGTCATTCTTGCAGAAAGACGATCCCTTTGTAGTAGGAGAGCTGGCTCCAAACACTGCCGCGAGCGCTTGGCTGGTTGCTGCCAGTGTTTTACGATTAGGAGGTGGTTTAGCAAAGTGCAGATAAGGACCAGGCTGGATTTTGCACACAAGAAAAATAACTTACTTGTGCAACCCAGTGCCAGCTGTTGTGAAGGTTACAGAGTACAGCTGGACCTAAGTATAGACAAATTTATGGGTGATAAGAATGCAGCAGTGGCTCTTGAACATACCGGTCTGCACACATACCTGGTGTAGGACGTCTCTAAACTGGTGTTTGTTGGATGATAACTCAATGGATGAGACACTTTTTATGTATTATACCTTTCCCTAAGCTGCCCCTCACCCAAGTGAGGGGGTATTTGCCTACAGAAATCAGTATCCAGACCCAGGTCTGATGGTGGAGGTGCAGGGGGAGCCGAGCAGCTGGTGCTTTGCTGTATGGCTAACAGCAACCACACCACGAGGGGTGGTGGGAAAGGGGACAGACCTCCCCTCTCTTAACGTCCCCGTGAGCCGACCACTGTGTACACTAGGAAGCAGCCCAGATCGTAAAGCTGGGGGACAGATAGGTGGAAAAGAGTGCTCCAAAAATTTCCACTGATCCTCTTTTTCAAGGGCTGACTTGAGTCAAAGATCACTTCTTTGACTAAGTGTCTGTTCACTTGCCGAAACAGTTGGGAAATCAGATACTTCATGCTGCGGTACAACCAATTCCTGTTTGCTGGTGTTGGGATGTTTTCTGGGAGAATTTTTTTTTTAGTTTCCACCTGCTTTCAGCCAAAGAATGATTAAATATAATTTTCCATTGAGGGAGGGGAAAGAATACATTTATGACTATGCTAAAGAGCCCTAGAGCTGTAAGAGGGGACTTGTCACCCTGAGAAATATGTGCTGTGTGAGGCAGGCTCCACTGAAGGATGCTGAGCACCTGGCTGAAGGAGGGGTGTCCTTTGTCCTATAACATGGCTGGGAGTAAAACACACGCAAACCTATGACTGTGCGCTCTGTGCTGGTTAAGTCCATTAAGCAACTTGCCCAATCTAAAAATGCAATATATGCCTTGGTGTCAGATGAAGCACAACCTTCTCTGTTCATCCATGATAAGGTTTGATGGAAGCCAGTCCTACAGGGACCCTCGGCTCTTTGCTGCCCACCAAGGCTGGGATTTTCAGTGGGGCCAAGGAGAGTTAGATGCCCATGGAGAACCCGATGCCTGCCTCATGTTGATCTCCCTGCTTGCAAAGATGCCTCTTTTCCTTGGGTGGGCTGAATTTTGCCAGCTGCTGTCATCAGTCAAGTTTACAGCCTTTGCTGAAGCTTGAGGTGGCCAGGGAGGTGGCAACACAAGCGCCCCATCAAGCACCGGGTGGAAAGATTCACACCTCTGTGATGGTGTTGTGTTTTCTCAGGTTTTTTTGCTGGTGCATCTTTCAAATTCCTTGGGAAAGTGTGAGTCTGCCTGCAGGAGGGAAATATGTGCAATGGGATTTAACTGATTGCCACCCATTAATTGTCCCATAGTGATGGCCAAAAGCCTCAGAGATGATTCCTATTATTATTATTATTACTGCTATTCATAATAATGATTCCCTGTGTTACGGTAGTACCTGAGGTGTAAGAGTCTCCATTGATTGCTACATTTAAATGATCACCATGCCCTGGTCAGCACCCAGTCTGATCTATAAAAAACAGTGACGCTATGATCCTAAAACCAAAACTAAAGCTTTGGTAGGGATTTCTCCAAGTCAACCTGAAACTAAGGCACCAGCTGAGCAAACCTCCTCCCAGCCAGGATCAAAGCCCCTTCCTCAGCCAGCCACTAACTTTTTATTGCCTTTATTTGCATTTCTTTCCCACCACATCAGTCATCCCCAGGGTGCCCAGTGTTTCTTGCTGCGACCTGTAGAGGGAACTGTGCAATATAGCAAACCGGTCCAAAAAGTCTGGTGTGTCCCCTTCCAGGAAAGGGTGCTCCTCACCCATCCTCTCCATCCTTAAGCAGACCTCACATTTTCCATTCATATCATTTAACCTCAGGTGAGCTGGGATCAGACTGGGCTTCTCGTGCAAGGCGAGATGCACACACGCTGGCTGTGGACAGCAACCAGAAGATGCAAAACACAATGCAATCCCATTTTCTTCCCCCCCCTCCCCCCCTTTTTTTTTTTTAATGAAAAACAGCTAGTTGGAGGAATTTGTCCACTATTTTGGCTCATGGTTTCTCAGTTTTTGGGGGCTGCCAGTAATAAGTTAGGAAAGGGCTGTTTCAACCCAGGATAGAAGTGGCCAGACTTCCCGGGCCCCCGGCCAAGGGTGAGTGGAGCCCAGTGTTTCTGGAGAGAGCACCGGGCTCGGCACCACAGCTGCGGTTTGGGTCCTGTTTTATTGTCTCTCATGACACTGAAATAAAATGACTCAGGAGACCCTGGAGCCAGACAAGCCTTCCTTGTCCCATGGCTGAGTTGCAAAGCAGAGTCAGCGCCATGGCAAAGCAAGCCCACTGCCCTCCATCCAGTGCAGGGTTGTGGTGCTCCTTGCTGGAGGTGACAGTTCAAGCCCACTCAGCAAAAGCCCAGCAAAATAAAAAGCCACCCTGACCATGCAAACGTGCCCATCTCTTCCCATCTGCCCAGCACAGAGCTTAGGGTTTCTTGCTCCTGCCCTGCAAGGCAAGGGACCAGGCAGACTTTCTTAGTCATTGCCAGCTCTGCAGATATTTTCTGATCGCATGAGGTGTCAATTCTGTCAAACTTTAGTTTTGCTGATGTGGTGAAGTACAGCCTGACTCAAAGCGTCTTGAAAGCAGCAGAAAGATCTGGCTGAAGCTGGAAAAGCCAGTGGTTTGAATCTGCTTTTCTCCTGACACTGGTGCTATGGAGGAAATGAGACCAAAGCTGGAAGTAACTGATGCTGAGGTCTGCAGATGCCCAATCCCTCTCCTGGGATTTCTCCCCTGAAGAAGTTCCTGCGTGCCCAGAAAATGCCAATCTCCTTGAAATGGGATAATATGTTGTTGTGGTGGATCAATATCCCCTAGCCTGTATTTCTCTTCATTCCCCAGGAAAATAACAACAAAAAACCAAACAAGAAAACAAACAAAAAGCCTGTAAATATTTATTTGGTAGCACCTACAAGATTAAAAAGGAATTGAACTGGGTTTTAAGACCTGCAATTCTTAACATTTCTTGGAGGACTGCAGCCTTGAGCACCCTGGGTTCACTCTCTGCCCTACAAGATATAGCAATGCAGAGCTCTCCCCATTTTTCAATTTTTTTTTTTTTTTTTGTCCTAAGACAATCAACCTGCAAAGGCAGCGAACAAATAAGCACAGCCTTGCTGAGATTTTTAACTTTATTCATCGGTCCCATCCCTGTCTGTGCAGTGGAGAGAAATGCTGATCCTGTGCCGTGACAGCACCACTCTGTCTCACAAGGACCTTCTCCAGATCTTCACCCCATCCCATCAGAGCAGTGATGGTTCTTTCACATTTACAGCCACGGGACCCTCGTGGTGGTGGGACATAGTCTGACTTTGGCAAGTTAATCGCAGCCAACCACACACTAATAAGAGTCCTCACGGACTGTGGTGATGACTTTTATCCAGCCCATTTTCAGGGCAGAAGCAGGGTGAAGTGTCAATCTTTCCTCCTGTTCTTTACCTCTCCAAAGGGAGCAGCATCCCTCGCTGACATTAAAGGCGACTGAGCAAAAGGGCACGAATATAGGCCAGACTTTATATAATTATATAGGGAGGAAAACTGGGATGTCTCTTTGTAGAGGCTGGGAATGTTCCACTGGAAAACTAGGTTAGGCTGAAAAAAAGAAAGAGCCTCTGTAACCCAGAAATAGCTGGGAGGTTTAAGTATAATTTTCCAGCCCTGTGTTATTATGGTGCTAATTCAGGTCTGAAAAATAAATGTAGGTAAAGGGCTCCCAAGGTCAAGAGGAGAAACAAATCACACCCACAGCTTCCTTTTCATAAAAAATCCCTTGTCCTGATTCAACAATCTCCATTCACATGGGGTTGGTTCCCCTCACCACATGGGGGGTAATATTTGTGTTTAATTGATTGATAGATTCATTAATTAATAAATTTAGAAATAAAGCAATTTTTCTGGTTGCCTGGAGCACATCCTTTCACCTGGAAGGTGAGTTTTGGCAGCAAGCAGAGCCTGGAGGTGCCTCACGTGCCCTGGGATCCGAGATGGAGGCAGTGCTTCTGCAAGCGGAGAGCTGGGAGGAGGGACTTGCGGGTGCTGCACAGCCAGCGAAGAGCTGTGATTTCAGTTTGTGTCCCTGCAGCCTTCCCTTAAGCAGCGAGCGATGGCACAGTAAGGCCAAGCCAACAGCCTCAGAAAGCCCAGAGCAAGTTCACTGCAATGTTTATTGTTCTTTGAATTCACATTTCTTTTTTATTTGTATGAGGCTAATGAAGAGTAGCTCCCTTCAGGGACTGCCACCATGCAAGGTGCTGTACAGGAAGAAGGTGCCTGTGCCTAAGAGGGACAACTTCAAAACCACATCAGCCTTCGTCAGTCCACAAAACCTTGCTTTTTGCTGAGAGCAAAGTGACCAGAGCCACCAGCGTCTCTGCCTTGTCATGGGAGGAAATTGCTGCTAAGAAATGTCAGCGATGCAAGGAAGAAGAAGTCAGTGCAACCATTTTTCCTGGAAGGTGAGATGTTTCCCTCCCCCATCTGAAATGTGCACCTTTAAACAAGTGCTAAAAAGTTGGGCAAAATAAAATGAGCTGGTTTTGCTTACTTCAGAGCCAAGAACCCAAAGCCTTGTTGCTTTGGCATCTTCCAAGCCTCCTCTTAATGTGAGCTCCCAAACAGAGGGTATATCTGTGGGGAAGGATTACCAGCAACAGGTCTTGTTTCAAATTAATGCCCATTTGCTACTCCAGGGCAGTGGTTGGATATCTGGTAGCAGTTTCATCATACAGCCACCCTGAAACCCAAAAACGGATGTCCAGACCCGAGACAAGGAGGGAAATTCTTGGCTCTAAAGCCAGAGTTCAGAGCAGGGAAGTGCAATGCTAGAAATGGCTGAAACAGTTTGAAGGAATTGTGGGTTTTGGCAAATCTGATCTGCATTTTCTTCTTTCTTAAATATCAGGCTTTCTCTGAGACCTGAGTTGGTTTTACCTTTATTTCCTTAGGACATGGACCCTGTGCAATAATTGGCCCTCAAAGGGGCAGAAAGAGTGGCTGGGGTGATGAGGATGGTGAGGATTTGGGAGAGGTGCAAGGGCAGGAGGGTAGGCACTTGTGTTACAGCTCAGCCATGATGCACGGAGCCAGAGGAAACCAGCCTCCAGCAGCCACGCACAGGACCACTTGGTTTTTAATTGCTCTTTTTCTTGGACTCCTTTTTCTGGCGTGGTTTCAGCTGCACTGCCAAGTCCACCTATTTCCCCAGCCAAGGCTGCAGGCTGAAAAAGGCTAAACAGTCCTGAGCAGCACTTCTCACTTGTGATTGCTCCTGGAAGCCAAAACTCTGTCCCTTCTGGTTTTTATCCCCAAAGAGATGACAGGTGGTAACCCTTTTCTTTCACTGTGTTTTTCTGAGATGAATTTCAATCCCAGCCCTGTAGATTTTTGACTAGTACTGCTCAGGCCTTGCTCATTATGACCACTCACCTGTAAATGCAGCAAAATGAAATCTCTTTGGCAAACCTGAGCAAGGCTCAGGCTAGGTATGGGCTGGGTAAGAAGTTAAATTCTTAGACACCAACAAAATCTCAGCTTTTGAAGAAAAACCCCTAAAACTCCAGACTTCACAGCAGGATTTTCACTGTTCCACCTACACTGGAGGTCTTTAAAGGCCAAAAGTTATTTAAAGGCCAATGAAAGTTTGCCCTGGTTGATGCAGAGTGCATTGGGTGGCACGATGCGAGATTTGAAATGAAATGAACTCAGAAGTACCAGCAAGGTCAGCTCTCACTGTGGGACAGCAGGCAAAAATCACCAGTCTTGGAGTTCATCCTTATGGCTTGCTCTCCTGCATCATCCTGTGCTGGGACAGGAGACAGGGACGGTGCATGGACAGTTTAGTGAACAGCTTTGCTTGAATTGGAGGGAGGTGAGTGTCTTCGGCTTAAGCTAACACAGAGGACCTTGAAGCCACAGCCACTTTATCATCTGGGAGCAATACAGCTGCAACCTCAGGCCGGCAGCTGTGCTCTTGTGAGTTTTGAACCCCAAAGAAAATGAGAGATAAAAGTTGCCTTTGATCTTATTGGGCTAAGTTTTTATTGCAAAGTCCCTTCATTTATGATTTACTGCAATCGTGGGTAAGGGAAGGATGGGAACTGGGGGAAATGGAGCAACACAGCTCATGGGAGGGACTGGTCATTTTGAAAGCTATGTCTTAGAGCCAATATGACTGTCTGCTGGGTTAGATGGGGAAGAGACTATTCTCCCCTTCCTCCTCCTTTACAAAATAAATCCATGCCTGAAATTGCTCAGTATCAGGGACCCTTCCAGAAAGCCTTCCTTATCTCTTGACTAATTGTGCCTGGATGAGGCCAAACTGGAGCTTGCTTCATCTCGCAAAGGACTAAACAAACATTCTGGCTCCCAGTGATGCAACTCCAAGTTGATTTTTCCAGTTACTCAACTTCTCTCTCCCTACGTATAATGTGCTGAACTTTGAAATAAATGCCTCTCTCAGCGATTTCAGCAATTTATGTCAAGAAAATCTGCATGCATCAAAGTGAGAGATAAAATTTTCTGACACAGCACAGGAATAAAGCTGCAGCAGTACATGTAGCTCCTGAGCCTTCATCTCAGCTCTGCCACTGACAAGGTCTATGGCCAAGGGCAAGGTAGTTGAACTGCCTGTTCCTCAGTTTCCCCACTGCTGAAAAGAGGATCGTGGCATTTATCCCAAGCAAAGGAAGTGTGACAATATCATACAATATACCTGTAACACCGATGGAAGCTGTCTGTGAAGGAAAGGAAATGTGGACTCTGGTGTCTCAGCAGAGAGGATGTTTTATTCTCAATTTGTGCTAAAAAATGCAACATGTAAAGAGGTGTTGCTGATTATTCCTAAGAATCAGCAACATACATTGCAAAGAGCCTTTTCCATATGCTATTTCTGTTCTCTTGGCTGCTTCCCAACGTGGGTCATTACCTCCTGCTTCTTACAATTGCCCCGCTGCTTCTTTCCAATACAGCCTCCCCCTTCCCCACCCAAAATGCCTGTACAGAGTTGCAAGGAGCTTGGGGGGCTCAACCCCCAGAGAGACTGAGTGCCGTGGTGGGAGCTGAGGGCATTCGGATATTCATGAGAGCAGCTCCCAGCTTGAAGAATCAGACCCAATGCTCCTATTTTTATGCAAACAGCCTTGCTAATGAGAGGCAGCTCTCCCTCCAAACCCCTTGATGAGAATCCCAGAAGCCTACAGGGTCTGAAATCCAGAGCATCCTTGTGATTTATCTAAAGAGAGGGAAATGCAGGAAATTAACAGTGCCTTGAGGTTGCCTTTTTTCACTCCACAAAGGCTGGGGTCGATGAGCAGATCTTTTAGGGGAGTATAACCTGCCCATGACTGCGTTTACAGCAGGACACAAAATTGCCCAGCTTTGGCCATGACATTCCCAATGGCAAAGGTGACGGGTTTGTCTCACTGCTGCTGCCCATCTGGGAGACACCTCGAGAACTGAGGGGCTGCCACCCCCTCTGCCCCTTGAGCATCACCTTGGAGAGGCTCAGCCTTGGGCTGGGGAGCTGCCACCAACAGGAGCCCGAGTCTCCACCACCCACACCCTTAAGAGACAAAGGTTCATCCTGAATTTGAGACACCCCGGTTGGAAAACCCAGACTGTGATGAGATCTTGGGAGAGGAATTCATTCCCTTTGCACTTTTCCATGGCACTTTATAAAGCCCTCTTTAAGACAACCTGCCTTTTAACCCTTTTATCTTCACAACAACCTTGCGGCATAGGGACATGTTATTTCTTTTCTCATTTACAGACAGGGAGAATGAAACGCAGAAGAGCTAAATAAATACCTTCATTGCATTCACACAGATGGTCTGTGGCAGAGCAGAGATCTCACACAGCCCTCACCAAGTCTTCAGTTACCATGCAGTGGAGTAAAATGTTGTTCTGGAAGGCAAAATGGAGTGACTTTTGGCTTCCCATACACTCTGTCACATTATTTGGGTAACATCTTCCATGTGGGTGAAGCCTCCATTGGTCCTTGGCCCAAGGCAAGGCTGTTGTGGTGTCCTCCAGCCTGGGGTGTTTTGCTTTCTCCTTTCGTTTCAGAGCCAGGAGGAAAATGCTCACGTGGAGGTTTGCTCCCCAGGTCTAGCTCCAACCAAGACATCTCTTCTGAGCACTGCCAGGAGAGCGGCACTTGCGCCTTTGGCTCCTGGAGTTCAGCTGCAAGTCGGAGGCGCTGATCGGAGCTGAAGTGACCTCAGCTGACCCGAGCTGGCACTTCCACAGCCTCATCCAGCATCTACAGATGCAAGGACATGCTCCCTCGCAACCCAGATACCTCTGTCCCGGCTTCTCAAAAAGGCTTTTTTCTCCTCTGCCTGCTCCTGCAGCCATCAAAGGAAATTTTGAGCCTTTGTCCTAATGCACAGAACCATTTTTTTAAAGTGCTGCGCTGGGCATGAAGGCAGTACTTAAAAAGAAAGCTTTAGCTAGCGGTGCAATGGAAGAGGAAGGTTTGAGCAGGCTTGTTCTTTCCCTCTGCTTTTCCTGGCTACTTTCAGGTTTTGACTGGATTTTGTCCATCTCTGGACCAAAGTTTTCTCTCTCTCTCCCCACCTCTGAATTCACCTTAAGTAAATAGATATGTATGTGATGTGTATTAAGGCTTAGACTATACAGCAGTATGTGTGGTATGCAGCGTCTCGCTACCAATGTCGGTATACTTATCAGAATACTGATGAGTATGCTTCATACATATATATATATATGTTAAAAAGTGTATATATACATAAAGTATAAGCACACTTGAGCTGTTGTGGTGCCACCCAGTGTGAGGTGAGCAAGCACCAAAGCCAGGCTCCTCTCCGGCCCAGGGATGGAGGTGACATGGCCGGTGCCCGGCACATGGATCTCGGCTTCCCTTGGGTCAACGGAGAAGGACGGAGGGACACCTCAGACTGGTGATTTATCTACCTCTTGACATGGGAGGAATCCCCCTGCAAATGCATCTGTACAGTCATTTTTGCAGACGGGGGAGTTCTGCTCCTTGCTGGGATATCACCTGGGCTGTACTCAGCAGGAGACTTTGGGAAAACCAGCACCAAACAAAACCTCTCCCTTTCCCAAAAAACCTTTAGTAATGAATCCTGGAGCCAGATATGATTTTAAATCACACTGAGGCTTGCTGGTGGATGCCAGGAATAATATCCACCATTTTCAAGGTCTGCCTATGACTCACCCCAGGGTTAACATCATCCCAGAATGTCTTTGGGCCCCAGGTTTAAGGTCACTTGTCCCCCAGGAATAACCAAAGGGAATTTGGCGAGGTTTTTTGTTCCTGAGGGCACTCTGTGGGTATTTCCCCAGCGACAGCCGATGGGTCTGCTTTCCCTGCTTAGGATGGCTTCCTACTACTGCCCGGAGTCTGCCCTGCAGCCAGGGTGCAAATTGCAGCCTGCAGCACGCAAACAGCCCTGTGTGCTCTCATGGGCCCAGGCGAAGGCTGTTCACGGAGACCCCTGACTGCAGGTCACCTCCCACCACAGCCTGGCCTTAAGCCGAAAGCTGGTTGATGTTAGGGTTGCTGGGAGTTAAGTGAAGCACTGCCCTAGCCTGCTGTTGTCACTTCTGCCTCGGTGTCAAAGCATCTGGGATCCCCTTAGCACTGCCTTGCCCTCCATATTCCCTGTGATAGGGAGCAACGGTGCCAGAAGGGAGCTGTGGGTTGCCAAGGGGAGGATCAAAATACAAGGGAAGGAAGGAGGGGGATTTGGGATGCAGCAAATATGTGGGTTTGGATAACTCCTTCCTTCTTCCCCTTGCAGGAAAGGAGTCCCTGGCCCCAGTGCACAGGGAGGTGGGTTATCTGGCCTCACTCCAGAGGTAAGCCCGGGCGTAACCAAATTAACGTGAAGTAGCAGCGTATATTAGACCCCCCAAGTAAGTGGTTTCAGGCAGGCTTGGTTTACTACACCTCTCCTGGTTGCTGCTTGGAGATGGCAGCAGACCAGGCACGTGTCCAGAGCTTGCATGGGGAGTGTGCAAAGTACTGCCATAGCCCAGCAGGAGATGAGCACCATATTGCCCCTGCCCAGCAGCCTGACCCCTGGGATACATGCCAGGGCTCCTGCAAAATATCCAAGACCTAGCAGGGCACCACGGGCTTCACCCTGTCCTGCTACCTCGACCTGCAGGAGGGAAGTCTCCCAGCTGCCTGGCACGTTAATGCACATTGCTGCGGTGAAGCCCAGTGGGAACACCTGGCCTGAAGCCAACTGGAAAGGGCAGAGTGGGAGGCTTTGAAGTGACTTTGGGGGACTTGGATCAGGCCCTGGGGAGAAGTTGCTCAATGAGATCTGGGGAATGGTGTCAGTGCAAGGAGCAGAGTCAGGCATTAGTGCTTTCTTGGATAACTGTGGCCTAAAGAGGGTTTCTAGAGCACTGGGACACCCAACGGGACGCACCCTCAGCCAGTTTAGTCTCGTCAAGCTCTCTAGGCTCAAGCTGCTGAGCTGCTTCTTCTCCAGCGAGTTTCAGACCTTACACAAGTTAAAACAACCCCTAAGTAACTACAGTCCTCACTTCCTGTCACCAGCATTAGTTTTGGGATCTCCAAACTCCACAATATAAATTAATCCAGATGATAGAGATAGTCTTCAGAGGCAAAGTGCAGCCGTAGACCTGAAGTGACCCACAGCTGTGAGTACTTGGATGAGCCCCATCCGAAACAGAAAGGGTCTGCTTGTAAAGACAAAACCCAACCTGCAGCAGCAACAGAGAACAGGAATTTCTCCAGAGGTCAAGAGGAGCTGGCTGTTGCATTTTTACCTCTTCATCTGTCAGTAGCATATACTTGGCAGGATTTTTAATGAAAAACCTGAATTGTTTTAGTACAGAGCTGGAATGAAACGGTGATTTCCCCCAAACTCCCATCACAGCTGCAGAGAAAGCTCCTGATCCCCCAGGTCAGACCTGGTTTGTCACCACGGTGTCGTCTAGACGCAGATGTCACTGGCTGGCAGTGCCCATTCCGAGCTGCCTCTGCTTTTGGGGGGAGCAGACAGCCCTGTCCCATGGCCGGCAGGACAGAGGAGGGACCGGGAGGACAAACGCAGGAGTTCGCTTGGCTCGCTCCTAACTCAGGTATCACATCAGTATCACACTCTAGGGTTTGTTCAGATCTTAAAAACTGGAGCTCTGCCCATTTTAAATATGAGAAGGGAAACTCTGGAGGGCAAGTGTGCGATGTGCTTCTCACACACACAAGCACATCCACACAGCCTGCCTAATGCTTTCGGAGATGTGGAGGAAGGGAAAGCCTTCTCATGGTGCAACAGAGATCATTCTAATATCTTTTGCCATTTGGAAGATTCCCTTGAGTTCCTAATTCAATTTTTTCCTTTAATTTCCCCTCATACACACAGAGAGCTCCCCTGAACCCACTCTAACCCCATCCCACCTGCCCTTTGGTGTTTTTAGCATTGTATAGTTATAGAAAGATTTTGCATTCCCCCTGTCTGGTGAAGGATGGAGCTGTACTGAGCAGACAGGAGCCCTCAGTGTGACTCCTCAGGCTTTGCTGGCACAGCCACTGGACAGAGGGAATGGATGAGCAGAGGGACAAATACTTCCCATCTGAGCTTTCTCTAGAGCCCAGATGACTGTCCCTTGTTCCTTCTCCATCTGTGCTGCCCAGAACAAATGAATCAAAGCAGAAAAGCCAGCTAAATGGATTGCTTGAGCCCCCTCTCTGAACGCAGACCTATCACACATTGGTGGCTCTTGTTGCTCCTCGCACAGCCTCAGCCTGGCTTCACCACCACGCGGGGCCAACAGCTTTGGGCTCTGCTCCTCTGATCTGGCAGAGGTTCACATGCAAAGCAGCAGCCTGATGGCTTTATGGACACTAGTTAAATATATAGCCCAGACTTTTCCAGGGCACACAGGCAAAATCACGATGCCCTGTAGCAGTTGGAGGTGCTTGGCACACTGCTGCTCTGGACCAGAGCCCCGAGCAGAAAGCTCAGCATGGAAGGGGGGACATTTCAATAGTGGGGAGGACATGTCAATATTTCAGTGAGAGCTTCCTTTTAGCTTCCTTTCCATAGAAAGTGGATCTGGTTCATCTGAGGCATCTCAGCCACATGTGTTGGCCACTTTTACAGCAGCCAGGGAGATTAAATCCAGCTCTTCCTGTGCTAGAAGCACAGTCCCTTTATTACCCAAATGAAACCTGACTTCCCTTAAGCAGACACACTGCAGGGCTTGTGACACACGGACGAGCCATCTGGAGTCCATCCAGGTCATGGCTGGGTTTTGCACACACAAATACACCGGCTACAAGTCACCAAACTCTTCCCACCGTCTGATTTCCACTGTCACCTGTTCTCTTCCCTTGACTTCAGCACTCCCAATGGGACTCCTAAGAGTCCTGTTACGAACAAATTTTACATGACGAGCTGTTGCCCAAACCAAAACAAGACTGCTGGGTTAAAGCAACGGCCTCCAGTTAGACCCAACAATATTAATCAACCTGAGTGCGGCAGCGTGTTTAGCGAGGCTGCTGCTGCCACTTCTTTTTATGAAGTTGTTCGGGTGGGATTTTCTGTGTGTGCCTTTTTAATGTCAGCGCATGTGTTTCAAAACCACAACAGTTTAGTTTCTGAGAACAGATGGTGACTGGGGGCTCTTTCAAGCCAGCTGCAAGAGGAACCTGGCAAGGGCCCTAACTGCTGGGGCAGAATATCCCACCTGCAGGGTCCGTCTCCCTTCCCTCATTGAGATGCAAGGAAGACCCAGCTCTGCTACAAAATAAAGGTAAAATAAAGGCCTGCCCTGCAAAGCTCCTGCTGGTGTCCAGGAGAACTCTGTGTGGCTGCAGATTAAAGGGCAAACCCTGGGCATGGGAAGTTCTGGGTTTGCCAGGATCCCATGGAGCATACAAGGGCACAGCAGAAAATGCACCCCATGCACACAGAGCGTGCACAAACACACTCCCCTCCTGGTCAGGACCTCAAGCCAATGTCAAATCACTTTTATTGGGCTTTTTATTAGCCTGGCAGCAAACACTGCTTAGCTACAGAGTAAGCTCCTGGGCTGTGATGTCCAGATGCGAAAGCCCCTGAGTTTTGGTGCAACCAGCAAGGATGGTCCTGCTCCCTGCCAGGGAGGGGAAGAGGACTGGGGTTTTGGGGTAGCAAAGGCTGCAGTGTGGGGTTGTGTGCTTGAATCCTACCTGAAGAATGACAAGCGGACCTCATGGGGAATGTGAGAGCAGAAGGAGAGTCCCTTGGGCAGGACGAACCAGCTCAGCACAGCCCACAGCACCAGATCACACTAACAGCATGACTCTGATCGCTGTCACTTGCCTCCTCATCCCCCTGGTCCTCCCACATGCCGGTGCCACAGTTCCTCTCTGCCTGAACCCATGTCACCTTGCTGTGAGCATCTCCATAAGGACTCCAGCATCCCAGTCAACATCGATGGCTTTGGAAGGAGACTGGTCCCTGCAGACAGCAATTCACAGCCTTGAGCTCAGCCTCCTGTGGAGGGGTTTCTTGCCTTGCATGGGCTACAAGGAGAGCCCGTGGTGATCGTGCTTACAGTTGGTTCCCTCAGTTAAGTGCTCATATTACATGGCTAAATCAGGATCTGTGGCCTGTAAAGCAGATTTTAAGTCATCTCCTAAAACTTGCCTTTGGGGGAGCAAGGACACCGAAAGAGCAGGCCAGTAGCAACAAACTACATATTCACCCCATGCACAAAGACCTTTCCTCCATGAAGTTTCTCTCCCTTAAAGAAGTTTCAGCCAAGCAAAACTTCATCCCAGACAGCCCTGGGCTGGGGAGACCAGGAAGTTCTGCAAATACAATATGTTGGGATTAACAACCATGTTCATCAATAACAGGTAATGTGACCTGACAAGTATTGATTCAGCAGTGCAGCGTCACATTTGCTCAGTATGCAGGTCACTCAAGTACAGGCACTTCAAATAAGTGTGCAGCGTGCCCCGTCTGAGCCCCGGGTACAAGGCGTCCCTACTGCAAACAGCATGGCTCGCTCCTCCTGCCTCCCCAGTTCGCTTTAATCCGAGGCAAGAGATCACCTTCATTACTGTCCAGCACTAATGATATTTCCATTGACATTTGGGGTAGGAGAGTTTTTCATTGTTCAAAGTGCAAGCATAAGGCTGCCATGTGTCTGTTTTTTTCCCCCACCTCCATGTCTTCCTCTCCCCTCTTGCCCGAGCACATTTTTAATTTGCTCTGGTTGTGGAGAAAATGGGAAATGAGCTGGGGGGAGGGAAGGGGAGCTGCAGCACCTGAGGTGAATGGGCTTGAACTGGACAGACCCAGACTGGCGAAGATGAGGGACGGGAAAGGTTTTAGAGCCGGAGGGCTGAGAGGTGAATTTTGGGGTGAGACAGGTGAGAAGGGAGAGGGGTGGGACAGGATACTATGGGGTGTGGGTGCGCTGTTAGGATGTCATTTGGGAGCATGGTATGTAGCTCCCCCTCCATCCCTCCATTCCTCCATCCCTCCATCCTTCCATCTCTCCATCCCTCCACATGCACACAGAGGAAAGATTTCCCCTACCCCACGAGGAGCAGTGAGGCATCCATCTCCCACTATTTTTAACCTCCAACAATAGGGCAGTACTAAATACATCCCACGCTGTGGTTTCACTGTTGGGTGAAGGGTCTGCTGGGGCAGACTTTAGGAACTAGATCTTGGTTTGGGATTTCTATTAAGCCACCTTACTGTGTCTTTCTTCCTTCTTTTTCACTCCCCTCTCTCCAACCACAACCACCTTCAAGCCAGCTTGTGAGGGAAAAGGAACTCATGCTGACATTTTTTTCTTTCTCTTGTGGTTCCTCAAATGATTAATAGAGAATCTGGGACTCGTGCACTTCCCACTTAGGAAAAACCGAAATAAGACTACGGGGAAATTCTCTGGGTTCCCTCTTGCAAAGTTTTAACCAGATCTTCCCATAAATGGGGAGTCCTGGAGCTGTCTCCTGACTAAAGAAAACTAGACATTTCCCTCTATTCAAAGAGGCTGTCAGAAATCAGCTATGCTTCATATAGCAATAGCAATAATAGAAACACCAATTTTATTCCGGTGGTTTTATAGGCAGCCAGAAAACAGGATGAATTTTTCATGACAAGTTTTGCAAAGAAATGTAGTGGTTTAAGGTTTGCTTTTCCACCGGGGTGCGGGGGGGGAGGGGGGGGATGGCGGAAATTAGTCATTTGAAATATTTCAGACCACTCAGACATTGTTTAGCTCGTATCTAACCTTCCTGAAGCACTGCAGACACCCATGGAAAGGAGAGGGAAATTCAGCCTGAGCTGCTACACAGAGAAACCCTGTGTTTCGCAGCTGGTTTCACAACATTTTCTGTTCAAGGCCCCCGGGGTGTGAGCTCCAGGTATGGGAACAGGCACAGGCGCTGCTGGAGCTGTTGGGCTCTGGGACCAGCAGAAGTAGTCATTTAGCAGTAGTCAAGTAGTCACCAATACCCCCAAGTCCTTAAAATAATAAAAAAATATAAATAATAGCAATTAAAATAAGTATAGGACAAGGGGAGATTCAGACTGGATATAAGGAAGAAATTTTTTATGATGAGGGTGGTGAAGCACCGGAACAGGTTGCCCAGAGAGGTGGTAGACGCCCCATCCCTGGAAACATCCAAGGTCTGGTTGGACGGGGCTCTGAGCAACCTCAGTCAAAGATGTCCCTGCTCATTGCAGGGGGGTTGGAGTAGGTGACTTTTAAAGGTCCCTTCCAACCCAAACCATTCTATGATTCTATAATTCTGTGATTAGGGCTTAGTAGCATTGGGCCATATTCTGAATGCCTGTTATTTATGTTACGCCTGATTCAAGTCTTAGAACCCAGATCAAGACTTAGAACCCAGGAGATCAAAAAGTCACGACTTTTCCTGACATTTACTTGCTTTAAGTGGTGCAGATGAGAGCTGCTATCAACTTTCCTTAAGGCATTTTATGGTATCTTCATAAGGCTGAAGGAAAGACCTGCTACAGTTGTGATTTGTGGATTGCAGACAGTGAGCAGCTCATTACCGTCCTCATTAAACTTGCTGTTGGATGGTGATAATAATATGAGTGATTAACGACATTACTGATATTTCAATACTGGAAATTCAAAAATGAGTCATTGGGCCTCTCCTAGATTGCAAGGTTGGCTTAAAGATTAAAAAACTTACATGTTAAGGCTTTTAAGGTTTTCTCCCCAAATGCAAGGGCTATAAAGCTTCTTTCAAAAAAATGAAAGCAAAGATTCCAGGGTCTGGGCAATGGAAAAAAGCCTGAGAGCTGGCAGCCTGGGAGCCTTGAATCCTGCCACAGAAAAGATCAAAACACTGGATTCCCATAATGTGGTCTTGATCACGGGATGCTCTGGTGGTTTATTTTGTCTTGCGGGCTGTTTGTTGAATGGAAGAGAGTTTCTCATGGACATGTCCCAGTGCTCTGTGTGTGCATGGTGCGTGTTTGAGGAGAAGCAGCTCAGCGTTTTCATCCACTGTGTTTGGATCTTTTAAAAACAAAGGAAAAACAGCAGCGTCATGTAAGGCTCAGAAGCAAATGGTAAAATTAAAAGGCAAAGACTTGTTTTGGGATAAGGCTGCGGGACTGAACTGAAATCTGTTACACATGCTGCTCTAGTCTTAACGTTTTGTAATTCTGGAAGGGATCAGAGAGCAAAGCTGTTGACTTTGCTAAGTGTTTGCAGATCAGGCTGTGGGGAAAAATCCCTTCCATGCTCCAGCTTTCTTATGCCAAGGAAAAAGAGAGCAACGTCCCGCACTGCGCGGGGGGAGATTTCTCCATTCTGACCTGTGGGAGAGGATGCTGCCCTCCAACGAGTCTCTCAGCGTGGAGATGGGGTAGGGTGGCACAAGCAGGGTGAGAGCCTGGGCATGGGGCTGCTGGGATGCGGGGTGGCACTGAGATCTTGTGGGTGGCCCAGAAACACCACCATGACTGATGGGAACTGTTGAGCTGTTTGCATCGGTGATGCAAATTTTGGGTGCTGAGGAGACCCTGCTTGGCACCGCAGCCTTGGCACCAGGCAAAGCTGCCATGCCGAATAACTGTTGCAGGACATGCTGAGTGATAAGGAATAAGAAAACCCGAAGTAGCATTTTAGAGGTGCGCACAGCCCTGCTCAAAGCACTGCAGAGCCCACTGCATCTCTGCCTGGCATGGCCTGCATCACCCCTCAGGGGTCCCAGCCTCAAAAACCAAAATGTACAGCACATTGAAAGCAGAAGATAAGGGGGAAAGAGGGAGACATGACTTACAACCTACCAAACTTAACATCAGTACCAAGGATAAAGGATGCTCGTGCTCACTGAAGGGAGGAAGGAAGGGATGGATGGATGGATGGATGGATGGATGGACGGACAGACAGGTGGAGGAGTAGGCTAGATTCAAGAGATCCAACCTCTGGATTGAATCGAATTTTGATCCCCATAATGTATGGCCAGGTCCCCAGTTAAAATAGACTGTACTTTTTCTGTGATATGGCTTTGAAACCATCCTGATCCTCCTGATTATACACACACACATATATAAATATATAAAAAACTTATTTGGGGAAATGATTTCTCTGAGGCTGTATTACCCCAGGAATGCCATAGCAGGATCTGATAATCAGTCACTCAGGCTTGCATTTGGAAGAGCCTGAGGATTAGAGCAAGCCTTAGCATTTCCTTCAGTGACCTCCTGGTTCTGAGCTCTGCATAAGCATCATCTGCCAGAGAGCCTCACTGTCCCTTATATAAAGGAAAATTGTGCCAACCCTGCTTTTATAGGGAAGGTAAAGGGACAAGGCAATTTTTATTGTTACTGTTGTTCTTCTCTTTGTTGCAAGAGCTTCTGCAAGCACCAGGGTCTCCCGGTGCTTCGTGTTTCACAAAAACACATTGAAGAAAGGGCACCGGCCTTATGTGACCTACTGGAGCTGGGAGCCAGAGCCAGGATTAGGACTCCAGTTCTCAGCTCCTAGTCCTGGATTCTCTTGTTAAATGACACCTCATCATTACAATAATGAGATCATCCCTGTTATTTAATTACATTCTCCTTGTTGCTACAAATCCTCTGTGTAGCAATCCAAGCACTTGCTTTCTAAGGTTAGCAGGAACATGGAGATATGTTTCCTGCCTCGCTGTTAAGATGTATATCACTTACGTCTGGCCTGACATCAGCTTTTTCCTACCGTGGCCATGGAAAAGCTGTACTCACATGCGTGCTCATGCTCTGAGCAGCGGGACTGCCAATACTCACCTCCTCATTCAAAGGTTTAGATGCAGGCTTAATTTTGTAAACCTGTGGGATTTCTCAAAGGCTGCTCACCCCAGGAAAGTGAAGTGTCTATAGGATCGAGGCTTCTGGGGCTACGTCCCATTTGCTTCTTGCAAAGATGTGGCTCTTTAGGGTGCCAGCCCAGAGGAGGTCCCCTGCTCCAAGGGGGTACAGATACGCTGAGACGTGACTCTTTGACGACCTCTCTTTGGTTTTGTACAAGAGACACTCTTGCCTCCATCTTATTAAATCACAGCCCTTGAGAGTGAGGAGATGCTACCTCCAGGAAGACCTGTTGCTTCTGGTGCTGATAGTGCTGTGGCAGAGTCTGGTCAGCTTTTTACAACCCATCATTAGCTCCTGACACATGGGGAAAAATAAAGGCTCCAGGAAGAGCATTCAGTAGCAGAAATCTGGATGGGCTTGCTTGCAGGGCTGCACCCCACCACAACTTTGTTTGGGGACTAGGCGCAGGGGTGGCAGCAGCAGCAGCAGGAGGACCACATGTTAACTGCCACCACTAAAAGTTATCCCATGAAATGAAGAACACTGGAGAAGAAAAGCCTGGGCTGACTTCTTGGGTGACGGCTCCAGGCTGCTCCCATATCCACTTGCATTTCCCCAGCTCTCCCAGGGACAACTGGGGTTGCATTTTTGGCACTCTCCAGCCCCAGATGAGCCTGGAGATCATTGAGTTTCTGGGTATGAGGAAAAGGCAGGCTGTGCGAGTCATGGCATGGCTCATGCATGAAGTGCTGCCTGCCACAGCTCTTGCCAGCCCTGGCTACCAGGGCTACCAGCACTTCCCAGTATGGCTCCTGTTTCTCTTGGCATTGCCCCCTTGGAAACGTTGGTATTCCCAGTCAGGCAGCCCAGGTACTGAGGAGTTCATGTGATTTACCCATGGTCATGCTGAAGATTTTGGCCAAGAAAGAATTTAATCCTAGGTAGGGGTGATCTACAAGTTCACATCTTAACCACCCAAACATGCCTTTATAGCTTCTTTCACTTCTCATATCTCAGGAAATGATGGTCCATGTCTTTTTTACATTCCTCTTCAAGATGCCTTTAGCTATGTTGCCTGTGAGAAACAAGTAAGCAAAGATGCCTCCTTGTTCTGGGTGTTACTTTTTCATCTCTTTGCCATGCCACGCTGGGCATTCACCCTTGCTAAGCCTGAGCAGATGCCCCAACTTCTCTCTCCCCCCAGCTTTGTATCGCTTCATTACAACCTTGTTCCATGCCATAAGAAATGCACCAGTAACTCCCCAGGGCAGGGCTGTGTACCTGGGCAGACTGGGAGGGTCTAGCATACTTTCAGTACTGAAATAATTAGCAATTATATCATTAATTAATAGCTCACATGGATTTCCACCGGCACGTGAAGCACTTTGCAATGGCTGGGATGAGTAAAGGATCCTTTCTTATACTTAAATCTAGACTAATAATGCTAGAAGAAGAAAAAAAATCAGAGGCAATCCCTCCTACATCCCTGAGAGATGCAGAGACTTCCTGTCAGACAGACAGATGCTGTCTTTCCTCCAGACATCTGGAGAAGGGTGCTTTGATGCTGGTGGTGGGAAATGTTCTTGGCTTGCTCTGGCTGGATGAGAAACCGCTGCTATATCTGAGACAGTGATTTTGCCATGTCTTTCCTCCCAACAGTAACTGGGATTGGAAGAAATCGTGTACTGGGAGAGAAATGCTGCTCAGTAACTGCATCAGGATGTGCAAAGGGGGGGCAATATCATCCCGTTAGTATCCCCAGTAAATCTGCAATTGATTTAATTGCTCAGCTCCTTTGCTTTCTCTCATCGCCATATGAACTTGAGCACTTTGATGGGTTCGAGCAGCAGCAGCAACTCTAAACACCTATGAAATAAGCAGTATGATGGCAAATAAGGGTGTAAAATACCTTGCTTCTATTTATTATAATGCAACTTCTATCATGCACAGGCAGAGCTGGAAGATGTTGAGGTATGGGCTTTGCTGACCACCAAATCATGTCCTGACCCAGGTATGCAGACCCTCAAGATCTTAAAGGTCCAGGGAAGGTTGGTGGGCTGGAGGAGAAGCCTCTGAGCACTCATCCTCCAATACCATCACCCATCGGTCTGTAGTGCAGGGAAGAATGGTAGAACCTAAAGGAGAAACATTTCCACTTGGAGCTCGACAGGTCTTGTGCAGCACAGGGCACAAAGGTTCTTTGGGGACTTCTCTGTGTCTACTTCCCGGTCTGGGAGACACTCAATGATACAGAGACAAACACTGATTAAAGCAAATCAGGGGTTTTTTTTCCTTCATGCAGAAAGAAAACAGATAAAAACCATGATATAGTATTTTGTTTTAATGCCCCCTCCCATTTCCCAGAATAGGGAAAAAGGGAGAGGGAGTTTTACACACAAGGAAACGCAAAGCCTGCCTTCCACCCAAGTGAGGTGCTCAGTTTGTGGGAAAAAATCCCTGTTTTGCTAAGACATTGTCTCCCACTAGCAATCAAAGACAGAAAAGTTTGGCGGAAAATTTCCAGCCAGTTCAAGTGTCAGTTCATAACCCCAAGTTTAGCTATAGTAGTATAGTATAGTATAGTAGAACAAATAAGCCCATTAGACACTCTGATCCTAAGATAATATGGCCATATACTGCCTCAGACAGACAGGTTGACTCGAAGTCCAGAGCTTAAAATGTGTTTGACTTCAGTGCAATAAAATCAAAAAGGAAGCAAGAAACCTGAAGCAGTACCACGATCGTTAACCCGTACTCCTGCTGCAATGAATATCATATTTGTGTGCTTGAATGTAACTGAACTCCTTGGGTTGGTCTTTTATGTACCTGTAAAGCAGTGTCTACATGTACAGCACTCTGTAAATAAATAATGCCCAGTAATAACGGTTAATAAAATATGCTGGATGGTGGGGCAATTTGGCTGTTCAGCTGGATCGCTGCTGACAATTCAGAGATTTGATTTATGACTTTGAGGTCATTCTGGGAAATATTATACCATAGTTTTGTCATCCTGTTGCCATGTTTTTCTGATTATTTGTATATTTTTCTGTTGAGCAAAGCAAGCACTATTCCACTATACTACAGACTTGAAGTCAGAAGAGTGTCACGGTCTTCTCCCTTGCGCTCCTGTAATTTCCTGCCAAACTAGTGGTTTTCCATTTGTGGTCTGTGCGTAATGGTGGGTGTAAAGGCTATTTCAGAAGGGTCTGTAAAGGTGACTAAGAACAGTAAGGGGAATTTTTTTCAGAGGTCTCCACAAGCTACTGGCTTAGACAATATCTCAGAAAATATTGAAACCTATTTTGAAGATGTCAAGGAGCAGGGCCCTCCTTGTGTTCATTGCCACCATCTGTTTGCATCTTGCATTCCATTTGCATCTCGCTTTCCATTTGCATCTCTCTCTCTCCAGACCTCTGTATTTCATTTTGGCTTTGTGTGTCCAACAGGAGAGCACTGTGCTATGAGAGAGTTGCTGCTCTAGAGAGGTGGTTTGCAGCCTGCAGCCCATGGATGCCTGGCAGGACAGTGATTACTTCTGAAACTTTCATGGAAGAGGCTGAGAAAAGGACACCAGCTGCCAACAGGTTGGAATTTGCCATTGTCTGCATTTTAAGGGACAATTCACAGGGGCCACAAGTCAAGAAAAGGTGGAAAACGTCTGTCTTCGATAAACAAAAGATCTGAGCTTCTTCAGAGTCACACTGTGTGGCAGATTCAGCAGTTTTCAGCTCATTTTTTTCTGCACTCTTTCCAGATTTGCAAAATTCCTTTAAAAGTCCAGGCACCACAAGTGGGTGTATTACTTCAGTTACGCCTTACTAATGCTGCCTACAGAGGTAGTAAGATCTTGCCTCCTCCCACTGACCAGGTCTGCTCCTTCTACATTGACAGATCACATGAGCTCTCCTCACCACAACATCCTACTATAAACTCACTCCCTGTGGACTAGCACCAAGACATCAGGAACTTTCATGGAGCTGCTGACCTGCAGTGGATGAAGAACAAATGTTCCTGGCTTGCTTTTGGCTTTGTTAAGGTACGTATTGTCTAATGAGTCAACTTCAGAGCTAGTCCAGTTTTAATTTGTCTGCCCTTATTCTTCATCCTTGCACCAATCAGTGTAGTATTATCTGATAGAAGTGGTCTAGATCCTAGAGTCATCCCAGTCTGTCCCTCACATTTGCAGTGAATATTGTAGTCCGCAGCACCCACCAAACAGCTGCGGCAGCTCCTCCACGCAATACTGGCTGTACTTGGCTCCTGCCATCAATATTAGACTCTGGACTGGGAGGAAAAGATGAAAAGTCATATTTCTAATGTGTTAAATAGAGCAGAAGGGAGTCCAGGTGTCTACACTGTCCTAGGATCTTCCACTATCAAGGGGGAAGTTAAGGGAAATTCCTTAAAGATCTTGGGATGAAGACCATGAAGGAGGCTTAAGAGCCCAACAGTCCCTACCAATGTGGCTCCCTTTCCTGTCCTCACATCTGATCACTTATTTTACAGAATCATAGACTCATAGAATAGTTTGGGTTGGAAGAGGACTTTCAAGGTCATCTAGTCCAATCCCCCTGCAATGAGCAGGGACATCTTCCACTAGATCAGGTTGCTCAGAGCCCCGTCCAACCTGACCTTGACTGTTTCCAGGGATGGGGCATCTACCACCTCTCTGGGCAACCTGTTCCAGTGCTTCACCACCCTCATCGTAAAAAATTTCTTCCTTATATCCAGTCTGAATCACCCCTCTTTTAAAAGTTTAAAACCATTACACTTTTTCCTATCACTACAGACCCTACTAAAAAGTTTGTCCCCATTTTTCTTATAAGCCCCCTTTAAGTACTGAAAGGCTGCAATAAGGTCTCCACGGAGCCTTCTCTTCTCCAAAAGTTGTGAGCAAGGCATGCTGACCAGGTATCTGAGATACTGTAATATTGCAATCACCAGCATTTCTGTTCACTGCTATCTTTAGTGGTTCGACTTTATTAGATACAGCTCTCCAGTGGATCTGAAGATGTAGCACTTTGTCTGGACTTCTGCATAGGGACCACAGCTGGGCTGTCACAGCGTGATGGAGCAGATGGGTAAGGAGGCAGGTCCAAGGGCTGCCTGCATCACTGGGCACCCATTTAGACGGCAGTAGCAGTAAGCTCGGTAGCCTCTGCTCAGGCTGCTGTTAGTGGACGTCTAATCAATACAGTCAATGGGCTGTAGGGAGTGATACGTCTTGGCCTAAGGAAGACATCTGCAACAGCTAAGATAAATCATGCCCTGCACATGTCTGTTTCTGCTCATTGACTATGAAGGGGACCTTGAGGGACTAACTCAGCTGAGGACATGTCTGAAGTCAGATGGGGTGAATATCATCTCCACTGACTCTTACCAAGCTTCACTGCCTAACCCCAGGTTCATCCCTGTCCTGTCAGCTGGCCCCCTTCCATGAAGTCCATCCTCAGATCCTGCAGGTCTCTTGCCTCCACTCCTCTGCTTGAAAGGTTCCAAGAGCCAGCCAGAACTTAATTCCTGAGACAATTAGAAAAAGGCTTCTTATTTCCACTTATGCCTCACTTTTGTTTTGCTAGGCAAAGCAAACCAAACAACTTCAGTCTCCTGTCACCAGACACTGCAGGCAGCTTTCCGCTGCACCTGCTCCAGTATAAAGTTGCATAGTGACAATTCCCCATCAGCAATGATGTTTGGAGATCTCTATCAAGGCAGGTGTTCAGCAAATGGTCTCTTTGTAGGGGGAGTACCCCACTCTGCTAATTGCCAGCACAAGAGCTGTACAACACAGTGACACAAGGCTTAGCAGCTTAAGGTTCTGCAAGGGGTGAATATAATCTTCTCCTGCACCTGAAAGTCTGTTTTAAAAATGTTATCAGCCATCTACACAAACTGGTGTGTGGCAACAGGTTGCAAGACAAAATATTCCTGCTCACCAAATGAAGTTGGGCAGGGGGCACCTTGGGTTGCTTTTTCAGTGGTGTGGGTGAGCAAAACCATCACAACAACCATGATAGCAAACACCAGACAGATCAGTGCTCCTGCAAACTGCTATATCAGCAAGTATGGAGGTAGAAACCAGAGCTGGACAGCAGGCAGAGATTGTTTTGCAAAGGAGATGGCGGTTTGATGTGTTTGGTCTTGCTGCTGTACTGTCTTTTAAATGAAGAAGATACTTCCAACTGTACTTCTTTCCTGGCATTACCCCCAGACTCAATTTGGCTAAAGTTTGCCTTTATCACATAAATTAGAGTGATGTGCAAGTTTCAGGTCTCAAATATTGTAAAATGTCTCCTGGAAATTGGTTTGATCCTGTCTATGCTTAGCTACTGCATTTAACCATTAGAAGGGATCATCATAACAGGCATTAGCAAAATGACAAACAGGCAGAAATCCACATCCTTAGCTAGAATGACTCTCCCCTACCCACCTCCTCTCCCAGACTATTGAGCTACATTTAAAAACCTAGATCTGAGCTTCACAGCTTGGCTTTCATGTTTGCTGACAGCTAAAGAGCTGAAAGGCCTTGGTTTTGAGAAAGCAAGTATGATAAAGCACCTCCTTGGGCAAGAGGAGATTTGCAGTCTTGGCATCTCACAGACCACGTTTATTTGTTACTGATGGGAAAAAGCAGGCACTTTATTCACCCGCTGGACGACTGCGGCACGGAGACATATTATCCCCAGCCAGCTTTCATTGCTCCTGCCACACAGCGTCTACTGCAGCCTGCAGACGCAGGGGCTGGTTTATCATTGGAAGCCAAACGGGTGCCAAAGATAAGCTTTCTCAAAGGAATGTCCCTCTCTGATCCTGCTCTTCCACCGGTGGCATGCTAATAAAATAAACTCGGCTGTGCGTGGGCCATGTGCGCGGAGCCCGGCTGCCGGACGTGGAATTCCTGGTCCTCGCCAACTTTCCCCTAAAGCTTCATTATTCCAATAAATCATGGAGCTGAGTTATGGGGCTCTGTTTGGTGGGGGCTGCTTTTAATTGCAGTTTTAGGAACTGTGGGAAAGCAGAATTAATGCCATATGTTTTTTAGGCTTTCGGACCAGTCGCGGGGTCTCGCTTTCAGTTTTGGCTGGGATTCAAACATCACAGCGAATTTTCAGGTTCCTCTGCGTCAAGCCACAGCAAGAGGGGGGAAGGGAGGAGGAGACATGGTGGCAGGGTGAGGGAGGGTGCTGCTGTGTGGTGCTGTGTTGCTGGGGTGGAGAGGCAGAGAGAAATGAAAGAGTGCTTCCAGAGGCAAGGAGAAGCACCCCAGGTAAAATTCATCTGCTTTCTGGCCCTCAGCATGGACAAACGAGGCTGAAACTTGTGAAAAAGGGGAACATACTAAGAAGGGGAACGGAGCATACAGTGCTGGGTTTTTTTCCTGGACACTGGCTTCTCTTATGTTGCTTCTTTCACTGATTTGCCTTCCCACAGTGCTGTTGGTGCCGAGTGATGTGGTGCCTTCTCCGCTCCTCTCCCCGCTGCTGTCAGGCTGTGCTGTGGGCAGGCATTTATAAAGGATGAGCTTGGAGGAAGTTCAGGACAGCGCGTACATACCATAGGTCAGCCCCTGAAATGATGGGACAAATGTCACAAGAGAGCCCGGCTCTCTTTAGCCATTTGAAGCCTTCTGGTCCCAGCCACTGTGACCTTGGAGACTGTGGCTCCAGGTGGGTCCAGCCTGGTTTCTTCTGGAGAGCAAGAACTGAGAACTCAAGGCTTCTTTAAAAGGACAACTTTCATCCAAATACAAACCTCCCCTGTGCCTTGCAAGGGAATGGGGGACCCTACCGAGCCTTCTCTGCTTTGTTGGCACCAGGGCTTTAGCAGGGCCAATCCATAACACACAATCACCTGCCCAGTGCACGCTTACTGTGGGAAGAGCAGCGCTCAGGGTGTGAAAAACACTGGTCAGAGAGAGGAGCAGGCACAGCATAACATGGACCACAGCTCCTGTTCCCTCCGTACCCGCTATGCCTGGGTACTGGTTCATGGTAGATATTGTGTGAGTCTAATCCTTTTCTGTTCAGAGAGGATGTGACCGTGCCCATCACTCCAGGTGAGCACCAGCCACCTGGCAACTCATCACAGCTTCTGTCCGATGAGATTTGCAGACTCATTACACTCAGCCACAGGCTGGCATTTGCAGATCCTCACGCCACACTTACCGAGGCTGAAAAACCAGGACTCAGCTGTCCCTGTTGCAAATGATGGAAGTGGTGAAGCCCTCACCCCCTGAAAGCCTGGCCCAGGAGTGCGTTGAAATGCCTTTCCCCGCTAAATCTCGCCCATGGTATACACAGCAGTTGCTTCACGTAACACAGAAATAAGACCACCTCTGAAAAAGAAAAGATGGCTTTTTGTAAGCTCTGGGCATCGTGTGAACCGAGGCAAGTGAGAGACTGAACGGTGAGCAAGGTCCCAGCTGCGCACGGAGGTCCAACGCACAGAGGCAGCCTCTCTTTTTTTCCCCTGTTGCTGGGAGCTGCAAAAAGACTGACTTTGTCATGTTGGGACACCACCATGAACACACATTTCCCTCCTCTCTTCTATTATGACTTGCTTTTAGTTTGGGTTTAAAATATCCTGAAAGCAGCACGGGATGTCCTAGTCAGCCGTAGTGAGGGGAGAGACAACTCTTATCCAGGCAGGGACCCATACAGCACATGTGACCATGCAACCGTTGTTTCGAGCATGACTAATTGTGACAATTAGTCACCAATGGTAAATAACAAAAGGATGACTCCAGCCAAGCCAGAGGTAATAATTAGTTAGCTCATTTGTTAATATGCTATGAGGAAGGAGGGATCTGGCAGATGACGCAGCTCTGATGGGGGAAAGAACGTGCATAACATGTCACAGTGGTTAGATGGATTTTCCAGGTCTGAGGATGATATTGCCCATTCTAGATGTTGCTATCAGTTTTACCAAAACAGCTCACTCTGAAATTTATCCAGCAACCAAAAAGCACCTGCATGTAATAAGAGAAGGGTTGTGATGTGCATTAAAAAGAGGTCTAAGGAATTGTTTCTACCAGTTCCGAGTAGGTGTAAATACCTGATGACTTCTAGGTCTTGCCAATTATTCGAATTTACTCTATTTTGCAGAAAAATAAAAACCCACACATCTCAGAGCTGCTCAACATTTTTGAGAAAGTCACTCTCCATCCTAAAATGCATTCACAAGAATACATAAATTTTCATGAAAACTTTCGGTGAAACATTTTAACAAATTGCATTTCCTCAGTTTCACTTCAGCAATGTTAAAATGTTTTGGTGACATAGAGAGATATTGTTTCGACTTGTTTTGATTCATTTTGTATTGTATTGCAATATTAATTGAAACATTTTCAATGTATGTTATATTTTGTTGTGCTGGGATTTATGTTGCCTGTGCCTTTGTTATGTTCAGTTTTGATATTATCAAAGAAGTGAAATGTTTCAGTGGTGTCAGACTGAATGGCTTTTACATTCTTGTTCCATCAAACATTTTAAAATTTTATGGTTTTGTTCAGATTCAAAATGATAAATAGGAAGCAAATGTGGACATTTCCCGGAGGACAAAAATCCTAAATTCCAGCCAACTCTGCCTCTGTGTTTAGAAGGAAACCATGTTTTCTGGGCATTAAATCTGCAACTTTGGAGAGCTGGTCTGTCTCCCAGCTCCACCACAGCCCTGGGCAAGTCACTTGGGACTTGATTACACGAGGAAAGAGTCTGGAAAAGCTACCCATGATCACCCGGAGTATGTGCATTTACTCCATATGAAGGGTGAATTCTTTTCTACAGCAGTTCTCCAACCCAGGCCACTCGCCCTCAACTCTGTTTACCAGGGACTCATCTCACCCTAAGTGAAATGTCAGTTGAGGTCAGATGAACCTTCCTTTATGTTGACTGCAAAAGGAGCCCAAGATGAGCTCCTCAGCTGAAGATGTCCAACATTCCTGTGACGAATCCCCCTTCCAGTATCTGGTGCAATGAAATTTGGTCCAGCCTGAGAACAGCTTACACCCATGCACAAAGGCTACAGCTACACTGCTGCCTTCCATGTCTCCAGGCTGACAGCCTCTGTGGGTCAAAAAGGGGCTCCAGCCTGGCCCCCCACCCCAACCCTTGGAAAATTGGGACCTAAAGCAAAGGAACACATCCATTGTTTAGTCTAGATATGGTCTCCAGCTCTACAAGTGGCGTGGAATTTTAAATTTACACCAGAATTTCATTCCCCAGTCACCTCCCCAGTTGAAAAATCCTTAATCTGCTTACCTCTCCGATTTGTCACCTGTAAAATGAGCATTATGCAATGCTTCTTGTCTCAGCTTGGTCCACCTAGACGTATCAGGAGCATCTCTTTCTTTGTGTACGTTCAGGGATCACTACAAGGGGATCTTTGACCTTGTTCAGACCTCATTACAACTCAGTATAGTTGTCCTTTAGGTTTTCTGCATCATAGAAATATTTTCTTTCTGATCAAACACTGCACCATTTAAATACTTACAAACATATCCTTGGTGAAACGTATCACTTCTTCCCTACCAGTTTGCCCAGTCACACCGTGCATCCAATTTGTAGATCTGCACTGACAGCAGCAAGCTACTCAATCTTTGAGGACAGTATTGGACACAACTCCTGAAGACCTCTTCCCATTGACACCTAGGGCAAAACTCCCATCTGTCTTGCTGGGAACAAGGTCCTAGCCAGTTGATAAGTAAATCCTTGTCAGGTCTCCTGGAGGGTGTCCCAGCCCTCATTTAGCAGGCTGGGAAACAGAGGATGAGGGGTTAGGGCAAGAAGGGACAACCAGGACTACAGGTGGTGGTTTCTCATCCTAACCGCCTGGTCTGTGCGACAGCCCCAGCTGCCTCTCTGGAGATTGCGGAAGGAGGGGAAATGAGGAAGAGCTGTCAAAGACAGTCAACACAGCAGTTTCAGTTGTGTATTTCAGTTCACCTCAAAGACCTCGCTGCTTCATTTTTGCAGCACCTGAGGTCTGTGGACCTGAGGGTCAACTCCTTCCTCCCCTCCATATTTGGGATGGGTTTGCAAATCACCTTACTGGGACAAGAGGTGTGATAGGCTACTTGCACTCCCCTTTCTAGTTGCCCACCTTGCTACAAGGTGATAGTCAAACCAGGGCAATACTGCCAAGTCTGGGAGCCAAACTTCAGATCTCCTCTACATCTTCTGACTTGTTTTTGAAGGCGGTGTAATTCTTTGCACTTTTTTGCCAGCTTCTTGGGCTTGTTAAATAACAAAACAAAAGATAAAAGCTCAAATAAAGTTGCAGCTGCTCGGCACCGACCCAGCTCTTTAACACCAAAGGGGTGCGCAGGCAGAGAGGGGCAGTGTGCGGGTTCTCTCTTCTGACTCAGTAGGGAAGCAAAACATCAGAAGGGGATGATTTTGCAATTGGCATGAAAAGCTGTTGGACACCTTGCGCTCCTTGTCTTTCAAAGTGATCTGGGCAGCTACCCCCCTTCACTGCCTTTCTGCTTCAGAAAGCAGCTCTGAAATAGGAGGTATTTTCTGCTGCTTGCAGTAATATCTGCTCCATTTCTGGGATTTCTCCTCTTCATAGGGCTCCTTTCACAGGTGCTACAACAGGACATTGGAGCTGCTGTTCCGGGTCAGGACAAAGGCAGGAAAGAGAATTAAATGTTATTTCCCAGTATCCTGATGATCACCAGGCTCCCTCCCTTCCACCTACTGGCTACCAGATGAGGCTTGAGCTGTATCAACTACTCAACAGAGGTTTAGCTTCCCCTGTGCAAGATGTGCAAATGGATTTCATGGAGAAATTTGAGTATGAACATGCTTGTACACACTGGTGTTTGCTGGATTCCTTGACAGCTGGGCCCTGCAGGTAAAAAGAAACAGGGAAGTCAGGCAAATCCTATAGACCATCAAGGGCTGTGGTTGCATGAGACAGCAGTACATTTAGGCAGGTTTTTGGCCTCTTTTTAAACCAAGCCCAAGTGCTGAGTGTGCAGACCAAAAGGTCACAGCAAAAGCCATCTTTGGGCTGATCAGACCCACAGCATCACAATGTAAAGCAAGACA
The DNA here is from genome assembly GCA_013389945.1 of Fregata magnificens. Taxonomy (NCBI): domain Eukaryota; kingdom Metazoa; phylum Chordata; class Aves; order Suliformes; family Fregatidae; genus Fregata; species Fregata magnificens. Next base: position 187,978 of record WAAD01017959.1, on the reverse strand, counting down.
AAGCACAGATCTTATCCTCCCTCGTCACTCAAGGCCAGAGGTAGTCCTCTTGTGAAATCAGTCCGAAAGGAGCCGAGATGGGGCTAACCCCTCTTTGGGCAAAATTTCCACAGCAGCCAGTCTGGCCAAGAAAGAAAATGAGAGCTCTGTCACCAAATTACCTCCGAGCCCCTCCCATTCCCTGATGTTTAGCACATGTGTTTTAGTCCAAGTGCTCGCCCTGCACTCCAGCCCCCCAGAAAAAGCCTATTAAGAGCCCAAGGGACATTAATTTAACTTAAGCGCCTTAATTATCTGTGGAGGATTTTATATGGACAGCCCAGGAAGAATTTACCTCCCATTTCTGAAGGATGAGCTATGTCCAACTTCGCTCCAAAATGAACCCACCTGTTTAAGCCCAGATCTGTGTGGGGACACTCATTTTGAAATAAAAATGACTGAGTTTTATCAAAGGCTGACTTTCACCAGCAGGACGAAACTTTGCTTTTCAGACCAATGTGCAACACTTGCACTGATGGGACAAACGGTGCAAAAACCAAACGTGTTTATTTTGGTGCAAAATTTACGTACAGAAAGGTCTCCAGAGCATTTACTGTATGACTTAGAGTGAACAGCTTAATTTCTGGGCTTCCATTTCCTCTTCTTTAAAATGAGGGTGATGCTATTTATGCATTTTTCAGTTTAAATAGCACTTAGCAGGTGCACCAAGCCTGCACGCGCTGCAGTCCTGGGCTTTACTTGATGGACATCAGTGGGAAGGGGACATCAAACTCTCCCTCACCTTGGGTGGCTGTATATAGAGACTGTAGCTTGTCATTTAAACTATACTAATAGGCTACAGAAAGAGACAGGCACCTACCTAGACTGTCTTATTTTCAACATCTATCTTAGGGCAAAATGAATCAGGGCCTTTTTAATACATGTTGCTCACCCTCGTATTTAACATGTGTGGGACTTATACATGGTTAAAATCCTGACATTGGTCCATTAGCCATAAATCCCAGCATACCACTAGCAATGCCTTTTAGACCTCTACAGCCCCAGCCATAGCAGTGGTTTATCGGGGTGTCTGCCACCCCCATGGCATAGGCTAAGTTATTAATGGTAAGTGTGGAGCTAAAAGCAGGGTGGACAGTGGCTGCTTTTTGCATCCCCATTGCTGTGAGGAGAGAGGTAATTTCAGAGGCAAAAACTGAAATAGCACAGCACAAACTGAGAGGAAACTACCTTCCCTGGCTCTCAGGAAACCAAAACCAAACAAGGGTTAACTGGGCAGAGCCAGCACTGACTGTAAGTGGGAGTTTTGGGCTTTATTTTATTGTTGTCATTAATTTCCTTCCTTTTACTTTCAGTAGATGAGCACAGAGTTATTTACATTAGACACAGCTGTGTCCCACTGAGGCATGCCATAAGAAACATTAAGAGTAATAGCAAAAAGCAGCTGAAGGCACTTGGATGATTTCTGGTACTAACATCACCAAGGGCTTGTGCCATTTTTCCCCTTTGGAGCACACGATGACGATGTCAGTTCCCCAGATCTTTCTTGTTCCATCTGTAGGGTGTCAGAAGGAGGGATAAGCCTCTTCTCACTTTATAGGACATGAGATGTTAGTCATATGCCAGCTTTTCTTCTTTACTCATGCTTTTATTGCAGAAATAACTAAGAAAGCCTTGGTTTGAGCTGTTATCGGTAGGTTCCAGAGTTAATGAACTGGAGCAGATCATGCCCCTTGCTGCACATCTCTGCTCAGAAGAAAGCTGTGTGCCCATTCTCATTTTTGCATTTTGAAGAGGATTTTTTTCCTAGATAAGGGCTAGAGCCCTGCAGAAGTAGGGGGATGGAAGAGAGCCTGCGTGACTCTGCCTGAACCACTCCCTTTCTTTATACATTTCCTTTCCTCCTACTATTTGCCTGTCTCAGCTAATTAGATTATTAAAACATGTGCCTTTTGTGCAGCTCCAGGGATGGTGAGGACCTGACCTCAGCCAGGGGCTCCAGCACAAACACTTGGGCAGGAGGAAGGGACCAGCTCCCCACATCCACCTCCACCCTGCTCTCTCCCCTGCTCCCTGGGACCTTGTTTATCTTAACGCCAGCTGAGTTTCCCAGGGAAACCCAGCACAAGGCATTCGTCAGACATTCATTCCTTTGTGCAGCTGAGCCGAATGTATCGCTGCAGGACTGTTTTTGCAGAAACCCCAGTAAATTCATCAGGGCTCATCGCTCGCCTCCCTCGGCCGATCCTCCAGGGCAGTGGGGCATCTATGTCGTGGTGTCGGTGGAAAGTTGCAGAAAGGCTGGGAGCCTCAGCAGGAGCCAAAATGTTTCAGACTCCTGGCACATCCAGAAGTCAACGCCTCATTGCTACACGGCTTCCCTCCCACCCAGGTTTCTGCACAGCCGGCCAGAGTCTTTATTTATGGGCTGGGATGCTCAGCAGTGAAACGGTTAGAGCTCTTGGCATCAGGGGTCATAATTACCCTTCCAAGTTAACACCCATTGAGATGAATGGGAGCACACCCTTTTCTGCGGGTGTTATTGTTGCAGTCTGCCTGGCTGCAGACTCAAAGGCGAGAGTTTACCTTGGTTTGCAACCAGAAAGGCTAGAAACCGCCTCTCTCCCTCTCTCTCTTTTTTTAATAAAAGGAAAAAGAAAGTTTGGTTTTGCAGATTTGTGGGGTGGGGAACATGGGGGAATGGTGAAGCAATATAATTTGGGTCTGACAGTGCTGAGCACCTATGAAGTCTTCTGGCTTTGGAGAGCAGGCAAGGGCTGAAGAGCTCTGGGAACCGAGCTCCTGGGTTCAGCCCAGTTCCTGTCGGCGGCCAGGGAAAGTTGTTCTGTTATCTTTTCCTTATATCTGAGAAAAGGCTGAACCTAATAAGCAGCTGGAGCTGCTAAACCCCAAAAGCTGCTGGGGTTTCCCACACTCAGCTGCTGCAGGTACACCCTGGGGTACAGCCACTGTCCTGGCAGCAGCACCACGGCTGTGTCCATCTGAGAGATGGAGCTGGGCTATGCCCAAGGTTGCAGCATGGGTGGGACAACCCTCCAAGTGCATCTCAGCACACTCCCTGCCTTTCCCCCAAAACATCTCTGGCAGGTGCAAACCATAAGCAATGGAAAAGGGCTGAGCCCTGACCTGGATGGCGGCACCTCCAGCCCATGGGCGCTTCAGCCATCAGGTGTTCGTATGGGTACAGCAGAGGAGCTGCCGACCCCACAGCAGAGGAGATGCTCACCCCACCTGCCTGCCAGAAGTTCCTTTTCCCCCAAGCAGAAGGAGTTGGCTGGGGAGGCAACATCTGCTCTTTAATCCCCATTTCCCATCCTGGCACGCCTTACTCATTTCGGCACTCGTTACCATTCCCCGCTCTGACCTGGGAGTCCACAATCGGGGTAGCTAAGACCAGCTGGGACCACAAACTGGTGCCTGGAGGCTGTGTTTGCAGGAGGAGATGTTTACCAAGCAGCCCGGAGGGACACCACTCCACTAGCGTGGTGTTTTGTTTCGGGACAACAAACTCACCTCAAGGGCTCATGTGCACTTGAAAGGGTTTGGTGGGAGAAGCAGCACAACACTGGTCCTCCAGGGAAGATACAGAGTTTGCCATCAGAGGAGAGCTTTGGCGGGGATAGTCTGGAGCAGTTCCTAGAATAAACTAAACTACCCTGGCACAAAGGTTTTGTTTCTTGATTAGCACGAGTTGTACATTTAGCAGGGGGACTAAGGACCTGTAACACAGCCCACCCTGCACACAGCATCACTTGCATGCATGTAACCCAGGGTACATAACAAAAAAGCAAGCAAAAATATCTTTACCACCCCACCCTACCCCCTTGCAGCTGCTTTCCCTCTAGGGTTCAAATAAGAGTTGCAAATACCCATGTGCTGGGGGTTATTTGCAGGAAAAGTTATGCTGGCTAAGGGTTTGAGGGTGTTTTCATCCATGCTTTTAAGTGTAATAAAATAAGGTTCAGGTACAGGCTGCCTGGCGCGCAGCAGGAGCAGCCCTAAGGCCTTGAGTTGAGTGCTGGGGTTTTTCATCCCCTCTGAGCTCCCCTGTATTTGTTTGTGTAGCCAAGGCCCCATGGGGATACCAGTAGGATGCTCTGTGCGTGCGATGCAGAGACAACACATGTATGCACAAACACAACCACGGCTGGACGGATAATCCCAGGGCAAACCATTTCCTAAAACCTTCTCCTTCAGCTCCCAACAGAGGCAGGACCAGGGTGGCGGCGGGATCTGGGCACCCTGTGGGATGGCAGCACCCACTCCTGGGGACCGTGCTCCTCCTGACCCCACGGCTCTGACCGCCTGGCCACAGCTAGCCTCCGCACCCTGCAAAATCGCACCTCAAGCATAGCTGCCAGCACATGCAGGTCCATTTAGTACAAGGAGGCAAGTCCCCAAATTTCCAAGACGAGAAAAAAACCCATATACAACAGTCTTCTTTGCCTTTTTTCAATGGCTACTCTTAATCATAAAGGCTTCAAACATGTTGAAAATAAATGCTAGTTAACAAAATCTTGTAAAATCGTGGACTTTCAAGAGGTTTGGTTTTAAGAAAAAACATTGACTAGGACAGGATTGTCCAAGGAATTGAGAAAGCTGGGCGGTATTTCTGCAGAAACGAAACTGCTTCTGCACTGGGTGCAGTATGTAAACACCTGAGTGGCCCCAAGAGCAAGGGAGTTAAGTGAAATCACATGATCTTCCACAAAACCTTTAAGAATCGGATATGAACTGGTTCTGTGAGCTGAGGATAATGCAGATGCATAATAAATAAGGGAAGAGAAATTCGGTTGCAAAGAAATCCACTCCTAAGTAAATCCTTATCTAAACACGCTGCTCAAAAACACTCAGCCTGTGTTGCGGTGACTGTGTTCCTCATTACATTTCAGAGTGGCAGCTCTGAATATGATTAAAAACCCTCTTCCCACCCAGTTACACCAAGTGAAGAGGTTTCGCCAGCCTGAGAAATTTGTATGTTTGTAACCAGAGATGCAAATCAAAGTCCGCCTGGCAAATCTTTCCATGGCTGTTCTTAGTTTTGTGCAGTGACAACTTTGTTGTGTGCTGTTTGTTTTTCCTGGTTAAGCTGGGAGTCAGGCAGTTTATGTGAAAGCAAAAGGTGACGCTCCGCTCAAAAATAAACTGCCGCCTGAGCGATCATGGGCAGCTTTACAGCCAGTCTGAAAACAAGCCCAAGAAGAACTGGTGCAAATATGCGTTACTGTGGGCCTGTGCTGATGTGAGCTGTGTTAGCATCACTCCTTAAATCCAAGTCATTGCAACAGGTTGTGTTTGTCTGTTGTTTTCAGAGCAGTGACAGTGGAAGTTGCCCACACCAGGGTAATCCAGCCTATGAGGCACCTGCAGTCACTCAGTGACAGCAACTTTTCCTCCTTTTCCTGCAGTTCCTTGCCCCACGCTGAGCTCCAGATCCCACGAGCAACGCTGGAGACATCTCAGGTATTTCTGCACGGTGCTGCAGCAAAGTGCCAAACTGCAGGGGATGCAAAGCGTCGGCAAGACCTGGCTGCTGGCTCGGCACCGGCAGGCCACGGGTGAGCACGCTGCCTGTGCACGGGTGAGCCAGGTTAGCTGATGGGTAAAGTCAGTGTGGTTTTGTGGTTGGAGCCCAGGCCAGCACGACAGAAGAGCCGAGCTCTTGCTCCATCTGTCACCAGCTTCCTGTGTGAGCTGGAGTGTTTATTCACACACGCGAGACTTGGAAAAGAGCGCAGAAAGCTGTTTTCTTTCAAACCCAGCTGACTGCGGGTTGGATTAAAATGATACCGTCCAGAGTGCAAAGCAACCTCCTTCTCCATGGTCTTGCCCACGTAACGGCAACGCTCTCTGCTCTGCTAATATTTACAGGCAATAGATTTGGTCAGACTCTGATGATCACCTTTCTTGCTTAACAGGACTTCCTTCTCGTACCCATCTGCGGTACTCATATCCCTGGCTGTCAGCTGTGTAAATTTGCTGAAAAGCAGAACTGCACAAATAACTGATAGGGGTGAGGGGTGGCCAGACCGGAAAAAATAAACGTATTTGCCGTGGGGTAACCAGAAATGAACGTTTTCCAGCTAGGAAGGGGGAAAGCAGCATTTTAATGAAATAACTTTGTTTCAGGCCAAACAAGCACTTTGTCTGACCGCAGTGATCTCTTAAGTGTTTTTATAAATTGCTCAGATAATTTGTTAATATGAGAGAAGCTTCAAAGAGGAGTGAAATATTTCTACTAAAAAATAATGTCTTTTTTTTTTTCACCCGGGAACAATTTCCTGAAATTGCTTTCAGTCAGTGAAACATTGCAGTCAAGCCCATCTGCATATTTGGGAGGAAAAAATTGCCTTCTTCCACCTCACATCTTCTCTGGCTGTTAACTTAACTGTACCCTCACCCATTTAATTCCCTTTCCCTGCTTCCTCCTTTTCTCCTGTAACAAATGTGAATTTCCTGTCTTTTTTTTTCACCATCTAACCCGTTATCTGATCCGTGCTCTCTCAGTCCTGACCTCTCCTTCCTCCAGCTGACCTTCCTATTGCACCACTGATATCCATTTATCTCCTCCTTTCAAAAACCACCTCTTCCCGTTTTCCTTCCCATAGCCATGAATCACAGAGCAGCCCCAGGGAGGCGGGCTGCTGGGCGTTATAGGAATAAGAGTGGGGCATAAGGAGTGAGTCCAAACCCAAGCTGTACAGGGCTGGGAATGGAGCCCTGTTGCAATATTCCATACTTTGATAACATGAACCTGGATCCCACATCCTTAAATTGCGGGTGTGAAGTTAGCATTGCTCAGCGTTCACTCCCAAGGACGTGGCCTTAAATTAACAAGGTCCCTTCATCGGTCCCTTCCTGACCTCATCACCTCTTCTCAGTGTTAGGTGCCACGCATCAGGCATTGGAACTCTGCCTTCCAGGTCCCCATCTACCCTGGTGTGATGTGGTAAGGTCTTCGCCAGGCTCCGCAGGCTTCCCGGGCTGCTCTGCACAACAAACATCTAAAGATGGCTTGGAGCCAGCACCGGGTTGTAACAGAGATGTGGTGTTCATATGGACGGTATCTAATCACGTACTGCAGGCAGGGATTGCTAATAAAAGCCAGTGCTCTTTGGAGGGCAACTTTGCAAGCAAACAGGACACAAGAAAGGAGCTAAATATTCCCTTGCAACTCTTTTGTTCTTAGCTTGCTGCTACCCTCCTTGCCATAAAAGAGCAAAGCAGTGGGGCATCTGATCTCTTCTCCCTGGTATCCAGTGATAGGACGCGTGGGAATGGTTCAAAGCTGCACCAGGGGAGGTTTAGACTGGACATTAGGAAGCATTTATTTACCAAGAGGGTCATCAAACCCTGGAACAGGCTTCCTAGAGAGGTGGTTGATGCCCCAAGCCTGTCAGTGTTTAAGATGCATTTGGACAGTGCCCTTAGTAACATGCTTTAGTTTTTGGTAAGTCCTGGAGTGGTCAGGCAGTTGGACTAGATGATCTTTGTAGGTCCTTTCCAACTGAAATATTCTATTCTATTCTATTTTCTATTCTATTCTATTCTATTCTATTCTATTCTATTCTATTCTATTCTATTCTATTCTATTCTATTCTATTCTATTCTATTCTATTCTATTCTATTCTATTCTATTCTATTCTATTCTATTCTATTCTATTCTATTCTATTCTATTCTATTCTATTCTATTCTATTCTATTCTATTCTATTCTATTCTATTCTATTCTATTCTATTCTATTCTATTCTATTCTATTCTATTCTATTCTATTCTATTCTATTCTATTCTATTCTATTCTATTCTATTCTATTCTATTCTATTCTATTCTATTCTATTCTATTCTATTCTATTCTATTCTATTCTATTCTATTCTATTCTATTCTATTCTATTCTATTCTATTCTATTCTATTCTATTCTATTCTATTCTATTCTATTCTATTCTATTCTATTCTATTCTATTCTATTCTATTCTATTCTATTCTATTCTATTCTATTCTATTCTATTCTATTCTATTCTATTCTATTCTATTCTATTCTATTCTATTCTATTCTATTCTATTCTATTCTATTCTATTCTATTCTATTCTATTCTATTCTATTCTATTCTATTCCTATCTACTTTTCATCAAGTGGATGGGTAGAGATTTGAGCACTCACGCCTTAATAATCATGTTAGAGCTCTACAAGGCTAAATTTTCAAAGGCACCATTTTAACTCCGGTGTTTTTCAGTCCAGATTCATGTTAAACCCAGAAATAGCCCCTGGCCACCTTGCTGCTCAATGGGCACAGCTGCTGACCCTCCTCGAGCCATGAGCAGAGGCTGAGAGCCCACCGCTGGTTTAACCCACCGACTTGGACCTTCCCACTAGGGCTGCCGCAAATTGGGAGCACCAGCCAGCCCCGCAGACATGCAGCAGCACATGAGTTTTTTGCGGTGCAGGGGATTGTGTAGCACTGGGGTTCCCCGAGGTGCGGGGAGTCCCCACAGTGGGGAGCTGGCACAGCCACGTGTGCTACCACCCTCCCGGGCACTGCGATACTAAAGAGGAACCGACGGGCGTCCTGGGGGAAATGGTGGTCACTGACAAGAGTTTCGGTTTTGTCTAAATTTTCCATGGAAAAATTCCCCCTTTTCAGAGAAAAGCTGCGTGCCCACTTGTTACGGAGAAAAATATCTATATACAAATAAACATACACACACACTATTATACAAAATGTAAACACATCTCTCTATGTGTGTATATACACATATATATGTATATGTCTACATAGACATATTTTGATTTGAGGAATTCAATGTCTGTTCTCCAGTAACAAGTGTTTCCAAATTATAGTGAGTTTCTGTGCAGAAAAAGGACAATTTTAAAATCCCATAACTGAAAACCCAATCTTTAAAAGAAATTGATTTTAAAAGAAAATTTCCAACCAGTGCTGTTGATCTGCATTGACTAACCACCCACAGAGGAGCGGTTCACTGGCATGGATGTGGTAGAAGAGTTATCGTCAAACTCTCGCAGGGGGATCAGAGGTTTTGCTGTTCATTCTCAAACCACTTGCCAAAACAGAATAAATGGATCAGAAAAGGGACTTTTTTTGGCATAAGTGCATCTGGGCTGGGGCTTTTGGTTCTGATGGGGAAAGGTATAAGCTTTGCTGCTATATCTCAGTGTGAATTGCCACCTGGCACAGCTGCAGTAAGTGTCTCCACTGAACCACCCATGGACAGGTAACTCTGGTGTGTCCTGGCCTGACCTCTTCATTTAAGTAGGTTGTACTTCTGATTTTCTGGAGCTTCTCAGACCCTCTCTGGATGTGTTTTCTGGTGCTGTGCCCCAGAAATGGGACTTTGTGGTGCAGATGCACTGGTCAGCCTTTGTGGATATTGTGAGTTTGTTGTTCCTCTCTCCTAAGGTCATACTGCAGCGGGATGGTGCAAGTGCACGTACTTTGCAGGAGCTCAAAGCACAGTCACTCTTCACTGTAGCACAAGGAATAAACAGCTGCAGAGACAAAACAATACAACATCTGCAGGCACTTCCCTCCATCAGTTTTTTTTCTTACGTTCTGCTGACTTTATTCACATACCCAAAAAATGTCCTATACCTTTCACCTCCTGCACAGGGTTTCTCTTCTAAACCATTCACTTCTCCCCCCTGCTCTAAGGAAGCTTTCTTTTCCCTATGCAGGTTCTTCAATTCAAAGGATGTCTGTGTTACAAAAAAATCCTGCCTCTTTGTTCTTTCTTCTACACAAGTTTCCTTTTAAGTGGCTGGAGAGACCTTGATTTCTCTAAGTGCCAGAACCCTTTGTCAGGTTGGCTCTCTGATCAGGCTCCTCGGTGGAGCTAAACTTCTTGCCAAGCTTTCCCACATTTAGCCAACAGCCCCTTTGAGCTGAGTCTTGAAAAACTGGCTTGTCCTCAGCAGCAGCTATCTCTTTGTCCAACAGAGCTCCATTTGAATGGGTAATCATCAAAGTTTAACGAGCCTCTTTTGTGAGCCTTATTCCAGGTGGAAGGATTTTTAGATTTTTTTTCTTGTGGGTTTTAGCTCAAAAATATGTAGGCAAGAAGGGAAAGCAAAGAGCTCCATACCCAACACAGAGTTTGCTGCTTGATACCTGCTTAAGCCTTTCTGGAAAAATTGCACCAATAATTCAGACAAGGTGCAAGGAAAGACAAGGAGGACAGGTTAGCACCCTGCCCTCTGGTAGCTGCTTGGTGCTTGAACAGGATATGGAGAGACAGCAACAAACCGTTGAACTAGGGTTTGAGAAAGCCCTTGGCTTGTTTAGAGCCTGAAAATTTCCAGCTACAACTTCACCTTTGCTCACTTCCCCTTCAGCCCAGCTCTGAGGTGTTGCATTTGTGCCCGATTTCTGACCCTTCCAGGAGAAGAAGAGTCTTAGTTATGAGTCCATGACTAGAGAGAAGGAGTATTTCAACTCAGTGTTTACCTACCTTGGAATAAGCTCAACCAACCCTCTCCCAGAGGTCCACAAATCTAAGAAAAAATGACGTCAATCAAACACTGCCTGCCTTTTTGGCTAGCTGGTGGCTCTGGTATGTCTGCTTTGATAATTAGAGGAGGGGAAGAAAAAACGATAGTTACAGGAGGGGAAGCCACAGCACTTCCCATCCCTGGCTGCACAAATTCTCAATTGCTTCGGGGTTGAATTCTGCGAGTAGAGCCCAGGCAGATTCTCCAATTGAGCCTCTAGCCAGAGCATTGGGGAGGGGGTTGGAGATTGACAGCTCTGCTGTCAAGATAAGTTATTTGCCAGAAAATCAGATCAGCTTTTTGTTGTTGCTGTTGCTGTTTCTTTTTTTGTTTCTGGGATAAGAAATGCTGCTAAATCAGCTAAAGTAAATCACTGACAGCGGCCGCAGAAGATTCGAGGCTGTGGGCATGTTAGTGCCCTGCTGTAAAGCTCTGCCAGGCATGTAGAAGAGGAGATCGCTACATGGGCAATTAAATTAAAAATTAATTAATAACCAGGGGACTGCATTATCAGTGTAAAATAGATGCTAATGGTCTCAGTGAGGTCACAGGTCTTCTGAGGCCTATCAGAAGGGGTTATAAGAGTATATATGCCCTACCTTGGCCAAAGCCTGGTGATAGCTTTGGACAGTAGGGGAAAGAACCCACCTGGTATTTCCGTGCCCAACTGAACCCATTAGGAGTGAGGCACGTAAATGTTGCTAAGGGATCTGCAAACCACAATCCATGGGCTTGGCAGACCTCAGAAAAGGTGTGCCCTGGACTGACACATGATATGGGGATAGGTTTCATCTGGGCAGGTGGCTTTCCTGCGGATTTTCTAAGGTTTCTCCATCTGCATCACCTCTTGACTTCACCAGCCCCTAAAGTGGAGCCCAGAGCTTTCCAGTGGGTTGAACCTCCTGAATGGACCCACTCTCACCACGGGTCCCAGAGGAGTGGTGGAGCATCCAAGAAGGGCTCAAGCTGAGGTGGATCTCAAGCAGTTGAGTTGTTAGCAGGTGTTTTGTTGTTGGGGTTGCAGAAGGAGCAGGCTAGCTGTGTTACTGTCTTGCAGGACACCATGTACAGTACAGGACTCAAAGAGGAGTCTAGGCTTTAATTCTTGGATCAGTGTCTTGAAGACTGGGCTGAATTCTTGGAAATCAGGCCTTAAAAACAAGTATTATTTCCTTGTTTTGCTTTTGTGAGAACTAAGAAGAAAATAACAAAACCAGGTCCTCTTTCTGCAAATGGTTTGGGCTGGTTTGCCAGCTGGGAAAAGATGTCTTCAGAGGGCTGAAGCAGCCTGTGGCTGTGGTCTAACAAACGCCTCCCAAAGTATGTGTGGAGGAAAAAAAAAGAAAAAAAAAAGAGATAATCTGGCTGCATTTGCGCAGCCTGTTTACATTGCCTGGTGAAACTGCTCCGACAAATCAGTTTGCTGGGAGGAACGGTTGCAGAGGCTGACTCCTCCACCTACGAATTCTGCTGCCTGTGGCCTTCAGATGTTCAGTTTCCAGGTAATGAGTTCTGGTGCTCAGGCTGTCCCTTGGGTAGGGCCACAAGCCATTTTCATGCTCCTGGTGAGGATACGTTGAGTGGGGTTGATGTCTGACAGTTGCCAAGAACATAAGTATGAGTCAGAGATGCCTACACTGGCTTCCCACACATCCATCCACTGTGTCACCTCAGTGCGGCCAAATTTTTATCGCTCTTACTGCACTGCTCTGCCTGGGCTTCCCAGGTAGTTCAGGAACCCCCATGTGATGAGACATAAACCAGGGTCTTCATCCAAGCCCATCATACAGCCATACATATAGCTGTTAGTAGAGCTCCTCAGACCCAGGAATGCTGTCTTGATGCTTGATCTCCGACCTGAGATGCCAGCTTGACCCCTGCAAGAGCTCTCTCCATGTCCTCCAGTTGAATGGAGGCTCATCTATATTTAACAAACCCTCTTTGCAAGCCTTATGCCAGGCATAAGGGTGACCCTGTCCTTCCTTGAGGGTTGGAGGCAGGAATCAGATAAAGAAAATGGCCTCACAACCAAAAACGTTTTCTCTGTGATACCAATATTGCAACACTCCGCCACTGTTAGTGACACCGTGGGACAAATTACCATTTTACTCCCCCCAGGAAGAGGAAACCTATAGATTGGAGTCACCATCTCACACCCCTCCCATGCTCCACGGGTCACTCTCAGTCACGTTAGATCAATTTAATGGGACTTCTGTGCAGCTTTTGGAGGTGTCAGGAAGAAAAAGCTGGACGCTATTTTTATCTGATTATCGTCCAAACAAAGCCAATGTGACAGGCTTCAGAATTAAACACAGCATTAAAACCAGTTTGGCTGCTTTATTGCCACCACCTGAATCAATGAAGCACCTGGACAGAGAAGGCAGGTCCCAACAGACCAGAGTTAGACATTTGGCAGCGATATCGAGGGCATCTCTCAGCAGTGGAGTAGTTAACACTCACGGGCATTTCCAGACAAAGCATTTTAATCATTGAACACCAGTTAGCAACGCCTGCTTCGATGAATGCACCAATGTCTCTACTTTCTCTCAGCGCTGCTATTTCCAGCTTTCAGGCAAACAGCACTTCGCATTTAGCTAATTACTCTGAGAGAGCAGCAGGGTTTCTGGGGCTGCAGATTTCTCACAGTTTCTATTAATATCCCCCAGGGCTTCCAGGTTTACGTTTCCTTGGGATAACGCTGATGTGTCTCTTTGCCAGGACCACTCAGGTCTTGTGCACCCACTTGCTCCCAACCACTTGACATGGCAGCTAGCTAGTAATTTTCCCTATCACATAACCCTCCTGGTAAAGATGTTTTGCAATAGTGGTGAGGACCGGTGCCTGGTTCCTTTAGATCTGTCCCTGGCTCCAGTGGAGTCTGGAGGCTCCCAGAAGAGGAACAGATGCCTTGGGCTGGAGCCGTGCGGAGCTTGGTGCTGTCTCGCCCCTCACCGTGACTCTTACCTTGCTGGCCACGAGAGCCCACTGCCCTGAGCTAAACACCACAGCTCTAGAGGGCATGAGGAAGGGCGGGTGCCTAAAAACAGCTCCCACAACCCCAGCAAGCTCAGGGGGGAGAAACCGAATGTGGCTGACAGAAGATGCTGAGGAGAGGAATGCAGCGTCGGCATCTCCGGGACTCAGCACCTCATCCGGGGCTGCAGGGTCCCTGCCTGGCAGCCTCCCTCAGTGTGGGTGCGCAGCCAGCCTTTCCAATGGGAAAGGCAGGAAAAAGAAGAGCCTCCTTTTCCCCCAAGAATGGAGGAATAGGAGCACTGACATAGGAGAGCCCAAGATATAATGCTTTCAAAATCAAAGGCAGCTTTAAAACCCTCCATGTATTTGCAGCACCCTCCTCGTGCCTGCACACAGCCTTGACTGGAGGTGAGGATTCAGGTGGGGCACATGGGTCCTGGTTTAAATAGCTCATCTGGCTTTGCCTTAAATTTACAGGGATTAGAGTGAATCAAAGAGTGCATGGCTGGGAGTTTAAAAAGTTTTTTGTTCCTCTGAATTACATGAATCCTAAAAGATCTCTGGCATCAAAAGGACACATTAACCCCAGCAACTTTGTTATTGTCATAAGGGAGTTGATTTTACTCTCTGTTGCAAGCTTAAAGTCAACAGAGATAGGTCTGTTGACTCCACTGCAGTTTATTAGCCTGATAGCAGAGCTTGTGACCATCCTTTTTAGAGAGATTATAGAAAACTTGAGATAGAGGTAGAAAACAAAAAAAAGACAAGTACAAGTGAGTACATGTAAAAATGTGCAAAAATGTACATTTGTCCATGAATTCTCCTGGTAGTCTTTGTGCTCTTGCAGTCCCAATTTCTTCTTTCTTGAAGCAGTTTTCTTTCCCATTTCTTCTTGAGCAATTAACAGGTATAACTCACTAGTGAAAGCTGTGCAAACAGAGTACTAGTTGCATTAGCAAAAAAGTACTGTCCTATCTTCTGCAAAGAGAGAAAGGAAAAAGAAATAGCTATAATGTCCTAATTATAGCCATAGTCACTGGCTGTCCAGCATCTTCTTTAAACCAGTGGCAATCCTGAAACTCAGATCACGACTTCGTTGTTCTTCCAAAAAAATCCAACGTTGTGTTAATGTAAACTAAAGAGCTGCAGGCAATAAAAGGCTGTTTTGGGGATGGTTGGCGTGGAAGCTACAGGCGACAGCTGGTGGGTGTCTGATGGGGCTGCCCTTTCCAGCTACCATCTGGACTTTGCATAGGACATGCAAGAATAAGCTACTTATACCTTAATAAGGAAAAAGCCTGTAAAAATGGAATGGGGGGTGGTGGTTTGGCTACGAGATCACTTCGCAAATAAACAGGAATGTGAGCTCAGGCTTTCCTGCTCCGCTCGGGCTAAGACAGGGACCGCAGCTGGAGACTGAAAGCACCTAGAAGTTTCAAGGATATGTAAACATTTTGTCCCTGTTGTACTAGTGTGTGTTAAATTCTTAAAAAAAAAAAAAATTGTTTATTATTATTATTATCATTTAATCACAGCAGAGTCAGGAACAGCAATGCACCAGTGAGCCTGATTCTTCCACCCAGACAAACCGAAAGGCAAAACTGTTGTTGCAGTCCATGGGGAAAGGGATGGATGGGGCCAAGGTTGCAAAGTGAGAAGAAAATAATGCAGGAGAGAAACACAGGACCAAGATGCACTCGACACAGGTGTGAGTGTGGTCTGCATCGGCACACGGAGATGCCCATTTATGCTCCATTTGGCAGGAGGGCTGCATTTGGGTGGACCAGATTTACCCCTTCACTTCAGAAGGAGTAATTTCACTGGGCCTGGGTTTTTCCCACAGCCACTTGACACTGCACAAGTAATGTAAAGTTGGCATAAATAGGCATTAAACTCACTTAAATATCGGTTACCCTACAGAAGGGATTCAAGTGGCCTTTAGGGCCCGTTGACTCCAACTCTTGGTTCACCTTGACTTGAAGGTGACCAGGGTGAAGTTATCGCATCAGCAACGCCAAGAGCTGTCAGCCTAAAATAAAAGGTTTTGGCAGACCAGCTCTGCCCAATCTGCCTGCAGATATTTTGCATTGCCTCTCTGCCCACCGGCCCTGGGGTGCTTGGACAACGTGGTCCTGCCATGGTGGTGTTGGTGCCCAAACTGGCAGTGGGTTGGGTTTGACCCCAAACAGCTGAGCTGCAGGGGGAATTGCTTTTCTGCCAACAGAGATGGGAGCTGCCGCGGCTGTTCCTGCCAAAGCTCATCTGTCATAGTCTTAATTTGCTCCTCCGGATCCCAGCTCTGCTCTTTTCCCCTCTTTGCAGCTGGCCAAGAGGAGGCAAAACTCGTCGCCGTGCCTCGCTGGCGCAGCCCCTGCCTGCGGCAGCCCCTTCCCATGGGAATCCCCAGCTGAGGAATTGCAGGTGGTTTCCAGTCCTTGGAGCGTGGCCCCGCTGGGAGCCTGGAGGCACGCGATGGCTCTGCTTCCAGCTCCTTCAGCCCATCCCATCCTGTTTGCTCGGAGGAGTGACTTCAGGTGGGAGGCTATTTGCTGATTTTGAACTGATGTAACCATTTGTCTTCTACATTTTTAGCATTTTTGCCCCAAAACCCAAACCCCACATTAGCATGCACATGCTGCCCTGTTGCAATTAAGTCACAGAATCATTAACATGTGGAGAAAGCAACACCAGCAAACCTTGCCCTCCCTGCGGTAGTGCTTAAGCCATGTTTCAGCCCCCATCTCAAGCAACCTGCCTTCCTCTTAGCATCTAATGTTACCCGTTATCTAAATGCACTGGGCCATAAACCCGTAGAGCGGCAAGCAGATAACCAGCAACATCAGATGCTACTTAGAAAGCATTTTGTTCCCGATTAAAGCCAAAACATGCACTAAGAGCTATTGAGGGAAAGTGCAGAGCATTTGATTTCCCTCTTTTGCTAACACACTCAGAGGAAGAGGTGACGAGTTTATGGAAATGGCTGCAATTTGCAGACAAACGTGGTGCATACATGAATAGGAATTGGAAGCGAGGAGCCAAACAAGCCATGTACTGCACGGATTTCCTCCAGCAATGCTGACGGAGCTTATACGAACCAATTAGCCCCTCTTTGAAGAGGAACCCTATCCCCATCACCATACGTTTTATTTCTTGAGAGAGAAGGTGTTGGTTTTTTAGCAATTCCTTTTTTTTTCCTTTCTCTTCTCTTCGATTTTCCTGGGGGAAAATGTACCTGAAGATCCAAGGAATTCCTTCTCCATGCTCTCACATGGTTTTACCATGAGGTAAATTTATGGGTGTCAAATAAGTTGCTCCTTATGCCAATGTCACAGAAATAGGAGTGTGTGGGAGGGCTGGTGGCTTTTGCTTAGTGGAGTTGCCAAAGGCTAATTAGCAGTTAGAAAGACACATATTTTGGAGGTGTGGAGTGGTCCAGGGAGGCAAGTCTAAGCTTGCCTAGACACTAGTAAAGGCTGTTCTCCATGGACCAGCTGCAAAGGGATATTTGGGCTAGGGAATCAAAGCATGTGGCTAAGATGGGCTTTTTGAGAGACCTCCAAAAATTGTGTCTGACTTAGGTTCAGGCATGTGCATCACTAAGCCCTGCCACAAGTGAACTGAGCTTGTATGGGCTCTGACAGCATTTCCAGCTGCTACCTGGGCTCAGGACCATTAGTG
This sequence comes from Fregata magnificens, assembly GCA_013389945.1. Lineage (NCBI taxonomy): Eukaryota > Metazoa > Chordata > Aves > Suliformes > Fregatidae > Fregata > Fregata magnificens. The sequence goes on along the minus strand of WAAD01017959.1, from coordinate 170,802 downwards.
GAAGTTGATGGAACTGCTTTATCTTGCGCTACCTTAATAGCTCCAGGCTGCTTCCGATGCCAGTGGCTGGTGACCACCTCCTCACGGATGTCTCAGGGCTGGGTTCTCCATCATTTTACCGCTTGTGGTTATTTACGCTGGTGAAAAGTGGAAGCAAATCACAGCTGAATGTAGCAGGGACAGCAAGAGGCTAAGATGGACCTTGGGTGATGGGAGGAAAGCTTTTCACCAGCCCAGTTGCTGCATGCCTGTGCCAGTGGTCGGTTGAAGTGAATATGGTGTATGTTCTGTGTATGAGCTTTACCTGCAGCCTGAGCCACCCTGTCCTTTCTTACACCTCAGACTTAACCAAGAAGGAGCTGGTTTGCCTTGCTGTAGCCCCAAGAACACCCCATGGCAGTCTCTAACATGGCAGCGTATTGGGAAACCTTCTCCTTTGCAAAGGTCGGAGATGCCAGAAGGAGATACTTGTTCCCCTGCAGCACCGTGGCACTGCTCCCCGCGGTGGCCGTATGTCCAGAGCTGGCATTGCCGGGCTGCAGTGGCTCCACGCCTGCTTGACAGCCAAACAAACCCATCTCAAGACCCTCAACATCACCAACACTGGATAAGGTTTTTCTCTTTAGGGAGACCAGCTAATCCAGAGTCCAGCAGCTCAAGCATGCTCAGCCATCCACATTGTCTGACGTGCACTGCCTCATGTTGGAGGGAAAGCTGGAGACCAGCTGAAACGACAGCATCTGGAGGAACACAGTGTGTTTTCCAGCACGCACTCAGCTGCCAAAGCTGTGGGAAAGGCCTTTTTCAAGAGGACTAGCGTGTTGATCTTAGCTCAAGTAGCTCTTTTGAGCTGGAATAGGTTAGGGACCAGCCTCTGGAGCAAACCAGCAACAGATTTGAGGTGAGAGGGTCCGGGCAGAGGGTGACAGGGGCGGAAAGAGCAGGTTGGGAACGTCTCCATCAGCACAACTGAATCCAGAAGGAGATGCATGTTGACAGCCTCAGTGTCTAGCTTTCGACAACTGATTTGGCAAATTCGGTCCTGTGCAAATAACTAAGAGCAGATGTGTCAAATGTTTTTTATTTCCTAGAATTAACACTAGATAGAAGAATACTAAAGGAATTTGCCTGTGTATCCCCACCTTGGGAGTCTCCCTGACCCTCTCATCCTTTCTCTTTACCACTCCCAGACCAGATACTGTTTTCACTTGTGCTAGAATAAATTAGTTTGACTGGAGCCACAGAAGATATTAACCAGCACACATGAGAGCCGAGGAGGACTAGGTCTTTACACCATTTGCTATGTACACACAGATAATGAGTTTGTCTGTTACTTGCTTTTAGCGTCCTCTTGCAAGCCCTTTTGATGCACGGGGTTCACCCTACAACATAACATCTCTCCTGATTTCCGCTGTAACAGAAATGCTTTCGAGATCCCATTTATAACTCTGTTCACACAAAATGTGACAGTTTTAGCTATATTGGAAGACCAGCCTGACCCTGGCAGCCGCTAGCACTGTGATCAGAATAGTTATCAGACAAACCCCAGTATGTGATGTCTGGTTGTGATGCTGTGGCAATGGAGGAACATATCTTTTCTTGCAATAATGTAATCCACGCAGCACCAGCAGTGATAATCAGTAAAGCACAGCCCCACGAAGAGACAGGTGGAGTAGGATTCGCCTCGAAGTCAGGCACACAAGTCTGAGCTAGCCATCCTGGACTGCCCTTACGGCCCATGGCGAAAAACAGGTTCTTTCAGAGAGTGACTCATCTCATCCTAAAATAGGTCAGAGGAACCGCTCTCCAGCAGCGTCTGACTCCTCTCCACAGGCTGTAAAGGGAACCCGAGGGACACTAGTTCAGATTTAAGCAACTTATTTTCACTTGTCTAACATACACTGGTATGAATCTCAGCCAGGCTGTACAAAGTTTTCCGGAGTCAGTGGGAGGCATGTCAAAGGGCTTTGGACCTGACAATGCATGGTCTGAGTCAGATTCTGCATTTCCCAGAAAATCACTGAACGTAAAGAGCTGGGCAGGGCTGAGCCAGAAGGAAAAATGTGCACCTTAGCCCTGTTTTCTGGAAAATAACAGCAGACACACAGCGCATCCAAACAAGGGAATTCTGTCTTTTATTTAAAAAAAAATTGAGCAATGTAAGACACTGCAGAGTTTGGTGTGGCATCTTTTTTCCTGCTTATCCCTCTTGTGAAAATGAGGTCACACTTCTCACTGTCACAATTCCGGGACTCTCATCATCTTTCAGCCCAATGCATTCTCCTTCCTCCGGATTTTCCCCTTGATCTAAAATATGTTGAAGTCAATGAAAATCCACGATGCTCGGTAAGACGCGCCAGCGCCTCACAAGAATCCCTTGCTGAGAGAAGGGCACCAGATTTCTTGCTAACTCCTCCTTTCACCCTCTCTCAGCAGAAGCTGATGACAGGATTATTTTTTATCAAGATGCAGATACTACACACAACCGGCACAAAAGATCAGTGATTAGCCTTTGGATAAGCAGCCAAGATTGCTTTTTCCTGACCTTATCAATCTGGCATTTGAATTTCTAGGGAGCTTTAGTGAGTGGGTTTTCTCGGGAAGCTGAAATCCTTCTTTTTAACCCTCATGCAAGGTTTCTGCTACCTTCACTGAAATTAGTCTCTCATTCAGGATAAAACCAGATAGCCATCCATGAGTTGTCTAAGTTCAGGAAGGTCTTCAGGTTGCCAGGGACTTTCTTTTCCTTCCTTTGCCCCACATTTCGACACGGCCCATAAAAGGAGAACGAGTTGTTTTCTGTGGAGTAGAACAGGGATGAAAACACCCAAATGCACGTGGATGTCTACCTGCAAGCTATACGTCTGAGCTTCCGTTGGAGATCCAGGATGCAATTCTGCTGCTTAAAGGTAGACATCTGGTCCTGTCTGAGATGCCTGAGGGCATCTGAGACATCTGCACAGGGTTGGCGGGTATGACACAGGAGCCGCAGGAAACTCTTCTTGAAATCCCCACCATTCGGTAATCAAGCTCCAGAGCCCAAATAACCCATTTTATATTTAGCCCTAGCAAATGGTGAATCATTTAGGCATTCAAAGATGTAGTTTGACTGGGCATCTCCTGATAGGTACTGAGTACTTAGTGTTCCTGCAAAATCAGAGATCTGTGCAGGGAGCAAGATCTCTCATGATCTCCTTAAAAGAAATTTTCAAATTCAGCACTGAACTGCTGAGACAACGGTTGTTTATATCTGCAGGGGAAGAGGGGATTTTTTTTCCTCTCCCTGTGGCCCTCCAGTACTGTTTCACTGACTGAGCAAGACACTTTTAAAAACAACATCTCCTGGGGGTTGAGGAGCCAGAAGCCCACAGCCTGCTTTGGGTCCACACACCTCGGTCCCTCCTTGCAGTTCCTGTGGCCTTTTAAAGAATAAAATCCCATCAAGTCCACATCTGTCAATCTGAAGGGGTTTGGAGGAAGCGCACAGGGCTGTTTGGAAAGGCAGGTCCATGTAACGTGTTGAGTTCAAAGCAAAACCCATCCTTCCCCGTCCTTGTAATTGAACCAGTGCTAAAGAACTGAGCCAAGGGGCCATTGTAAATAGGAGCAATGAAGCTCCTGAAAATTGGCCAGGTGGCTTTGCATTGCAGCGTAGACCTCAGAGTGATACATTTTGGCACAGAGAACAACCCCTCCGCATGTTCAGCACTCTGCTTTCCACCTTTTGCCCTGCAATGCTCCTGAAAGGATCCTTTCCCGAGGCTGTCACTGCTGCAAGCCTGCAGATCCTTTCTCTGGCAGAAGCAGATGCAGGAACTGGATTTGGGATGAGCATTTTTAACAGTACTTGGTGGTTTTCTCACCTACTGTAGCCCCAGCTCCAGGAGGCAACACGAGCACCACGTTAATTCCAGCCAAGCTTTGCAACAAGACCCCATCTCCAAGTGCTTTGCAGAAGAGAGCAAAAGCATTGTGGGATCCCCAGGGAGGAAATCCCACCAGGTCTTGGTGGAGCACAGTGATCCCAGCCCCTGTTTGTAGGCAGAGGTGAAGCTGAGCAGTTGGCTCTCAGGTCTTCTTGGCTGAGAAGCACAGAAGCAGCCGCAGCAAGGCAGTAAAGGGAGTCCTGGCATGTCTTGGAAAGGAGGATGGACTGAGTAAGCATGAAGAAGTCATGTTTTGGATATAGGAAACAGTCAGCCAGGGGAGGGTTTGCTTCGTCAGTCAACAGGTCTTATCTGCACACTCTGTTTTGCATCGGTGTGGAGGAGTCCTCAAAGGCTACGCTTCCCAGCGAGACCCTGCAGCCTGTCTCCTGCGCACAGGCATCTCAGTGGAAAGCAGCACATTTATTTTTAGCTTTGTGTAGCAATTAGGCAATATGGAGGGAGATATTCTCAGGAAGCAAATTTTGGACAGTTTGCTCGAAAAGATAAGACCTATCCCATTTCAGTAGGGGAAGATAGCACGGAAAACCGCTGGGAGCTTTCTGCTACGTGTCTTGTTCTTGTGAAAGTCGCCTACTGACACCCTTGGATTAAAGCCAAGCGTCTATCTGAACAACAGGAACCTTCTTCCAAACTGCCTATCCGCCCCAGCCAGGTATGTTCCCTCCGATCCCTGGGGACATTGTAGGCAGGTATTTCCTGGGCCTGGCTGTGATTCCCCCAGTTCCTCTCCATCATCTGCCACCTGGGATTCACCATCCCACCGCTCCATCTGCTGATGGGATCCTGCCACCTCCTTGAGCAGCTTCAGACAAAACCAGAGCCTTTGTCACGGCTGGGAAGTTTTGCATGAAGCAGATGAGTGCTCAGCAGACCTGCCTACTGGGTGACCTTGGGGAGGGAATAGTAACATCAGGGAAGGGAGGAGGGCAATTGCCTTGCACTGGCACAGCTGCTTACCCAGGGAATATCTATTCAGACTTAGGAGCAAACAGATGGTTTTCTCCCACTGACCAATCCATTCTTGCTTTTTCTTCTGACACTGCCAAAAAGGGTCAAAGCAAGAATGGTGATTCTCCTCCGCATCCCAAATGGACATACATTGTCCTCTCTGTCCTAGGTGGAGATGATGCAAAAGCACAAGTGACCCAACTCAGGTTGCAAAAGGTGGATAATGAAGTTTCTTGACCTGTTGGCTTGAGAAAAAGTGCAGCTTTCCCTGTCCAGCCTCAGGTCTGCTCGTGCCACCCCCATGCACAGCTGTTCCCCTGCAAGTCTGCCAGCCATACACAAGGGGAAATAGGAGGCTTGTGACAGAGCCAGGGACTGAATCGTATTTCAGCAGCTTGGGCATATCCGTGTGCTCTAAGCCAAGAGGCATGCAAACTGCTCAGCAACGAACAACTGCTCCAGCAGCCCACAGCCAAAATGAAACACACTCAGGCACGTCAGCCACTGATCCAACCCACCATGGAGGTAACTGTAAGATTGTGTTATCGCAGGGTCAAAGCTGCATCTTCCGCTTGGGAAATAAATGTCGTTGCTTTGTCGTAGTAGTTATACAGAGGCAAGAGACCATTATCCAACAATTATGTTCTATCTCACTGATGTTATCTCTTAATTGCATGTTTGCCAGTTCTTCTACTTGCAGGGTGGGTGCAAGGAGGAAGGTGAAGTGGGGTTGCCTGTCTGGGAGATATGGAGTACCCAAGGGACCTGCTATAACAGTACAGTTGCACTTGTGCACCAGACAAGAGTTTATACCTGTCTTGGCCCAGGAATGAACTTCAAATGGTGCAAATGGTGCAAGTGGTGCAGGTCTGCACATCCCGGACTTTATCATCAGCCCAGGCAAAACTCTGAAAGTGCCAAGGATGCTCAGATATACCCTGAAAAACTGATTTTTTATGGAGAAGCACAAGAACAATCATTCAATACACAGACGTTTTCTATCTCCTTCCTTTTCTTTAGAATTTTGTACAAATCCGTGGCCATACAGGAACATCTAGTCCATCATTACATTGCACAACACGACCACTCGCAGCTTGACGTCGCCTGCAGAAACAGAACTCGGAACCACCCATCCTAAAAAGCATCTGGCACTCCAGCAAAAAAATTGTCACTGGTGGCTGCCAGAACACGGCATATGACACATATTTGCAGTGCTGCTTCTTTCCAATGTATGGCAGCAATACACATAAACATCTGCCTGTGTATTACAGCATGGCTGATTTTTAAAGACTGGGCCTTAGATCTTGAAAGACATTTTGGTGCATAAATCCAAGGAAATCAATCGGGAGTTAGGTTTCTAAGTACTTCGGCTGACGTGTGTGTCTGTCCCTTAATTCCAAGATCTGTGTTCTCGCTACTAGACTTTGCTGCCTCTCCAGTCCTCTAGACATTATATTTTGGACCTGGAGCCACAGTTCCCTGTTTAGGACATCGTCACAGCCTCCTTCATTCAAATGAATTAATTTTAATATTTCCAAGTATTACAATTAGCTGGGTGCCTTCAGCATTGGTTAACTCCAAATTCTGATGGTAGCTGCTGTTGTACATCAAGTTTTCTGTCACTGACATAGTCACATTGGTACAAGCCCATAATGTAGATGCCTGGCTGAAGGTGGACCTTGTTCACACGGGAAAATCCTTCCAACCACTCCAAGCTTGAGGCCAGGCCTCATATAGCAATGTTGTTGGAGTGACAGAGGAAAACCCCAGAAATACCAGTCATCTAAAGATGCCCTTTAAGCACCGGCCACAGAACTGAGAAGGTGTGTTTGACTGTCCTTGGCTCTCATGAGGCTGAGCAATGAGATGACCTTGGCTCTGGGACCTGAGATGCCTCTGCTCGCAGACTCTCCTGGTACTAGAACCATCAAGAGATAGGGACATCTCACACCATAGGGATGAGCTTGATATTGAAATTGGCAGAAGCTAAGGACTACAAAATGGGTTGTCACCTATCAATGCTACTTACTTTTTATGGTATCAGTGTTATTTTAATTAAACCTTTGGTCGCTCAGCAGGCTAGTGATCTTTTCAATTGCTTTTTGAGTTGAAAACTCAACTGAGCTATGTACAGGCTCAGAGGGAATGATTGGCCTTCAGTTCCCTGGTGGGACATGGCCTTATGCTTCTGACCTGACCAATAACTGGTGTGACCACGTGCCTTCCTGTGTTTCACTGCCACTTAAAGCCTTCCTGAGATAATAAGCCTTTTTAGCTTGATTCAGTTTTTTTCTTCACATGCTTGAAAAGTAATTATGCTCAGTACTTTTTCCACCGTGATGCTATTGGAAATCTGGTTGCTTCAGAGTCCCTGGGCACACATCAGCGCCTTATCACAACCTGGAATGTCTTCAGCCAGGAATGATGAGATGCGATGGTTCCCATTGAAGGATATTCCTCACAGATAATTCCAGTTTCCAAGGTCCCAGGCTTTGAAGATAAACTTGTTACTTGTTTGGTTTCCTAGCAACTTCTGCTCCACGGCAGAAATGCATTCCTGGGACCCCGCTCTTGCCGATGCTCGGAGCCGAGATGTGCTCTGCTCGGGTGAAAGCAACCGCCTGAAAACACGGGAGTGGAGCAGCTGCAAGAAAGCTGGGGCTGGATCAAAACTTCTGATCAGATCCACCGGTCTCCCCTGGACTTTCTCGCTAAACACAAATCTCATTTTAAGTTAAAACAACACATCTGGCCAGCCCTGAAGGTGGATGTAGCTCAGGTTTGGCTGGTTGTCCAGGTTCTTGCTGGGGAATTTGGCACTGATCCCACAACACGACTGAACCGATAATCCCGGGTCAAACACCCCGGCCTTCACTGGGGCTTTAATCCAGGCTGAGCTCAGCTGAGAAACCCAAGGACCCAGCTTGCCATGAAACATGATGGGGCGAATCATCACCCCCAGTGAGACCGCCCAGGTGTAAATCTAGAGAAAAGAGCAGATCTGGCCACCTGTAAGGCACGTGAGTCTTAACCTTGGTATTTTTAATAAGTTGTTCAAAAGAACAAGGAGCAAACGACCTTAATCTGTGTCGTGCCTGATTATAGATATGCATTTCATTATTTCTTCTGGTTATTAGAAGCTCACCCCCACTCCAACTTTTATTTAGGTGCTTCAGCTACAATGTCCCAAGGGAACTCTGCAAGCTCAGATTCAGCTTCACAGAGCTGCATCCAAGGCAAGTGAAGGGCAGACCTAGAAGATATTGAATCTGATTCTGTTTTGTATCACCTCGCTTGTTCTAAGGTTTTTGGAGGCATTGCTCATCGGGTGCCTGGTGCCATGGGAAAACGTCTCTCTTCCGTTTGTGTCCTAGTTAAGAAAGTAAAAGACAATCAGTTCTCCAGCTCAGTGTAATAACAGCAAAAAGAGCAACATGCTGATATCAAAGAAACTTCTAAGGGGTCCCTGAAAGTCATAGGGTTTCAGTGTGTGAGGTGCTGTGTCAAGAAATAGGAACAGGACAATCCTGTGCTAAAGCAATGGCCACCTAAGTAGCTGCAGCACGGAAGGAAGAAGTCGCTTCCTTTTCAGACAGGCACGGCATTGCTAAAATGGTTTATGGTCACAAGAAGCAACGAGTTCTTGATCTTGGGGCTGAGCAGGGGTCTTCTGAATCCCAGTATTACACTTTTTTATAGAGACTTATTCTGAACTTCTCTAATAAAATTAATCAGAGCTGTCAATGATTGTGTGAAGATTTTTGTCCTATTTCAGTTAACTCAGGGCATTCTTTCCTGAGGATAATCTTTAGTGAATATAGCACTGCGTTCTTACAGCACTGTATTATGGTCCAGGGAACAAACTGAACGTATTGTTCAGTCTGAATTATATCATATTACTGTCAAGGATATTCCTTCTAAAAGCTGACACCTTTTAATTACCTCTGTGAGACTCTGGGAAAAATGGTATCCTGGGAAAAAAAAATGCTTGGCACCCACTTTGTTAGTTTTAGCTTGATGTTCCTTTCTAGCCATTCATATAAGGCTGAGTCATAGAAGAGAAGCCCGTAAGAGAATCACGAACAAGCTGTCTGGCTTGAGAAAATTGGGAGCCATTTAAAGTGCACATTGCCTCATCTCATAGTTAGTGGCAGGAGCTATTAGAGGCTCTGGAGAGTCTGAAACTAGGGAGGGCATTTTTCTACCTGAATAGTTCTGCAGATAGACTGAAGAAGGGACAAAAACAAGCTTCAGGAGAGAAAGAGACCTTCCCAGGCAGTGTTAGAATCAGATGTACCATCAGAATTGGATGCAATCATCCCTCACCTGCCCAGGGCATCTTTAAATCTCACTTGACAATCTTTTCCTTCTGTCTTTAGGCAACATTTTTCACCTCCACTGAGCTAGTTTGAAAGCTTTAATTCCATTCTGCCTGTTCTTCCAAGAACGTGGTGTGGCAAGTGGAAACTCATCTCCATATGGGAGAAGAAGAGGGAGGGGCATTGCATGTATATTAAAACATTTGCAGTTGTAAAGTGTTGGGTCATGAACAAAACCAGCACACCTCTGCAAGCAGTGTGGTGCCAGAGCTGTGCTGGCATGCGGGATGTCCCAGGAGGGTTGGCAGCAGCGCTTCGGGGGACGTGTGCAATGCCACATTGGTGGGCTTGCCAGGTTAGGGCTCTGGGCTTAGCAGAGATGCTCCAGGATTGAGGTGCTTTGGAGGAAGATGCACCCTGAGTGGTGTAAACTTGCCGGTGCAGGAAGCTGGTTCTCCCCTTGCCAGTGAGGCTGGCGTACGCCTGGAGGCAGCATTACAATCCCTTTTAAACCATTCATCCTCTGCGTGTGAGTGCTCCGATTTACCCGTGTTTGGTAAGGGACGCTCTTCCTTCCTTGGCCAAACCACTTGCAGCTCAGCATGGTAGAGGAAAGGTTTTGTTCCGCCCATGCCGTTTGGCAGCAGAGGCTGTGAAGCTTTGGTCCTGCTCTGGTTGCAGATGGTGACCGAGGACGCCATCCCCCTTGGCTGAAAAGTGGAAGGGAAGAGGTCAGGTCTGAGCAAAGCACCTTGTTCTGGCTCTGCGTGTTGATAAGGTACCAGAAAGGTTGTGCAAGCCCTATCAGAAGATGAGAATGTGCCTGAGGCCGTACGCTTAGTAAGCTCAGTGTAAAATGGGTACTCTCTGATGAGTAACACATGGGATAGTTTAAGCCTTGAAGGTTTCTAAGGTGTTTTGGGCCATCAGAGCTTGAAGGGGGTGAAACGCAGTAGATGTCCGAGGCAGGGACCATCAATGCTGCATTAGTATCAGGTGAAAATAGGAAGCAGAATATAGCCAGGGAACAGAAACAGAGAAAAGTGACGCTGGCAGCACTGACATTTCATGGAAACCGGGTCTCTGCTATCGCACTGATGCACATCGTAACGTCTTTAGCAAATACACAGGAGCAGCTAGGAGAGTGACTTGCTCCAATGTCTGGAGTCACAGTGCATTTCACTAGGAAACCTGTTTTTGGAGACCTTGCAACTCTAACCCTGAATCTATTACCTTAAGCCTAGATAAATGAGCCTGTGATTTGTGTTATGAGAAAGCTGATGTGCTGTGGGGGAGCAAGATGAATCCAGGGAAACTGGCAAACTTAGGATGCTTGGCTTCGGAGGAGTTATAAAGTGGGATGGGAAAGCTGGGGACGTGCTCAGAGAGCTCAAGCCAGGAGAGAGACCACCGCTGCGGCAAAGCATCTGCTACAGAGACCTCTTTGCCAACTGTGAGATTTTGGGAAGGAGCTGCTGGTGACCCAGAAAAGCACATTTCCTACTGCATGCAGGCAGCACCAGCATGCCTCCCTGTCCAGGTGTTCCTGCAGCATCTTCGCAAATACCTGCTGAGGGGTGCCTAAAGGGACAACCGGACCAGCGCGCCTCAGTTTCCCAACTGGAAGGATGGGATAACAGTGCTCATGACTTTTGCAAGGCACTTGATCCCTGTTCACAGGCAGTGCCAGGTCAGAGCAGACAACAGCTCTCATTCCCTTGATGGATTTGCCGCGTTATTTCACTTCCTGGCCCAATCTCTTATGCAGCGTGTCTGGTTGAGAAGATACAATATCCCTGGAGAGTGCAGTGGCTGGGAAGTTGGTGTTAGCTTTCTCTTGGCACAGCAGTCCTTTACTGATGGCTGTATTGGTCCTGCCTTACCATGGATACATGTTTCTCCTGAATGATGTTATCACAGATGAGGGTGAGAGCTGTCTGGTTTTTGAACGCAAGGGGACAATTCAGTCCTTTTGTGAGAGCTGATCAACTGCAGTAAATAAAGTTGCAGCTCGTGGGAGTAACAATTAAAGCCCATTATAACCTGCTTAACTAGTCAGGGACTGAAGTGCCTGGAAGAACTTGCTCTGTCCTTCCTGAGTGCTGTTTTGTTTTACCCGTTTGCCTGATTTGGCAAAAAGATTGTATTTTGGGGGGGGAGAGAGGGGGGGGTAGCTTGCAGTTCCTGATCTCACGACCAGGGCAGTGGTTCCCAGTTCCGGAATGACTGATATCATAGAAAAAAAAAAATTCCCAAGTGATCCTTTTGAATTAAATATTTTGATTCTCGGCACATGCAACACTTCATGTGTTGAGGACAGACTGCACATCATAAATCAAACCAAACTGTGTTTCAGACCAATCTCTGAATGGACCAAACTGCAACTCCAATCCTTTCAGTGGAGACACCTGGAAGAAGGATGAGTCGGTGTGACATATCCACGTGTGAACCTTCCTTGAGATGCTTGGTGGAGGTAATAGCGTAGGCTTCTTGCTGGCTCACGCCGAGAGGTTTGGAGAAGAGAAAATGGGGGCAGAGAGCCCATGTCTACGTGGAAAAGGCAGGGTCTGAGCTGCTGGGGCCTGTGAGTTGATGACTCACGGGCAGGATTTATGAGTGCTGAGTCAGGGAAACTGCCTGGCTGTCTGATTGCCCCCGCTGCAAGGCAGGAACACTCAAGAGCCACCTCAGCCCTTTTTTCTCTTTTTTTTCTAGAAGAATACACACATGACAGGGCTTATCTCCACTGATTATCACTCTGCTTTAAAGGACTAGAAGGGAAGAAAAACCATGCTCTTTTTCCTCCCTCTCTCTCTTTTTAGGAGGGCTGCTCATGGCCACGGTTTTTGCATGCCTTCCAGATATGATCAGAAGGGAATGGTAGCTTTTCCCAGGTCTTTAGTGCAGCTCAAGGCATTTGTTATTTGGCTTGCGTGGCTTCTTTGTATGTTGCGGTGTTTTTATTTGGGGCAGCGTTGGGACAGATGGTGTGTCAGTCATGGTCTGCAAAAGCCAAGGGGTCCCATTGGGGTCATGTGCTTATGGCATGGCCACAGCGTGCAAAGAGGAGCTGGGGTTTTCTGGGCCAAAGTACGTGTCCGTGGGCTGCAGGGTTAGCACACCCCATGGCTACTTGTCTGGGATTTTGGGATGCCTAGAAATCTTGCCCAAATGGGCAAAGTTCTCAGATGCCACAAGGACGGGACGTTCGGGAGGAGAAAGGGGACACGTCATGGGGAACTCCTCTACGAAGGACAAAGCTGCCCTTGAGGTCCTGGCTGAGGATGACCCAGGCCTTTTTTACAGCTGGGTCAGTGAGGGACAAACAGCCTTCAGCACGTGTCCAAGATGACGTTAGCCAATCTGTCCGTCCATGTCCCCCTGCCACCACACGCACAGACAGAGAAAGATAGACTTCACTTTGCTGTGCTCTCCAGCAAGCCAAGTCAAAAAGGGAAAGGTGTACTTAAGTGTTACACCACCCTGTTTGCAACAGTAAGACTGGCACTTATTTGCTCTCTGCTTCTGGGGAAGGGCCAACAGTTTTCAGGGAGGAAAATGCCATCAAACCAAACCTGAAATACATGTGTTGGAGATATAATATCTATTAAAAAATGGATGCTCTTGGCTGAGATGTCATTGTTTATTTTGCTATGGGGAGGTGTTCACTAGAGGTCTGGTTTGTGCAAGACTTCCCTTCCCTCTCTCTGGACTCAGTAGCACCTGTAACACACTCCAGCTGGCAAAGCTCTTGTCCTCCCTCCTCTCTATCACATAAGATGTCACCCTGCAAGAAGGAAAAGTTGCAGGACTGAAGCCGGGAAGTGGGTCTTGCAGCTGGCCCCTTGGCCTCCCTAGCCAAGGCAGAGCTGGCGGCCAACCAGAGAAGCACGGTGAGAAGATGGAGAGAGGAGAGGTTTGTGTTGCTGTGCAATGTGAGATGGGACAGGTCTGGCATCGCAGTGTTACTGGCTGGTCCCCAGTGTCACGACTTATGATCAGTGTCCTGCAGGCGAGACCACATGTCCCCTTAGCTACCCATGGGGGAAACCATGGCTGAGGTGGCAGGGTCATCCTTGCTGTCCCCACACCGATCCAGGAGCTCACCCGTGCTAACGCAGTCCCTTCTCTATGTGGTTTTAGCTCTGAGCTCGCAAACCCTGAGGCGTCTGTGACTCCAACAAAGAAGATGCTCAGATTTTTACCAACTTGGACCCAGCAGCCTCACGGCATGAGGGGTGAACCAGGGACATCCCCACAGGGCTAACTTACTCACAGAGCAAGGCTTCATTCAAGTGGCTTTGATTTTTGGCCGATTATGCCATGTGAGTCCCCTGCTAAGTATTATGTTGGAGGGAGCCAGCCTTAAGTTAAAAATAAATATCTTCAGTAATTAACAGACATGGTTGGGAAACTTCTGAGCACCATTCATTTCTCAGAGGCTTCAAAGCTTGAATTCCCAAACTGGGGCAGTTTTCTCCAACTTGCTTTTAGTTACACGTCCACTTTGCTTCTCCAGGGGGATTTGCTACTGTTTGCGTTGCAGTGACGTGGAGGTATTTATGGTCATAGACTTCTGCTTATCTGATCCCCCCCCGCCCTCCACACTCCTGGTATGGTGGCAGTCCTGAATGACTTTTCCTCCCTCTGCTTGTGCCCCTCCAGAGGAGGTAATATCCAAACACAACAAAAACCAGGTAGCTCTCCCAAAGAGCTTGTGGAGATGAATTTCTCATTTTCGTTGGGCTGCAGCAGAGGCACTGTACTGATTTATTCTCTTTTGGACAGAGCTTTCAAGAATAAAAATCCTTCTGGTGTTTACTATGGTGGAATAAAGCATTGCTGTGACCGTGTCGCCACTGTTAAGAAAATTTCAAATGGGACTCTGGCTGTTCTCTGAACGGCAGCCAGTATCTGAGTTACTATCCCACAGAGGTTTGTTGTTGGAAAATAACGTAATTGACTTTGTCCTGTTTCCAATTTCACCGAGAAACAAGTTGTAAGAGTATGCAGGGCACAGGGGCTGGCTGCTCCCGGAGTTTATTGATAATGATAAATGTAGTAATCAGTATGAGACCATACAGTACGTATCCTTGTACTTTCTTTCCCTGCCTGCAGGATGGCATCATCATGGGCTGGTGCTGCTGGTGCTGCCCAGTCCCACCGGGGAGCTGCGGCCGCTACAATGGAGGCACCGCTCCAACCGCACCGCTGCCCTGGAAAGCCATCGGCTCCTTCCCCCCAGGATCCCAGCCTGGCTTTTAGCCCAAATAGCTGACCTTTCATTAAAGATTACCTATTTTTACTGCTCCTCAGGATGGGAAGAAGAAAAGACCGAGGCTCGCAGAGGCAGGCCAAGCCAAGGTGGTGTTTATAGTGGGGACAGGGAAATTACTTAGGGCAAGTTTAAAAAATGAATCTTTTTTATTAAATTAAGGTAGTGCACAGTTGAGCCTGGACCTTATTCTGTTTGATCTGTTTGAAGCAGCACAGACCCTGGGGCCCAAGGGCTACTGCATAATGCTACACCTGGGCTAGTAAATTAGAAATGCCTAGGACCATTTCTGGGCTCTCAGACCACAAACACAGAAGGTCCTGTGTCCATTAACCCCCTTTAGGCTCTGAAACATGGCAGCCACATGCAGACTTTATGTTGGGAATGGCCTGTGCTAATCTGCAAACCATTCTGGAGAGCTGTTTTGGGACACTGCTGGCTGGCACAGGGCAGAAGTGCTGGAGGCAGTGCTGGTGATGATGCTGTCAGGTCCTGCCACCAGGAACATGCCCTGGCACCAGGTTACTTGTAGAGACATCACCCCAGCAGATGAGCCAGGCTAATATCCCATCCCTTGGTACCAGGGTAAATGAGGCACAGAGAGACGGGGTGACTTGGCAGAGGTCCTAAAGAAAGTCTGTATCAGAGCAGGGACCGGCGCTTCATCACCCTTTGTCATTCAGGTGGAGGACAGGCTTTGAAAGTTGCCTTTATCGGCTCCAAATTTTCTTTTTAGACCTCAGAGAGGCACTGGGTGTGCTTCCAGCTTGTGGATGCTCATCTGGCCATTTGGGCAGCCTGAAGTCCACACCTCAGTAGCTGCTGGCACAGCACAGAGCAGAGCCAAGCACTGAATCTCCCCTTTGCACCAACCCCACATCACGAGGATCTCCCTTTTCAGGGCAGCCTGTGGGCACTTGGGGCTAACTTGGGAAGAAACACCATTCTCAAGACAACACCAGGAGACTGTAACTTGATCACAACTTTCCTGTCTCCTTGGGCTGCCTCATGTCTCCATTTGCAAAGCAGAGGTTGTCATCTCGCCTTGTGTGTGCGGCTGCAAGGCGTCAGATATGACAGTGATATGCATCATACAGGCCATCTCTAGATTAACAAGTACTTGCTACATCTAGATTAGCAAGAGAGCAATAGGAGAGTATCAGGAGATTAAACAGACTGGTGCTGAGGGCTCAACATCTACACTATGTGCAGTTCACAGTCGTTACTCTAGGTTAGATTTATTCCAGTCACCTACACTGAAAATCCCCACCCTGCACACTGTCTGAGGCTGGCTGAAGCACCAGCTACTAACTCATTACCTTATATCCCTATGAGGGCTTGTAGCAGAGCTTCTGGTTTTGTTTCCACTGGAAAAAAAACATATCAAAGTTGTTCTGCAAACTGGACTACTATGGGATGGGGGAGGCCAAGCCAGGGAGCTGCTGTGGAACAGCATCACTGCTCCGAACCGAAATGCTAAGGCAGAGGTAGCCAGAAGCACCTCAGGCTTGATCTAAGGTTCAGCAGAAAGGTTCTCATTTACTGCAGTGCTCCTTCAGTCAAGCCTTTAGGGCTTGTCTGTACGCAAAAATTAATCTGGATTAAGATGAAGCAGGAATTTAAGGTAAAGTAACTCTTCTAGAATAACTTCACTTTGTAACAGTTTGGTTAGGAAGCGTCATATTACATCATATTTATGATGATGAAATGCATTTTCAAGAGAATGTCCTTGTGGTATTTTGTCACAATTACGCAGTGAACACTTAAAAACACACCCATTCCCTTCAGGATGAGAAACAGATTTGGAGTGCTTTTGGGGGCTGATTTGCCAGAGCAGCTTGAGGGGTTTCACCATTCCTCTCTTTTCCTTCACACTGAGAAAGTGCGTAAGATCCCACGTGCCCAGCAGGCCAGCTCCCCTGCCAGCAGGGTGTAATGGCTGGTGGAGCATCAGCCCAAAACGTTTACATGGTCATTCCTCAAAACCTGTCCCATACACACTAGCTCCAGCCCAGAAGCACTTCAGAGCATCAGTTCAGAGCTGTGTCCAAAAGAGTAAATCCCGCCTAAGCATGGCTCTGCATGGATCCAAATGCTCTCCCCAAGTGAGCTTGAATTACACCCTCCTGGAGTGCAGGCAGGTCCCCCTTTTCAATACCTGCACCTCTGCTTGCCCTGAGGGTCGCACATTAAGTGCAAAAGACCAAATGACTTGTTAAGTTGGACATCACTGAGTTGGAGTGATAAAAGCATAAGGCCTGGAAGGACCACAAGACCTCCTTAACTCACTGCGCGGAGGACAGGAATGGAGATGCCTTGATGATCGTGAGGCTTCCTCCTCCACTGAAACCAGTGTGAATGGGAACATTGCATTCAGGATTTTTTCTCCTACCTGAGCGGTTCTGCATGGCTTTATTTTCAGCCGGGTTTAAATGTCCTGTTAAATAGTTCTACCAATACACACCCTCTCCAAAAGAGTCTGTTTGCATTCAGCGCAAGTTAATTGTTCATAAGCAACAGTCCGTAAGCATAACAGTTTCCACATTTTTTTTTTCTCTCTTACTATTTATTCTGTGAGGTGTTAACATTGATTTCAGCTCACTCTTTGTTTTTATCAGTCTTGCACAAAGGCCAAACGAGGAGGCAAAAAGGAACCTCCCTTCTCTCCCATGAAATGGAGTCTACTATCAACCAGCCAAAGCAGAGGAACGAGCCCTTCATCATGGTATATATATAGCCTGGTTGGCAGAGTACATTTTCCTTAACATGCCTAATCCCACAAGTATGTGGTGGCTTGCTCTGTAGAAACCTCAGCTTTTCAGGTGCTAGAAAATATGCATGTTCCGTGCTACTTGATAGTTTGCTTACATCCGTCTCTCCTGGAGGCAAGCAATTGCTGACCCTCTCAGCTTTCTTTAAAAACTACTTGTCTTTCTGCCTCTCCTGGGAAGACTGAAACCTACTCTGAATACACCCCCCATGCAACACTGCAAGGAACAATAATGTACTCGTGATTTCTTGGTTTACATTTTTCTGCTGTAAATCCAGAAAATGAGACCTGAATTATTCTTTTCTGTTTGCTTTGACAGACATGCAGTCCTAACTTTTCAGTAGACTGGCTTATATATACTGAGCTTTCCCACAGCTTCCTTAGAAAAATGGGAAGGGCTGGTGAAGGCAGGTTTTGATAACGCAGCTTATCACAACCAGGGTATAAAAAGTTATCATTGCTTCCCTGGTGCAACCACCCTCAGATGTAGAGGTACACCAGTTGGCCTACTGGGCAGCAATGGGAATCGAATGAGGGACCTCCAAGTGGGTGGGAAAGATTTTTTCCCCATCCTAAAAGATTTTCTGAGGTTTAAAAAACGTAATTATTCTAGGATGAAGTGGAAGAACCAAACTACCACATTTTTGTAACCTACATGAAAGGGCTCACACAACGGCATCCCACTTAGCAAAACAATTACCTGCCCTGTGCGAGACCAGCTTCGAGCCCTTACACTGCCATTATCTCCTACGTCTCCAACGACCAGGCTGTAGGGTAATCTGCAGCCTCTCTCATCCCTTTCTGCTGGAGTTGTTCCACTCTGTATAAACACTACTCATTGATGCAGCTGTCGGGAGACTTCCCACATCCCAGGGGAGTGCTCTACCCACAAAATTATTGTCACCCTTGCTCTCGTCCAGTAAGTATTTAATTATTCTTACAAAGTGAAGTAATTTCAACTGGAGAAAACAAGAGGCACCCAGGTCAGAGTACCCCATAATTATCGCAGTAGGGAGCACTCTCCTAGGACATGAGATTTCCCAATCAGACGCTGAAGACACTGGGCTGTGGGGGTGGCTGGGGAGAGAAATGTTATTGTCTTCTCCTCCATTTTGTGAATGGTTCCTCAGACTCATGAGAGTTACACAGTTTGAGATATGTGTGTGTATGTTTCTGGAAATGCTGAAATGAAGTGCTTCAACATTTCCAAATTTTTTCATTTAATCCAAAAGCATTTGAGAATATGCATCATATTTGGCAAATAACTGTGGCCACCCTGAAACCACATTTTTAGCAAATAAATGATTCACTGCATAAATTTAGCTCATCTTAAATGTCTATTTATATCACAAGAACACACCCTGTCACTGTTGGGGCTTCACCATGTTGAGTACTACCCAGAGCTTACAGTCAGACGTGCTCTACCACAAACAGAGCCTGAGAGGGAAAAATAAAACCCTGCCTATTTTACAGGGAGCTTTTTGCAACAGCACAGATGTCAGCCTCACTGTCTCAGAAGAGCTGTGCCCTACCCTACAAACGTATCTCAGATACCTGACATCATTTTGGGACTGGGAAACAGAGCATCGCCTTGCCAATCTCCTCTCCGCCACCAACACAGCAAAGCCATCCATCCCTTTTGTAGTTCTCTTTCCCAGAAAAGAGTCATCTCCGAGAAATCTTTGCCTTACACCAGCAACATCCTGTGAACGCCGAATGGGTTAATCCCCTTTAGCCACCATCCCGGTAATGAAAGGTTTCACTCTTTGTCACCTAATGGTCTTGTGTCTAAAATACAAGCCTAGCTGCCTTCACTTGAAATGTTTTTAATCATTGTGGAATAAAAACCTAGCCTGGCTAGTGCCAACCAAAGAGATGTTTGTCTGCTCAGCAGATTTTATCAAAGCTTCCTTGATGTCTTTGCCTTTGTAATGCTAAGCACTTCACTGTTTGGCATATTTAAAGTAGGATGCGGTACATGTGAAGCATTTCACAGAGCGATGATGTATCGAGTGTTCTTTAGGAAGTAATGAAAGCAGCAGACTCATGATTTTTGAGCTTTTAATTACTTATTAAGTGGCATGACATAAAGGCTACGGGGGAGATTTTTTTGCAGCATCCAACTTATTGACTTTGAAGTCGGTGCCTAAATACCCTTTGTGCCTTTGAAACTTTCCGTCTGCTCACAGGGGAACGTGCTGCTGCTTTGGGCTTTGTTTCACGCTGACCACATTTGTTCAGAGGAGAGAAGCAGAGGATGAGAGTCTGCTCAGATACAGGTCTCTGCCTTCGACATGGTGGATAAAGATGAGGGACAGGCTAAATACGTGTCCTTTGACAAAAGCTACAGAGAGGGCCCTTAGCACAGAGCCTGGAGCAATGAGTTCTGACCTAGCCTTAAAAATGCCAGCACTACAGGGGGCAAATAACCATAGCAGCCCCCGGGGTGCTTTTAATGAGCTGAATCGCAGTCTGAGTCCAGCTCTCCATCACTCACAAGCCACTGCCACAACTGGTTTTAGCAGATGTCCCCTCTGACAGAAAGGGTCCAGCAGAGCACAGTGGTTGGCCCCGCCACCATCTCCTTCAGGTCTGGTGTGACCGCTGTGACAAGAATGCCATCCAAAGCTTCAGGAGCAATAAAGTCAGGAAAGGCCAAAAAGAAGAAAAGACCCTCACATTCGGGTTTTGGTTTTGGGGGTAGTTTAGGGAGTTTTTTTAAGCGTCTTCTGAAGGGAAAGACTTTCCTCCCACTTATTCTCATGATAAACCAGGAGACCATGGCCTCCTAGAAGGGTTTCCCTGTGGTGGTGAGGATGGAGCCAGATAAGGGTTTCTCCATGATGGTGAGAATGAAGCCAGGTCCTTCCCTCCCCACTGTCTGAACCACCACTCATTGTGTTCCACCTGGAATGTCCTTGTGAGCAGAGATCTGTTTGCTCAGTCGGTAGCTGACCCAGCAGTAAGTACTCCTTTTTTTTATGAGTCCTACTGATTCCAAGAAACCCTTGTGGATCATGAACCCAAGATGCTCGGTCTGACTCCAGAGGCTGCTAAATTGCTGGGGGTCATCTCAAAGCTGGAGCTACATACGTGGGGTGAAACTCACCCTGCAGCTGCCCAAGGCACACTTTCATCCTCTGGTCTCTAAAAAAGAGGTGTCATTCTGGCATCTCCAATCAGTATCAAATGCTCCTTTCCAATAAAAAGAAAAGGGGAAAAAAAAGAAGAAAAAGAAAGGATGGCTGGCTGCTGAAAAATTACCCTCCCCACTGATGGAGAAATGAAACGCCATATGTGCGATACGTGTATTTTTATCCTCACTGAAGGAAAAAGCAAAGCCACAATCAGTAAGTGACCAACACAAACATACAAGGACTCAAGTGCATTTCTACCCCCTGGAAAAGTTTTCTTTAATTAGGACAGACACACTGCTCAGTCAAAGCAACATCAATGTCCAGGCACACAATTTGATGAACCCACTTCCTATAATCTTTGCTGTTTGTTCAGATCTTTTGGAAAAAAAAAGAATGGGAAAGACTAAAACTCACTATCTTTAGAACAGATTTTTTTTTCTTTCTATCTTTTTTTTCCCCCAAAGAATTACAAATATCACTCTCCTGCTTCTTCAATTTTCTGAGTCTGCAAAACATTGCCATTTAACTGGATTTTTCTTAGTACTGGTAGGGTCTATGCAGGGTCACCCAGCCAGGCAGCTGCAAGGGGATTTGATTCAGGAGTAGAACGACTCAAGCTGCTTCCCAGTGTCACAAGCAGGACATGAAAGGGTTGTGTCCTGGTATTTCTCTGAAGCTTTATTAGGTCATATTATTTAGAAAATCTACTGCATAAAACAATAATTAGTTTTTTAAAAGTCCTGCAGTCTACACTGCTCATGATAGATTAATTTGCAGGCCTATTTTCGGTATAATTATTTTGCATTTATTACTGCAGGTCCAATAAAGAGCAGAGGTGGATCCTGTCTGAAGAAAAAAAATGAAGGCAAAGGGCTGAATATTAACATCCCCGTTTTACTACTGGGAACTAAACATCAAAGAGACTAAGGGCCATGTAAAAAAAATACATTTAAGTTCAACACAGAAACCCTGAAGACTCCATTTAGCAGAAACCCAAGCCCGAAGGTGCTGTGAGCACCTCGCTTTTAGATTTGCAATATCTTTGGGGCCCCAGAGTTGCTCCTGGATGCAGTCAGCTGGAAGTGGCACGGTGCCTAGGTCATGCTGAGGTCATGCCGAGCTCCGTCAGCATCCAGAAATGAGCCATTCCTCTGACTAACACCCCAGAGGGATCCTACCCACTCAGTGCTCCATACACCCACACAGACGGGATCAGCCTGCCTGCAAAATGGGGCACTAAACACCCCCTTTGTCTTAAATCTTCTCGTGGCATAAAGCTGGAAATCCCAGGAGGTGGGAAGGGGGTGTTTGATGTGCTCCACAGCCTGAGGACAACCTCAACTCTCTCCATCCCACAAANGGGGGAGGGGGGGCACTGCTCACCCACCTTTTGAAACTGGGATGTTGCACATTAAAGAAGTGAAGTGCAATTAGGTGTAAGGGAGCAAAAAGGTGGAAGCTCTTTGGCCCTTCTGCCAGAGCTACCTGCACTTCTGGGAGAGCTTCCTTTCTAACAGGGGTTTCAGGATCTCTTCTGTAGTACCAGTCTCTAAAGATTAGGTGCCACAATGCCTTACGTTGAAATATGGAGGTTCCTTTATCAGACTGAGCCCTAAACAGTTTGTCTTGCTGTCAGAAGTTGGTGGTAAATTAGGAACACAACCGTGAGCTCTTAAACTCACAGCTCATGTGGGGGAATTTCTGCAAATTTGAACGACGAATTTGTCCTCCCTCGCTCTGAGTCCGCATCCACTAACGTCCCTTTTCTGTCACTGCATCACACTATTGGGCTTTTTGGGGTCATTCTCTCTCCCTGGGACTTTCTTGAGAGCACATATTTAGTGGTGTCTTTTTTTTTTCTTGAGGAAAAAGCAATGAGAATTTCCCCCAAAAAGCCTGAAGGAGAAGTTGGCCTCAGCACACATCCGAGCCGTTCGCTGCCATGCCTGTCACGCTGCAGATCACGATGTGCAAGGTGAAAACCACACAACATGGTGACACGAGCTGACCTCCGCTGGAAACAAGCAGGGGCGGTGGGAAATGTTGCAAGCGACTTTACAACACACGCTTTTCACCTCTGCAAGGAGCAGTTCAAAACCACTCCAGGAAAGCCAGGAGAGGAGCTGAATTTTTATCTCATCCTCAAAATCTGAAGGCTTTATGTCTCCTTTAATGCACGCACATAATTCATGCTAACAGGATGTATCGTGAAACACTTAGGGCCCAAATTGTACTCTAGTCATGCCCAATTTTCATCCATGGTAGCTCACCTGGAGTCACTCCAGATCGACATCAGTGTAGCTAAGAGCAGGATCTGATCCTTCATCTCTTCCAATGAAATAAGATCAGGGGGTTTAGACACTGGTGGGCTATCTTCTTACTCAGCTCTATTACACCAACACAAAGGCTGAGGGATCCTGTCTATAAAAGAATAGAATTTAAAAAAAAAAATAATGTTGTTTTTTAAAAGAGTATATGGTTTAGTGGGTGTCAACTGAGAGCAGCTTGCCTTCACTCCTCAGCCAGGCCAACTGCCACATGACAAATGAGTATAAAGGAGTGGGATTGCTTTGTGTTATCCATTACAGGAGGCTAAAGCTCATCACCAGCTTTCTGCACTCCAGTCACCTCCACTAAAACTGGTAAACCAGAAGTGTGCAGCCTACGCGTATGGAAGAGCGTGTGCAGGAGGGGAGGTGAACTTGGCATCGTGTTCACTGTGTATTTAAAGAATTGCAGAGACTCCAGAGTAGTTCCCCATGTGGACACACACATATGTTCACACTCCCACTTATTTTAGTGTCTCTGAAATGAGAGTCTTTTTTTTTTTTCTTTTTAGTTGATTTCTCTTTGGAGGCATTTTAAATTGAACGGTAAGGAAGTGACTACGATTCCAGAGAAATGGACCGATATCCTAATGCTTCCTTTAGATGGCTGTATCCAGGCAGCATCATTCAAGCTAGTCACCCCCACTCAACTAGTTATTAAAGACTAGCCCATTGAGGTCTGGAGCGCAATTCATCTCCTCCTACAACAGATGCCTAAAATACAGCAGAGGAACTGCACCCCAACGTGCCTATTCCTCTCTATTGACCCTAAGGGTGTCTCAGATGCTGATATATGCATTTGTGCAGATGATTCATAATTCAAGTGCCCACACAGGCAGAGATGATGTGCAGATCTATAGGGTCTCTCAGCAAAGGCTAAGGTATTGGGAAGCCCCTCCCAAGATGGCTTGTATAGCTACCCAGCTTAGCCTACGGTTTCTTCCCACCCCATGGTCTATTGGAACAATCACTTCCATTACTTGGTTGCAAAATATAAGGAAGCCTTACTAGCCCTATTCAGGGGCTTTGTGTTCACACCTTGGATTGCTGTGGTGTAACTTCCCATGCAGACAAGCTTTGCATGTTGCATCCAAACTTTCACACATCTGCCTCTGAAGAGCCTTCCCTGGTTTTCCTTTGGTAAAGACAAGAAAAGAAGGGTTCAGATGAAGAAGAATTCAGTTCATGGGATCTGGAAGTTCCCCCTAGTACATGTGCACATGCAGCCAAAGAATTCACAATTCACGTGAGCAACACCCGGACATAAGATTACCCGATGTGGGTGAGCATCTGTAATCCACCACGCTCACCCACAAAGAAGGTATCTTTTATTATCCCATCTAGAGGCTTTTAGCTTCAATGGGCTGTGGTTTTTACATCTAGAGGTCTCTGCCCTGGTTGCCTTGATTCTAGGCAAGGTGAAGCCCTGATGGGGCAGAGGTAAGTCTTTTAAGGCTTTGCCCCTGAGAATGAGTATCTGCAGCCAGGGGGACAGCTCAGTTTGCAGGAGCAGATATTTGCAGAAGGGTAACTCAGTGGCATCTAAGAACTATTAAATCATTATTTACATGGCAGCTTTTAAAAGAGGATTTCTGAATGCTCCATAGACATTAACTAAGCCTTCCTATCTGTGCAGGCTTAGCTGCGTGAGTAAAGTGAGCAGCTTCAGAGCAGGTGACGAGGCAGCAGCCAGGACAGGGACAAGCCTCCTGACTCCTACCCCGCACTGCTAACCACAAAGCATCCCCTCCCCTTTGTCAGGAAGGCTAATCCTGTAATGTGACTCTTGAGCAACGTTTAGGAGCCAGAGCCTAAATAAAACTTCATTCCAAAATAGCGCGTATGAAAATGAAGATAAGGCTCAACAAGTTGTAACAGATGCCTGTTAATTAGTCACTGCAAGGCGTTTTCAAATGCGAGCTGTGTTTCGATGCGTGAGCCATCCACAAAAGCTGCTGTCCCCTCTCTTCTCCAAACATGATTAAGGAGAAAGGGCAAGCCTGGAGACCCTTATTTCACTTAAACTCCTGGTCTAGCCGCAGCAAGGCGAGCCCTGCTTGCTTTCTGACACTCGGCCCGGCATTAAAAACGCAAGAATTTGGGTTGCAGACTTGCACACAAATCCCAGCATCAGACAGTTCTGTGGGTGCAGCGTAACCTCAGGAAAAATCAGCCAGGACTAATGCGCTCTTATATAAGCACAGACAACACATACCAGTATCATTTTATTATTTTTGTCTTGATACTTGTATTTTATCTTCATTTATATCACATTTTTCTGAACCCAGTAGTAAACAGTTTCTCCCTCTTTCATAACCCTTAATGATACAGGTTGGTTTTTTCTCAACTCTTCAAGATTACCATTTAAATTAACTGTATAAATCAGGCCCTGGCCTCTATTACACGGGAAAACAATTGGGTTCTGTTTAACTTAGGAATCTGCAGTGTTTATAGATAGACAACCCCGAAGGTAAGTTACTAAACTAGTTTCTAGTTGCATTGATCTGTTGCCAGAATACATAAATTATTAACTGAGAAGTAACTCCGGAGAGTGTTGTGTATTTAAGTTCATATTTGGTAGGGCTGGGGATATGTGGCTTGGCCATAAGTAGACACTAGAAATATTAATCACTTTCAAGTAGAATTCTGTATTTTAATTGCTGAGAGGAGACTTCTGTCTTTCAGCGACTGACTAAGAAACCCTTCCCTTGCTTTGTTTAAGCCACCGCAGTGCAAGCCTACGGGAAAACTCCCACTGATTTCCCTGAGGACTCCGGCGTTAAGTCCATGGGAGTTTGACCAGTTATTTCGGCTGATCAGAGAGTCCAGATTCCTCTGCCATGTAAATCTACCTCCTTTGAACTCCAGCTACTCAAAATTTAGTGTGCTGTCACCGGAGCACGACGTGGAGAGTGAGATAATAACGTTTTCCTCCCTAAACGACGCAAGGCACTCAAAATACTTGACAGTGCCAAGGTCCAGGTGAGGAACACTCTTTTCTGCTCTTTTGTGTTAACCGGGAGGTTGATCTGAGGTTAGCTGCCCTTCAAAGCATGGAGGGTCACAGAAAAATTTAAATTAGTTTCCTGGCTGCGTTTTTGAGGACTGAGACAGTCCTTCCTTGAAAATTATGGGATGTCACCTGGGCACAGCACGGGCCGCTCGGGCAGTCCATGCTGAGAAAACACATCTGCTCTTTATCTTCAAACTGTCTTTAATTTCCTAGGTGGGGTGTCAGGGTAGCACTTTGATCCTTTGTCTTGAGGTTAAATAGGACAATATATGGCATCCTGGCTGCTCCGATGGGCTAGCCCGACTGTAAGGGATGGGGTTGCAAGGAATGCAAGCTGTCTGCATGCCACTCAGTCCCTGGGTGGATTTAACACTAATTCCACTCTGCCTCTCCCGCCTCCTTGGAATAAATTTCTTCCCAGCTGAACTGCACTGCAGCCAGCAGCTCAGAGAGAAGGGAGACGACAGCCTGCGCAGGCTTGGTCCCAGCTGGGCAGGTATCACTCCGTACTTCGCCTCGTCCTGGAAGACCACAGCAATTTAACTTTGTCTCCATGGCATGAGATGTCGACCCACTTTTCGCGCAGCAGTGAGAAGTCCAAGTGTGTTGGGTGTCACCAAAAGGAAATTGCCTTGCAGAAACGACCAGGAGCCCAAGCAAGGTCACCCTTGCAAGAGTGAGCAAGCCAGCAGCCAGTGCGGGAGCCATGAGGTGCTCCATCCCTCTGCTTGCAGCAGGTCCATCACAGAACAGGTCAGGGCAAGAGTGGGAGAGCCATTTGCACGGAGAGCAAGTCAGATTTAAATAGCTACATCCAGGAACGTCTTGTCCAGGCGCCTACGTATGGCATCCCTGCTGTGTGAGAAGGGTGTTCACCGTTTGTATAATCTTCGCCCACGCCAGATGAAAAGTACCTTTTTGGCTGTACAGGTGCCACGAATACTTTCGCAAAACCCTGTGGTTCTTTGTAATTTGGCGTAAGCTTTAAAATCATTAGGACTCTTTTTTTTTTTCTACCTCAAAATCATGAGGAGCTAAAGAATGAAAACCATTACCCTTATTTGCACAGTACCTAATGCTTCACCGTCCTCATGTGTATGGATCCTCACTGCATCTGGAGGCTGGTGCTGTCATTTAGCAATGTGGAGATGGGGAGTGGATTTCAAGTGGATTTAAGCACTTAAATATCTTTAAGCAATAGGGACGTACAGATTTGCCAGCTACCACACAGGAAGTCCACGGAAATGCAAGGAAGGGAGCCCAGTTCTCTAAAGATGTGTGACAGCTACCAGGCAAGCTTTTCCTCACAAGTGGTAAGATTGCCAAATTTTGCGGAGCTGAGTGCTGCAGGCATTCCTTTTGGTTGTCCTGGCCATCCTGTGTCCTCTGCTCATAGTGTCTTCTCCAGGGAGGCCCAATCTTTTGAGGAGTAGCATGGGGTTGCTCTGAGAATAACAAGGGAAAGATCTTTCTTGTATTAAGGAGCTGTGGTTGCTGCCTGCCAGAAATTGAAATAAAAAAGGATCTGGACATTTCAGAAATTCAAAGGTTCTGCTTTGCAACTCTTGAAGGCCCACAAACTTAATTTGATCTGGACATTTTTATGCTATCCTCAAAACTGTAATGGTGTGGGTGACATCCATACTGAAGTATTATACCAGGCTTTTGTGTTTGACTTCTGTTCCTCAGCAGCATTATCAGGGTAAAGTGGAAAGTTTTGTGGTTACGGTTTCGAGTATGTTGGTAGACACCCACTTTGCCTCTGTGACCTTCTGCAAGCCACATCATCTCTCTGCTGCTGTTCTCCCCCATAAAACAAAGGCAAAAAACCCCTTCCCTGCCCCAGGAACAGCTTCTGAGGACAAATGCTGTTGGTATTTGAGAGGTTCAGATGCTACCAAAATGGGGAACAATCTAAATGATAAGCTGCTGTGACCCCTTGGTTGCACGAAGATGGAGCGGCAGAGCTTGATCCAGCCGTG
Organism: Fregata magnificens; assembly: GCA_013389945.1. NCBI lineage: Eukaryota > Metazoa > Chordata > Aves > Suliformes > Fregatidae > Fregata > Fregata magnificens. Next base: position 143,081 of record WAAD01017959.1, on the reverse strand, counting down.
AAGCTGTACCAGTCCTGGCTGGAGACAAAAATGAGACAAAACCTGAGTATTGTGACAATTTCTATATTGATCCTACTGTTTGTTGTCCTAAAGCGCAACCGCAGAAATGCAGTTAAATGCCATATCCGGAGAGCTTTTGCCTTAGTGAGAGAGCAGTGATCTTCAGAGATAAGGGGCAAGACAAACACTGCACTCTTGTGAACTGCCTCTGTAGACAACTGTTCTTCAGCTCATAAGCTATTAATTACCAGATGTTAGAATTTATTTATTTTTTCTGAAAGAATTCTGATAGCGTAGAGTCTCTAAAAAAAAAAAAAAAAAAAGACTGCTCTTTTAAAAATTCCTCTTCTCTCTCCAGTTCTTTAAATGCTGCTGGATCGCTGAGCTGTGAAACACGATGTCTTTTTAAGAGTTCCAAGATTTTTGCCCAGAAGGAAGAAAACACTGTTCAGGTTTGTCTCTTGAGGATTTGATGATCACATTGTAAATTTCTCCTGAGAAATGAAATACCAGTCAATCGGTAATATTCCATCTAAAGCTGTTTTTCCCTCTCTTTTCTTCCTCAGAGGCCCAGCCTCTCTCTTCAAACCTCTTGGATTTTCTGTGTAACGGGAGGATGCAGAGACGCAGGGTGATGTGCCCTTCACAAACCGATTCGACACACTCAAATGTTATTCCTGCTCCAGCTTAAATCTTCCTGCTTGACCTAAACCCCTCTGCACCCTCAAAACAACTGTGTTCGGTGTGCTCAAAAGCCAGAGTAATTGAAATAAGGAAATGTTCCTATGTAGCTGGTGTGTGATAGTCCAAACATCTGTGCTCCTGCATCCCAGTGCACTTCAGAGGGCTTCAGATTCTTACCGGAGGGACACAGATACTGGAGGACAAATTATTTCCATTTTCTCCTTCCTCTCTGTGAGGCGTGTGAAACCAGCCTGCCTCTTTGCTCAGAGAAGCCTACGTGGAAACCTGCAAAAGGATGAGATGAAGGGGCAAAATGTTGTTATTTTTTAAAGATCAGCCACCAGTTGAGCAGCTCAGCCTCATTCCTGGACCCAGCCAGAGCAATAACAATCCTTTTTTCTCTGCTGTGGTTTTTTCCCAGAGGCACACATGGAACAGAGGGAAAGCCCATCTGCGGGGTGGAAGCACTCATGAGGCTATGGCCAAAATCGGTGTATCAGTGGTGTCCTCCACACTTTCTCCACCTAAACCCTTCTTTTAGAGAACACTCTTTGGGGTTAGAGCTCCTAATTCTGGTACTGGCTTTTCTGGGAGACCATGAGCCACATCTTTAACCACCCTGCACCCAATTTTCCTCATAAATACTACAAAATAAGGAGGAAGGATTTATTATTTGCAAGAGCATCAGTACCCTTGAGCTGAGGTCTCTCCCGACAGTTAAGGATTTATGCATTTTACTTTTTTCTAATCACCACTGGCGTGTGACTCTCAGCCCTTCGGTGTCCAGGTACCTTCTTTGAAAAAAAAGCACAAAACTCCCTTGTTATCTGGTTCCTGCCTTGCAGCGCAAATCAGATTCACGGGAAGCCAAGCCATGCCCTACTTGACCTGACGGTGTTTTAAAGTCACATCTCACCCTGTTTGCTTGTCTTCCTGCTAGCCAGGGGTTATTTCCACATGCAAACAGGCTGACCTGGCTGCTCTCAGGAGCCGCACAAGAAAACACCATGGAAATGGTGGAAATTACATGAGTGCTTGAAACCCTGCATTGAGATAGATGCGATCCCCTCTATCCAGATCACCAGTGCTGGTGTGTGTTTTTTGGGCAGCAAAATGGTCGGATCCAAAGTAGAGGGGGACCCATGCCCTCTCCTCACACTCACATGCCTGCTGCGCTTCAGTTTGCAAAGCAGCAGAGACGAGTGGTTTTGGTATCTTTGGGCTGATCTCTTTGTTCTCCATGTTTCGTGCTGCCTTGTTAGTCACGAACACTGTGGGCACAGGCAGCAGCAGTGGTGGCTCCCCGCTCCAGGCTTCCCACCATCTGATGGGGCTCAGGGCAGACCTTCCCAGGGTCTCCTTCAGCCCTCGGGGATTTGGTTTCCTTCTCCTACCCTGTGAGCCAACGTGCCCAATCCCACAACAGATCTTGTACAATATTCCTTTAGAAAACACAGGGCATCAGTGCTGTATCGCACTCTTACTCCTCTAAATAACCCATTTCTGCATATGGGTACCTGGACCTCAAAGGACCTGTTGAATGTGAACGTGAGACACAACACATTGGACATCATCTCCTGACTGCTGGCTCTGTCTACACCTTAACAGAGAAAAATAAAAGACACTTTATAATATAGTTGGAGATGGGCCCAAGCCACAAATTCAAATATGAATGAAGACAGAAGGTGTTTGGCTCCAGGGTTTTTGTTCTAGTCCTTCAATAAAGCAACTTAATTTACAGTGTGCTTGGCCCAGAGGAGCTCGTGAGAAGGAATGGAAATCCTCCACCAGAAGTTATAGGTTTCATACGGAAATCTGTGCATGAGAGTCCTACAGCTTTTGCTATGAAGACATTGGGCCAAATCATCAGCACAGAGCCTTGTCATTTAAATCACTGCTGCAACATACTTTCACTTGGCATTGGCACACACTGTCTCAGTACACCTACATAACTGTTTTATAAATATAGTTTGTCCTGGCAGGTTGCAATCCCGAAGGAGAAATTAATAATAAGCCACATATACGTACAAGCCATGTTCAGAATTGCATAACAGTTTGAGAGATGAACAATCCATGTAAAGTTGTGCAAAACTATTTTGTTTCAGGTCCTCCATCAATGGGCACATTCTCATTTTGTGCTGTTAATGTGTGCTGGATTTAGTGTTGCTTGGATGGGATGTGACTCACGGTAAAACAGGCAGATGCTGCCCAACCTAGAAGCATCCCATTTAGTGCATTGAAAAGGTACCGAATTAGCTATTTCCTCAGAGAGATTTGAACAGTCTTTTTGCATGAAACGTGCTTCAGGGTGCAGGGTGTATTCTCTGTCTCAATCTTCTCATTTCTTCATCTTCATGGCATGGGCATAATTCTTTTTATGGTTCTGCCATGGTTTCTACAGGCAATAAGCATCATCATGTCTAAACAATAGCATTACCTTCTTCTCTTGTTTCCTCTGTAGCCTAACGAAGCCAGGAGCTCTCCTTCTTTTGGCAAAGCCCATTTTCCTCCTTTCTACTCCCAACCCACTTGAAGGGAAAGGGATTAAGATGGAGACGGTTGCACGGGCTGCAGGCCTGGCTGTTTGGCGAGAAGAGATGGGGCGGCTGCAAAGTTCCCACAAAATGGAGGCTCCCTCCAGCCAGGGCTGATGACAGCTTCTGCTTGGCACCCCTCCATATGCAAGGCCCTGGGGGTGGAAAGGTAGCAACAGCTGAAAGCAGCTTCAGTCTCCTCTGCCAGGGCAAGAAAGGAGATTGAACGAGGCCTGGAGAGAGACAAGGCTTTAGCCAAGGGCTTCAGAGTCGGTGAGGGTCTTTCTGCAAAGAGTTTTTTAGGTATTGCTGGTAGAAGAGCCCCATGCTCCCATGGCCTCACACTTTGCACATTTTCCTGACTGTATCTAGCAGCCTTCTTTCTGAGATGTTGGGAGCTGAAGCAACCTATTTAGGAACTACCTGAGGAGCAGGGACATGAGATGTGGTCCCCTCAGTCTTCACACCCAACCGACTACCTGGACTGCTCCTCCTTCTTCTGCTGGGCTAGCCTTTCTGCCTCCACACTGTGCTGCTGGCAGGGTCTCTAAATGGTCCCCATGGTCGCACCAACCAACTTGAGCCCTGGTCTTAATCAATTTTATGACATTCTCTTTCCACATTGTCCTGGGCCAGAGCCATGAGCTTGACTCAGGATGGGCGTCAGGTTCCCTGCATCTCTCTAACACTTGGGGATGAGTCTCCTTTGAACTTTTTGAACCTGCCCAATGAATGGTTGGAGAAGCCAGCCCATGCTTGCTGGCAAGCAGTTTGTTTCAGAGCCCTGTTGGGTACATGCCTCCTGCCTGGATCTTCTCGCCAAGGGAAAACAGGAGACCAAACTCACTCGTGCTTCTTGCACTTGATTACAAATAGGAATCAGACTGAGAAATGGATGTACAGTGAGGTCTGTGCCTGGAACACCCCAAAATCACACACTCTGAATAATCAGAGCTCTCTTTACCACCGAGAAAAAAGAAAAATCACATATTGGCTAAAAGCCGAGTCACGACGTTGGCAGCCTGTTGCTACTGATGGCAAACGAGCCCGTTTCCTGGCTGGCAATAACCGGCTGTGTTCACATCCAGAAAGCCAATCTCGCACCCGTGAATCGGAGCAAGGGTGCAGGCAGTGCCCAGCAGGCTAAGAACAGCAAAGCACGGGACTGTGATCTCACTTACACCATGGCAAACCCAAGTTATTTAAGTGGATTTCTTCCAAGTTTTTACCAATATAACAAAAATCATAATCTAGCCTCTAGTAGTTGCTCGGTTCCAGGGCCATGGGAATATTTTCTGCTTGCTGCTGGGTGAACCATCCTCGCTGTGCCTCTAATTGGGATTTTTTTTCCCTCACAGCAGCGCTCAGGAGAGGGTGGTAGACATAAAAGAAAAAAAAAAATCACAGCCGTTACCAAAAAGCCAGCTCTTTTCCACGATTTTTATCGCGGGCAGACAGCTAACCCACACAGCTGGGTGCTGTTGTCTGCCCAGCCCGGGGAAGGGCTGATCTGGGCAAGGTGCCTACCTGTGCTAGCCATCTAGGGGAGCACAGCAGCCAGGGCAAGACAGTGCGGGCTGCGGCAGGGCCTGGCAAGCGGCAGCCTCCAGAGAGCTCATGCAGCAGTTGCTAGCACATTTCTCAGCCAATTCTGTGGCTCCCTGTGCCAGCTGGAGGAAGCCGGCCTCGGTACCCAGGGCATGGAGCTGCGGCATCAAGGCTGCACAGCGGGATGTTAGGCATAGTGCGGCGGGCAGCATTAGTGGGAGGTGTGTGCTCCTTGCCCAGGGCGTAAAACTGCACTAACCCTGTCGGCACTCCTCTTCTGCAGTGTTTGGGTGCACAGGGTGCCTGGCCCCAGCACCTCCAACCCTTGAGCTGTTCTTCCTATCACCCATCATCCAGTGCTGTGCCTTCGCAGCGCAAAGGCTGGAGCTTTAGTGCAGGTAAAACCTTCCCTGGGGGTTTTCCATTAGCATTCAGCCCTGGACATGCTCAAAACACACCATGGCTGGCTGTCACTGAAGCTGGGGTGTCCAAGCCCCTCTTCCTGCTCTCTCTGAGCTGGAGGGGCTAGGCTCAGACCCACGTGCTGACTCTAGGAATACAGCTGGTTGTGCTTCGCCTTGCTGCAGGCTGTTCCCTGTCCTCCTGGGACTCAGTGTTCCTGCTAGTGGCAAATCTCCTCTTTGCCTTTGGTGCCAGGCAAATCTGCCCTTGGGGCCTGCTTGGGCAAGTGGTTCCAGAGCCACCTCCTCCAGAGGCTTCCTCCCAGTTATTTTGCTAGCACAGCGCATGTGTGCACTGGGGCAGGTTGAGTAGCTGTAGGGCAGTCCCCAAAGCCAGTTGAAATGCCATGGTTTGCAACAGGATTGGGATCCTCAAGAGGGAAATGACCTTCCATGACATTGGCCAACAAACCTAGAGCAAACTGCATCCCTTCGTGCTAGACATCTTCCACTTCAGGCTGAAGGAAACTTCTGATGACAAAACCAAAGGCAGACACTGTGGTAATCAGCTCTGCAACGCGCTGCTCTGGAGGGACGTGAAATAATCTAGGAAGACCCCAAATGTAAGTCACCCACCTCAATACCCCCTATGCTCTCTGTCCTGCGCAGCATCACTGAGACGGGAACCGAGGGTCCTTCCACAGAAGCAGCTCAACACAATTTGCAGAGCAGGGAAGCGGTTGCGAAAGACAGTTTGGGAAGAATAAAAACTCAGTTGGAAATTTCACTACCAATATCTGTGACGCAGAGTCGAAGGCTCATGCCAGGCCATTGGGATTTGGCAAGAAAAGGTCCTGACCGCTCCCTCATGAGAGCGGTGGGGACCTCAGCTGGTTTCGCTCCCAAGGCGTGACACCAGTCATCTTGAACGATACCCAGTTTCCATGTGTCTTTGCTCATGTTTGCAGACTTTTGAGAGTTGCATAATTTCCCCTTCCGCCGTCACGCTGGAGAGGGTGGACACTAGCACTCTTCCCAGCCCCAGGGTCAGATTGCTCAGCCTTTGAAGATATTTCCTTGGAGTCCTTGATCCTGAATTTCTTGGCCTCTTTGAAGTTTCCCCTTGATGTTAGTGCGTATCTGGGTGACTCAGTTCCCTCCCTCTCTGAGCGAGATCAGATCTTGTTTGCCAACTTTGTCTTACATCCCCCTGCTTAGATAACTGCCAGATATGCAGTCTCGGGCCACCGAGTTCAAGGGCTCTGAATTTCTGGGGGTCTCTGCATGTACCAGCATTGTCTTGTTCCTTCTTGTTGGTAGCACATTTCTCTGGCATGGGGGTCTTTGAGGCATCCCTGCTTTCTGGAGGTGAAATCCTACAGCCCAGTTTCATAGGTCCTGGGATTCTCATCACCCTCGAAAATGGGGTGTTTTACCCTCATTTGCTCCCAGTTTTGCTGTGTGGGGCAGAAATGAGGTTGAAAGAGCCGAAACACCTCCCCCAGGTTCTTAAGAAAAGTCCCTTTGACCTTTTTTTTTCATCCTTCAGGAATTTCTCTTTTGCTCACATCTCTTCTGGAGAACTTTTCCAGCTGCAGTTGTCTCCTGAGGACTGTCGTGGTTACCTTCAATAGCAGGAATCAGCTTTGAACACTTCACATTGCCCAAGGCTTGCACGAGCCATGCATTGGGCTTTGATGTCCAACCCGCAGCCGCAGCGAGTGTGCAGCCTTACAGCAAACCTCACTGCCACACAGGGCCAGATTCAGACACAGAAATAGTGGGGACATGCCCTTATCTAACAGCCATTGATTTCCTTTAATCTGGGAAGGAATTTGCTGCAGGTCACAGAAAGCCAGTTGATAAAACCAGGTTCCTCGCTGTGTCCCAGCCCTGCAGCGCCGGCCTCTCGGGCATGTTTTTCACTAACATACATATTCGTGCACTTCTGGCCAAGGAAACTGGTCCCTCATCTTCCTCTCCCTACACCCACCGACCTCTGAAACCTGGAACCCTTTGGAAAGAGTAAGGATTTAAATGCTAAAAGCCAGAGGGCAGAAACCAGAGCCTGTCCCTAGCTCCTCTGGCACTGCTGTAATTAAGTGCTGTGGAGTGAGAAGGATGAGATGGGGAAACCCAAGATAAACAGGCTCGTATTAGCACTGGTATCCCGAGCCAGCGATGACTCTGCTCCTCTGCGAGAATAAACCCCCTGAGCCGGCGAGCCGGACTGCTTGCAGAGCTACAACAAAGGATTCGAACTTGTTTCCTCTTGGAACAGGATGAAGCGAACCATCCGCAACCTCATCCATCGGGCAGGTTTTCGGCCCCCCTCTTCCCCCTCCATCCAGAGCAGCTCTGCTTCTCATCCACATCCACCCTCCCCTTTGAAAGCAAAGCTTCCTGCTCCGGGCTATTTCTGACCTCCTGAGCCAGGCTGCCAAGCTCCCAAGGACAAGCTCGCCAAGGCTGGCTGCTGGGGCAGGGCAGGGGGCTGCAGAGCCTGGGATGCCTGGGGGCACGCTCCAGAGGCTGCAGCTCTTTTCTCGTTGAAACAAGGCAAGATGCTTCCCTGGTCAGTCGGGTCCAAGCGGACGATGCTTCACCCACATCCCAAGAGTCAAACAAGAAATTGTCGCTGTTTGGCTCCTGTTTTCAGACATTCTGGTATTTCTGCACATGCATTTATTCCCTCCTATTCACACGGATGTATAACTAGGCAGCAGCTGTAATGTAATACCAGAGTCCTGTATATAACTCTGAAAACACCACTGGAGCAGGCCTATTATCGTGAGACCAATCTGAGCAGGAAATATTATCATTACCAGGGGGCATTATTTTTTCCAATCACACTTCATATCAGTTGTCATCAAACCCTGTGTTTTATATAGTGTTACAATAGCCACAGTTGCCATGAATTGTCTCTGGATGGACTGTAAGTATTAAAAACAAAATAAGAAGCATATGTTGGAATGTCTGAAACTAGCAGACGAAACTCAAGGCTTTGACAACGTTACGGGTTTTTTGGAAGGAGCCAGATTTTAGCAATAACATTCCACTTTTGTTAGTCTACCCACCAGCATCTAACTTGCCCTATAACATCTCACTCGAGTTTACAATTTCCTTCACCTCCTGTTCCTCTCTAATATAAACTCTCTGGCTTTTCTCGACCATGTGGCTTGGAAGAGGAATAGCCGAGGCTCCAGCCTCTCAGGTGCCAAGTGGAAATCTTCCTTCACAGCAGACGGGCAAGAACAAATGTACGACCTAAGGAAAGTGCTTATCCATAGCTCTTTTTTTTTTTCTCCTCCTGCTCAAGCTGTAGCAAAATGTCAAAGGCATGATGCACACATTCCTTTGAAGCCATTCCATCGCCTGATGATCCATTTTACTTACGAAAGGAATGTACGCTCAGTGCTGTGATTTTTGTTGGAGGCCTCAACAGCAATGTAATAACTGCAAGGAACACTGCCAGGTTTCCCCCTTCCTTACGCATTCCAAAACTTCCATCCAGTGAGCAATAAATAGCAAAAAAAATATTAATTACCCAAAGGAAGAATTCTCTCCTGAACAAATATTGGCTTTGTGACGAGAAGGAGCTTGTGAAATGTGTTTGCCTACCAAGCCCACTCAGTCTATTTCTGATTCCCAAAGAACATAATGACCTGTGTGCCAGATTTTATTTTGGCTTTTTTTTGCATGGCCAGCAAGAACTGTAACAAACACACAGGAAGGAAAACAGTTTATTGTTGCTCTTGGTCTTTTGGTGGTTTTTGTTCTGTGCTTTTAACTGTGCTTCACTTCTGGAGCTGCGCACAAAAAAAAAATGTTCTTTTTTAACCTATTCACCAATTGTCTCAGCTTTTCCCTAACTCATTCACTGCTTAAAAATGTTCAGTAAATGAGCTTGGGAGAAATCAGTTTTGAGCTATTATATGCCACACACAAAAACACATGCATACTTATATATTCACAGATACACAAGCCAGGGCTTGACCCTGGAGCCACATGGGTTCATGTATAAAAGCCTCCAATCTCTGCTCCAAAGCAAAAATGATGGTCTCCATCTTGTGCAAAGTGTTGTGCGTAAGGGTGAGTCTTTGTCTGAAGAACTTGGTGTAAATGAAGGTGAATAACTGACATTTCAGGTCTGGTGGTGAATGCCATCTACCCTCATCCCTGCCATCCACCCTGCAGGAGCTCAGCTCAGAGCTCTGCTGCTGGAGATACCGCAAGCAGCAGCCGTGGTGAGCATAAGAGTGGCTGCACTCAGCCAGAAAAAAGGGACAGCTAGCCTAGTACCCGGCAGCAACCAAGTGCAGGTGCCATGGGAGGGATATAAGAATTGGGACAGGAGGTGATACTTCCCCCAGGGTCTCCCCCAGCCTCAGCCTTTCGCAGTTCAGGGACTTCCTGAGCTGGATGTGGGTTTTCTGTGTTTAATAAATCTTTCCTATCAACTTCTTCAATCACCCCTTGAACCTGCAAACTGAGAAATTACCTGCAGACGAGGAGGAAAAGAGGGGAGCTGGGAAAAGGGAATGTTTCTGCTCCCACTTTGGTCTGCTGGATGCAACCCCCTTCCTCCAAATGGAGGGGGCTCTTGCTGCTCAGGGGGAAGGGCAGCAGGGCACAAGGCATCAGCAAAACCAGTGTGCAGCCCATGGGTGCTGTGGGCAGATTGGGCATGGGTGGCTCCAGCCCCCTGCTCAGGACTGGGTGAAGTGTGCTGCAGGAGGTGGGCTGTGATGCCAATGCTGCTCAGGGAAGCAAGATTTTGTGCCCAGACACCATAGCTGGCCCCTACTCAGACACAGACCTTGGATCCAAACACTGGAGGAGTTGGGGTTGATGGCCAGAGCTGTGCACGCTGCTGACAGCTGGGAAAGGTGCATCTACACTCTCAGTCAGGGGCAGCTCCAGACCCCCAGCCGCTCACCCCACATGCACGCAAGCACCAAGCTAGCACCGAGATAGTGGAGCCCAGGTGTGGGAGAGGGGGTAATTCCCTCTGTGGTGCACAGCCTGCACTTAGGGGTGGACACAGGCCAAGTGTAGGTCACCCCACTGCAAAACTCCTGTGGCATTTCCCCAGCAGGTCCCACAACCTCCACAGATGCTCTCAAGCTTCCCTTTGTAACGTGCTCAAATCATTTGGTCTTACAGGAGCTGAAAAACTGTCTCAGTATTTGCTCCTTGCCTGGTTTGTTTTGGGGCTATTCTTTTGGGAAAACAAATGAACAAACAAAACCAACACTAAATGCAATGGGGGAAGAGAGAGGGGCTTGGAGGAGACCAGGAGGGAATCCAGGTCTGTGCAGCTCCCGGGTATGGTAACCACAGTCCCAGGACACGGCACGCCAGCCCTCTCCTGCAGAAGAGCGCAGCAGTGACATTTTGAATCTAAGAAAATGATGGCAGCCTTCCTGAAAGCAAAGCCTGGTTCAAAACACTCAGAGGAGACCACCCAGAGAAGATGTGCCTGGAGATCCCCATGAGCAAAACTCTTAGATCCTAAGCTATCCCTCATCTAAGTTGCCTGAGGCAGGACAAGATCCATTCATAGGTTGTGCCCTTCCCTGCTGCTGGGAGCGGGTTATATTGTAAGAGCAGTCAGCAGTTAGGAGCAGTTACATAGAATTATTTATCCACATAGAGATCTTTTCATGAACAGAATAACAAATCTTTTCATTCAACAATTTTTAGACAAGAGCTATTTGTTAATATGACATTTTTCAGCTGTATCAGTGCAAACATCCATCCATTTAGTTTTTCACACACAGAAAACTTCTTTCTTGCTGTTTCCAAAAAAAGAGGGGGAGGCTGAATGAAAACTGGATGTATTTTTGTTGTTGTTGTTGTTGTTTGGGGTGTGTTTTGCTGAAAAAGAAAAGAAGGTCAAAATAAGCTGTTGCTATGCATCTTTAATTTAGGGGAAAGGCCATTTTTAACTGCCCAAAATGGCTTGATGCAATAAACATTGCCCAGCTCTAGTGTCGTGCTTTGCTAATCAGATTTCAGGAGACGTTCAGCACAGTAGATCATGCTGCCATGTCTTATCAGCTAAACTAAATGTTGTGGTTACACCATGCAGCAATATCACAACAGGAATACTCGGTCTTCACAGCCAGCTCTTGTAGGACCCTGAACAGTGCTGCTGGTTTTCTGCACATCCTTAAAACCAGTTCAGCTCCTATCAGGAGAAAAAAAGACAGGGAGAGACCAGGAAGGAGATTGCGATGGTCACTAGCATCCCTTAGGATGCTTTGGGGCAGAGACGCATCTGGCCTTAGCGCCCTGTCCTCACCTTGCCCGCGGTGGTGACTGTCTAACGTGGGAAGGACACAGCCCTCTCTGCTTGTCATGTTTATTTCTGCCCTTGTGCTGCAAAGTTATGATTTCTGTTCGTTGCCTTTTTTTTTTCCGTGTCTATCTACCCTTTCAACAGGATTCCTTTCCCCTTTGCCAGCAGCTGTGAGAGTGGATTACAAAGTGATTCAGCTGGAAAAAAACTGCCAAGAAATGAAACAATCTATTAAATTGTTTTCTGCACAAAAATCCAAATTCTGGCTTAAATTTCTAGAGCTGGAGTACCACCCCAGGGATTATGTGCAGTTATCTCCAATGCCGGGTATTCATATTTTCTCCTGGTGTGTTTCCCTGACCATCATTTGGGTCTTAGCAGAAGATAAATTTCTTTTAGTTTGATGCTATTCCTGGGGCTTCCATGGTGTTCCCACATAAAGCTTTAGTTGCGATAAACCCCTTGAAATCTACTCCACGTAAAGAAATACACTGGTTTGATAATCAGCACTCATTACACCAAAGTAAGAATAGACTTGATTTCTATCATGCAAAATCAGATTTGGTGTCGGTATTCGAATAGTAAACAGGAGGTTTCATGGGAAAGCCTGCTTGTTTGCAGCTGATGGGATGCCTTTGATTATTTTGGGTGCGACTCATTTGACAAGAGCAGACACCTAAATTGCCCATCTGAGCAAGTCCCCCCAGTCTCCCTTTGCAGTCGATGGAGATCTCATCAAGGGAGAGCAGGACTTGTCTCCTCCACAAGCAGGCAGCTAAACCTGCCCTAATGCCCCATGCTCTCAAGTCCTGGCTGTGGCAGGGTCCCAGGTAGTTAACAGAGGTGCTGGGTTGTAAAGCCTGATGACTTGAATGTGGGTTTTTTTGTGGTGGAGCAAATGCTGGTGTTACGGCACGCTGGAGGGCATGCTATCAGCAGAAATGATAAACCTAGACCTTGCGCCTCTGTGGGAACAAACCTCTTGATTCTGTGTCAAGTTTAACCTCAGCGCGGGCTTGTGTTCAACTTGAACACTCTAAATTTGGTGTAAAGTACTCATGAACACAAGGTGGTTTGTCGTGTTCCCATCACTCGAGAGGTCGCACCCTTAGCTAGCTCAGGCTGTGTGCAAGGCCTTGTCTCTGCAAGCAACACTTGGCCAAAATCTCACTATTCTCGGTCAAACCTTGAGTTGGCAGCTGAGTGCCTTCGGGGTAAGATATTATTCCCCTACGTGGTCCTGGTGGCCAGCGGGGTGGGGGATCGGAGGTGGTCTGGGAGTGATGCCATACCTGCGCATCTCCCTGCTGAGCACACCTCGAGCACTGGTGGAAGGACAGACCTCCCAAAACATCCACCAAAGGATTAATTCCTCTGCTCCCCAAGCTGCAAAGGGAGAAACCTCCTGCTCTGCCAGCAAGGAAACATCTCTTCTGGGCCACGGGATTCCCATGAACATCTCCGGGCCGGTGGGAATTGCGAGGAGGAGTAGGTCTGATTTGGCTGAAAGACAAAGCCCTATTTCCAACTGGCACCCGGAGCTGTCAATACCCCGACCACACCTGGGCGTTTCCGACAAAAGCTCCAATTTGCATCCCTGCATCACTTTGAAATGCACCAAAATGCATGCATTATTTCCACCTCCTGCTCTTCTCGTGCCGTGATGTTCTGTATTTGAGCTATGCACAGACTTAAGACACAGCACGTAATTTCTCCTGGTAAGGAAGAGACAGCCTGTCTTATCCCTGTGCCTTGCATCCTCTAACATAATGTGGTGTCGGTTATATGAACCTGAAATTCATGTAGCATCAGACTTTCCAAAATCCAATCTTGATGCAGCCTCGCATTCTGAATAGACTAGCAGTTATTTCTGTTTAAGAAAAAAAAAAAAAAACCTGACCCAGTGAAAAATGTTAAAGGGAAATTGCAAATGTTATGCTTGTCTGAACAGGAGTCACTCTGGGAAACACACTACAGACATATTAATTTCTGAGAGATTCCCCCCCGCCCCTCATCCTGTGTACACTCAGATGGGGAATGCTCTGTTTTGGCTTATTCCCATCTTCTAATACGCGCACTTCTTATCAGAGATGCACTAGTTAAGGTGGAGGAAATTAAGGTGACCTCTACTAGTTCAGGTCTTTATGCAATTTGAGACGGTCATTAGTCACATATTTTGGCATGCTTTGAATTAAAGAGAGACTCAGACTTCCAGAGTACCTCAGACCTTTTATTTTATATTTCATTCTCCTTTGTATGACTGGACACCCAGGAAGATTGTTTTATTCATCTGACTCTTAAAACTGATTACTTTATACAATTTAAAGCAAATCTGTAGGTCTTCTCTGGCTCTTTTGGCTAATACCGTGTGAAAAGTCCTTCCAGACTCGACAGGAAAAATGTTTCCCAGCTATTAATCAAGCCACTGATTTCGGAATTTTGCTCAGGGAAAGAACTTAGCCCTCATGCAGGGAAAGGAACATAAATCTGCAAGAGGAAGAACTTCTGGGGCTCTGTTACTCATCTTCTTCCTGCCTGCACGAATAGAGTGACTTTTGCAGACCAGATGCAGGAGTCAGCACCGCAAGAGCAGCAGGGAAATACCTGCTTCCCTCTCGGCGTGGAGGAGCCACGGTTTGAACCCGTTTGGCTGGAGCCAAGGAGGAAAAGGCAGAAAACGTAAAAATCACCCCTGGGCTCTGCACTTTGTGCTGACACATGCTCGCCGACGGACAACAGAAAATACTGCTCTTGGGATGCCCACGCTTGTTCCCATGCAAGGGTCTAAGTGCTGAACAATGAGACGCCATCAAACCTCCCTTTGCAATACACCTGGACCCACACCACCTCCCTAACCCCCATGGCAAGGCTTCACAGCCCACCTCCTCCTCCATCACCACCTCATCCCACCCTGGCCAGTGCTTTCACCAAGGCTGAGCTGCCCCAGGGGACAAAAACCCCAACAGAAAAAACTTGGTGACTGCAAAGGGGAGCAGCCAGGGGCTGGGAGAGGTACTGATTTTGTGCCTTTATAGCCAAAAAGGGCTGCGCACAGCTGATTTGAATAAGTTATCTCACTGTTAAACACATCTTCCTGTTAAGGAAAACATTGCTCAAGACTGAAAGGGCTAGTAATCACTTTTTGAAGTTGACTTTTCGTGTGGCCCTACCCACTTTCTGCCTCTGTTCTAAATAGCACAACTCCCACTGACTTACTAGAAATATTGAGAACTAATGACTCAATTCCTAAGAATAATTTTGGGTGTCTCTATTTATAGGTACCAGCCCTAAGCTGAAAAGCATTGCCAACACCCAATCCTCTATTTTTCCATCATGCTTTGATATCACACTGGAATAGCCTGGAAAGCAACACTTTCCACTGCTCCTTCTTTCTGAATATCTGCCTTTTCCAATCCAGATATCTCGCAGCGCTTCATTTCTCAGGAAGGGACACGAGCCGTCAACTATTTTCAGGAAGTGTCTGGAAGCTCAGTTTAAAATAGAAATGGAGATGCTGGAGGACAGATGCAAACTCATCCTTTGGTGGTGGATTAGAGACATTAGAGAGCACTTCTGAAGGGCAACCGGTGGGCTGGCCCTGTCGCTGTTGGAAATGATGTGGCTAAAGGCAGTCCTGTTATGGGGTTGAGGATGGAGAGGCAAGGGAGGGAGAGACAAGGGATGGAGAGGCAGGGCATGGAGAGGTAGAGGTTGGAGAGGCAGGTCATGGAGAGGCAGCCTTGAAGCTATTTCAACTAATGGCAACCAAAGGACCTTCAAACTTCCCCAAATCTGAATAATCAGACCCGCCTCAATCACTTTTGACTGCGTTTTTGAAAGATAACGCATGATCTTTAGAGGACAGATACTAGCTGGGCATCAAAAAATTGAGGCTAGAAAGTCACTCTTGGGCATTTTGACCAAAGAAATCAGTAGTGTATACCTGTAACCAAATAATGAAAATAAACAGCTAAACAATTTAAGAACTCGGCAGAAAATAGAGATATCTATTTGTTACAGGAATCTCCCATGCCCTCTTTTAGGACTATAGAATACCTGTTGCTTTAGAGCAAAAAACCTGCTTGCTCATGTTTATTATTTAGAGGGGTGATCCTCTCACAAACGTGTTAGTGGGAGGATGGGCTGCATTTTCTCCTCCGCGGCACTCAGCATGCCATCTCCACACGCACAGCCGTTGCCAGTGCACCGATATAAGGTTACAAAGCATATCAATGCGGTGGTGGCGTTGATGACTTCAGTGCCTAGACATGTTCACCTTTTCTTTGGAAATTCTCTGCCGCACACCCTCTTGCCCTTCCTCTGTCTTGCCACGGGCGCGGTGGTGAGAGGCTGGATGCTGGTGAGGCCAGCGCGCGACTCATCCTCTGGGAAACTGAGCACGGTGTGGCTTTCTGAGGAAAGAACCCGTAAGTAAGGGCTTTTTTTTCTCCCTTTTTCTTTTTTCAAGGGGAATCGGGCCATGCAGGACAGTGGCACATAAATGAAGGACAAATCAGGTTGTCAGGGAAGAGGGGCACTGCAGGAGTCCCAGTGCTTTCCCCGTGCTCAGAAGCCACAGAGCTTAACGGTGTGGTTAGGGATATTGCTTTCACAGGTTGCAAAAGCCCATTTTGGGCCTTTCCTGACAGCTGCGGCTCACGGACAGCACTTGTTTCTCAGAAGTTATTGCCTCTCCTGAAACAGTGGTTTTGAACAATATTATTTTAATTGAATGTTTGATTATTGCAGGATATTGTAAGGAGGCTGGGATACGCACGGATCAAAACAGGTTTGAAACAGCAGCATTTCCCTTTGCAAAACCCATGGTGTGTCTTTCCTCGTAGGGTTTTCATTTTGGGTTTTTTTTTTTTTTTTTCCACCAGTTATGCTTAATTACTGGTTCAGACAGCAAAACCAGTCCATCTCTGATTTTTAGGAGAGATGAAATAAGCCTTTCAGTAACAGCACCTCCCTGCCACATCAGGTGCTGTGAACCTGTTGCTATTAGGAATTATTAGTCATGTAGATGCTTTGCCAACAGTACGGACATACGTGCCTGGATGGGTTTCTCTTTTCTTTGGAAATCCTCTGCACAACACCCTCTCTGAGCATCTTCCTGCCATCAGCCAGCCAACAGGCTCCAGAGGCTGCTTGCTAACCTTTCCTGGTCAAGGCGACATGAGTTAGCACCAGCTTAATACTTATACAAGCTCATTTTGGCTATCACTGGTGCAAGGAGGTGAGTCAACAGCTCCAGGATGGGGAGGGAAGTGGCTCCAAGAGGGGTTACACTGGGTGTTACAGGGAAGGCTGGTGGGACCTGGCATGTCCTCCCAAAATAGAGGGTCTTGGAGGGGATGTGAGCCCGCAGCCCTGCCCGTGGTGAGCTGGGGACTTGCCAAAGAGCCTTTCCAGTGGCATCTCCCAAGGGAAGGCAGAAATAAAGCAGGAAGCCAAGAAAAAGTCAACCCACTTTTCTAATGGGTGGAGAAAGGCTGGAGTAAATATTTCACTTACTCACATTATGTCCAATGGAGGGGTTAAAAATAAAAGGGAAGGAGTCAGGGCTGGTAACACAACCCTGTGACAGCACAGCAGCAGTTAACGGGTCTGGGGAGGGGGAGTGTGACAGTCTCCCCCAAATAACTGCCCAGCTTTTGCAGGAGAGATCTCCCCACTGGCAGAGCTGGCACAGAGATGGTTAAGGTTCATGCAGGTGCTTCCCTGTAACAAGCACTGTCAGGTACCTTTGCAGCCTTGATGACCATCTGGTTACTATAAAGAATGGTTTATGGGATCTCATCCTGTTTTTTGACTACTATAACATAAGTATTGAGAGCCTGTAAGTTACAGCTTCATAAAAATAACAGCTTAATAATGAGAATGACTTTCTCCTTCCAGACCATGGCAAATTCAGGTGTATTTTCCCCTCCTTTAGGACTGTAAAATGAGACAAAAGAGACCAAGGCATCTAGGAAAAAAAAAAACAAACCAACAAACAACCCCACAAACCTCTCAGGTCTCTGTTTTATAGCAGTGCATGAGCATAGCCCAAAGCTGTTTGCAGGGCGGGACTGAATCCCAGCCTCCATTTTGAAGAAGGGGAAACTGAGGCACTGAGCTGTGAAATAGCTTGAACAGTATCACCCAGACAGTCAGCGGTCAGAGCAGGAACTGCATCCTCTGCTACGCCTCTCACTCCAGTCTGCACTGCTGTAATTAAAGATACCAGCACAGCTACCCAAGAGTTGTCCCTCCTCATCACAGCTATATTTAGGCTATGACTTGGTCTTTCAAACTCCTTTTGTATTTCCAGAAAGCAATAATCCTCTTCAGACCCAATTTCTCCATGTTTTATAGGGTAGCAGGGCAGTATGTAAATATATGACTTTCTCCTTCCAAGAAGGGGCTGCTAGATCTGGCCTAAAATGGTTTGTTTTCTTTTTCACAAAGGTACGGATGGGGAGGGCCTTCTGCTATGCATTTCTTTAGGACACTGGAATCTTGGATATGTAAAATCGATGGTTTTGAGGTTTTTCTTGGGCATTCCTCTCAAGAACATTCTCTGAATTTGTTCTTGAAAAAAAAAAAAAAGCTTTTTCATACAAGTATTTGCATGAAAGACTGTAATTCAGGTAGCTGAATTTTGGTGGGGGATTAGAGGAGTACACAGAACTTCCCGGTTAAAATTAAGCTCCATATCCCTGCCCTGTTTAGTCCTATACCACCATCATCTCAGGATATCTGCATACAGCCTGCAAACTCTTTAAAGTAAGCTTTTAAAGACAATGAAATTACTTACGGAAGGAAATCAGTAGAAATCTGTTTTCTTGAATACCAGGAAAGCATTGACAGTATTACGGACATCAGTGCTATGCATGAAATGCTCTGTGACTCTGCGCGCAAAGACCGCAGACAAGCACAGGACAGAGCACACGCTCTACGCTGGAGAAAGGATGAACATGTTTAATATGTTGGCCCGTGTCTTGGAAGACCCAGTTTTGGTTTTGGCTGTTACAGACAACCTGCATGACCTGCAGAAAGTCAAACAGTCCCCCAGTTCCCGTAAAACAGCTGCCAGAAGGGTAACTGTGTGTGAGACGGTGGGGTTGCGGGGTACGCTGGTAAGAGTTAGTAGGTTGGGAAGGAGTCATCTGCCCTGATTTTAGGTTTCTGTAGCACAAATGTCTCTGTCTGAGTCAGCCAGCCTTTACAGGCAAAAGCAATCTCATCTGAAAACAGGGGGCTGGGTCAGGTGAACCATCCTCTGGAGGTACCTGTTTCTCTGAAGCGATGGCCCAGACACACAAGCCCAAGGTTGAGCCTTGGGGAAGGGGGACCAGCCAACCTCACCTACACAGGGGTGCAGCCTCCCACAGAGCGGGGACACCCAGGCATCTGGTCGTCCCCAGACCCTTCCTTCACAAACTAATTAGCAAAAAGGAGTGGAGCCATCATGAAGAGACACCCGACCAAGACTCAGGGCAGGCTGGGGACTCAAGCCTGGCTGTAGGACCTTTATAGCACTTAATAACCTGCTTAGATAGCACAGAGATTAGCTCCCTGCATGGGGGGCTCGGCAGTCCCAGAGACAGGGCAGGGAAAACTCCCTCTCTCTCTTCTTTTTAGCGACAAGCCAGCTCGTGATGTCTTGAGATAGGCTGGGGGAGCTCGGTAGTGGGCCAGGGCGCTGGAGACCATTGGCTGCATGTCTGGGAGGAGGCAGGGGTGGGATTATCTTTCTTATGCCTCCAATTTGACCTCTTTGCCAGCAGATTGTTCTGATTTTCCACATGGAGGAATCTAGGGACCCTCTCCAAAGTTCAAACTCCCGTCATCTTTCCTACCGGCAGCAGCAGAGCTCTGGGCTTCTGCAAAGCCCTGTCTCACAGGGAGCTGGACTGCAAAGCAGCTGTCTCAAACCCAGCTTGCTTCATGCACAAATTTGGGCATTTCATGTTGCTTTTACACTGGACCATGTGGGTTTTTTGCTAGTCAAAAATTTCCATGGAAAACTAGGAATTTGGGTTTGCATTTTCTGCTGGTTTTACCACCTCGGCAAAAGACCTGGGGGAAATTGCTGAGATTGTTTCAAGTCAAAGCATTTCCATTTTTCTTATTACAACAGAATTTTATTTCAAAATTTTGTGTGCAGCTAACAACCAAAAAGCTTACAAGTAAAAACCAAGAAACAGGGTCGTTTCTTTCAGGTTCTTGCTTAGCTTGGAAAAGCAAAACATCTCCATCTTTAGTCAACCTGAATTCTTACAATTTTTTTACCTTCCTTGGTTCAGCCAGCAAACCTGAAAGGTCGGCTCTTTGCACAGCTTTGTCTGACCACCTTGTTGACTTCCTACATGCTGCTGCAAGAATCTGGACTTGGGTTCGCCAAGTATTGTCCATCAACGCAATGCAATACAATACAGTAAAACACGTGGGAATATCAAGTACTGTCCTTCTGCCCTTTCCAGCTCAAGAAAGCATTTGGGCATCTAAAACCAGAATTTCCCATTCCGTGGCTGGAGCACAGAGGCTCTACAATCACGTATCTTAATAACAGGTCTTACCCAGCACAGGAGTGCTCTATGGCATGCACATTATTGCTCCATCTGCCCTGGTTGCAAACATTTATTATTTTCTGTGACACATCCTTTAAAATTGTACTGAGGTAACTACCTCTAGTTAGTAATTTCCATTCAGATGAGCTGAAGGAATTAATGAATTTGGAAGATCTCAGATCTTTGGAGATAGGGACAGGCGATGGCACGCTTTAAAATAATCACTCTCAACTGTGCACAAGCTTGAAACCACCCTACTAATCATAGGCAATCTAAGTGCTTATCGGGGTGGAGGGAGAGCTCAAGCACCATTCAAACTCTCTAATAATGGTAAATGATTCCACAAATGCACGTGTCCAGGACTCGGACTGCTTCCAAAGCTAAGTGCTTATGAAAACTTGAAGTGCTCCACTGGTTTTAAATCACTGCGCAGGGCTGACTGATTTAAACTACCGGAGCACTTTTCTTTTTCTTACATTTTCTTCTCCCCCCTCCTTCCTTTTTTTTATGAACACTTTGATTTGGAAGCAAGTCAAACACTTTAGTTTAGTGGTTCGAGACCATATTGAACCGATTTAGAAATACGTTGAAAAAAGAAACAGTAAATTATGGTTTAAAACCCTTTTGTTTCAGAGCATTTAAGAAGCGAGGATTGCTGCTAGAGCTGGGATGTATTAGCAAGGGCTGGAAGACGGCACTGGGTTGCAGGCACGGACGCTTATCTGTTTGATCACATACCTACTGCAGGACAGATCTGCCCATGTGCTGCTCCCTACCCTGTACCTTTGATGTGCTGACTTTTTTCTCTGATCCTTAGTGGCCTTTTGCTGCAACTGGAAAAATTCCTCAGCTTGTAGGTGCAGTGCTAAAAGTGGCTTGAAATTTAAATGTTGTGCATGGAAAGGGGAAAAGATGCAGCCCCTACCCATGCTTTTTAAATAAGCAGTATTGCAGTCTCCAACACCAACAGTGTCCTAATCTGAAAGTGAAACTTTCTGGTGAATTCATACCTCTGAAAAGACAGGATAAAACTGAAGCAAACAGCATAAATAATGGAAAAGTGAATTAGACTTTAAAAATCCTTTCCTGTTTAATAATTCAGAATGATTATAACGTGCTGAAGGGAACTTTTTTTTAATTACTTCTAGGCTGGAAATCTCCCATTAGTGTGCACACATCTCCATCAAAAATCACCAGCTAACGAGAGCTGCATTAGCGTGAGACAAGCGCCAAAGTACATCCCTTTGGATGTTTATTCATACCAATGACCTGCACAGCCTTCCCGCACCTATGGCCGTGCCGGGGAGGGAGGAGATGCCACGGCCCCTGGACCAGAGTCCTGCCCCTGGCTGAACCACATTCTGGTTTGCATAAAACATTCAAAATAAAACTCACTTGGAGCCAGCAAATCGAAGCTTCTTGTCACCATTGCTGCGAAATGAGTGCAGCGGGAAGGAAACCGAGCTTACAGTCAGAGACATGAGCTGAGGTTTCCCTCTCATGTAATGTGGCAAGGTTGAGGGACTGATACAGCCACAGCAAGTGGGGGAAACGAGGACATGGGAGCATGCCAGGCTGAGTGTTGAAGACAACATCAGCAGAGCCTGAACGATGAGTCCTGCCTTCCTAAAACGATGGCAGTCCTTGTTTAGTGACTTAGGCTACGGATGCCTCAGGTAGAGAGAGGTGTCAGCTGCTGCTGGCCATGACTTGCCGACGAAGGCTGAAACATGGGCAGACCATCAGTGTTCCCATCACCGAGAGCCACGTCTTCCTTCTACCAGAGCGAGGAGCTTCTGTGGTGAGAATCAGGAAGCATTGCCCGCATGATGCTTTCCATGAGACATGCAACCAAATGGCAGGTGGGTGAGCAGCGAAGCTCTGGAGATGTCAGGAAAGGAGGAGAGCAGATGGCAGGAGAAGAGTGGTAGGTGTCTTGATTGATGGCTAAGAGCTCTAGGCAGTTGAAAGAGAGTCCAGCTGAGTCACAAGAATCAGCATGGCTAGAAGCAACGAGGCTGAGGCATGGACGGGGACAATGGAGTAGCTGAATAGTGCACAGCTTGGGAGGAGCAGGAGAAAATGCACAAAAGGCTCTTTTGTAGCTGGGAGGCGAGCATGGCTCTGCTTGCGAGACTCAAACCTGTGGTCACAGAAGCCGGGCTGTGCTCTGAGGTTGCAGCCAGACTCATTTAGCATTTTGCGGGCCGTAATTTACAAGCAAATATAAATACTGGCCACCCACAGAATATACCCGACTCCCGTAGCAAAGCTGGTAGATAGGGGAACACGGCCACCCCTCAGCCACTACCTTCACCGTGCCATCTGGCTTGCTGTTGCCAAGCCCATGATGGCCATCTGCCTTGTGGCTACCTAGAAGAAAGTTAATTATATTTTTTTGTAGAGACACAACGGCAGCTGGAGATGCCAGCCAAGCATACGCGAATAAATTAGGCCCAAATTCCATTGCCAGAACTCAAAGAGAAGTTGTTTCTGGGTTAGCCATGCTTCAGCCCCACCACACCAGCAAGGACAAGGCTTTCCAAGTGTTTAAGAGCCGCTGCTATGTCATGCTCAGGTTTTGCTGTGGTACCTTAGTGTGAGGGAAGCTCTCCTCTGTCGGAGGATGCACGGCGGGGCAGTTTGCTCCAAACCCTGCCTGGACTTGCTGGGGGACAGGAGGAAACATCCCTTCACCTGATCTCCCAGTTCCCACATCCATCAAGTGAGCGCAGCCGTTCCCATTTCCTTTACAAAATGCCTCAAGCAGGAAAAAATAGTGTAAGAACAAAGTATGAGAAAACCAGAGTTTTCTTTGGCCCTGTTAAAACTCCTGTGAGAAAAGGCAGCTGCGCAGGAGCATTTAATAAATTATTTTCTTTGCAAAATCTCACCTTTTGTACCAATCAATATTCATTTGCCACCCTCCGCTAATCGCAACTCACAGACCCCTTTGCTACCACCACTGGCACATTAGCACGGTCCTGAGCCCAAACAAAGCATCTTTCCTTTGGGTGAAGGCTCCTGGGGGTAGGAGGGCAACGCCACACTCTCGCATCAAGGCTGTTTTGCGGTCCGGGTTGGCATCCCCGCGCTCTGCCATCCTATGCTGTGTTGCCATAACTCTGCATCTTTGCGTTTTGCTCCATAGATGAACCCTCAGGGATCAGACCTTTCCTCCCCTGTGGTTTTCAGGACACCAAACATATTCCGCAAGACACTCAAGGGTCCTGGTTTCATTTAGGTCTGGAGGAAGCTTGTGTCGTCCTCACACAAAAGAAGCACCAGGGCGTAGATTAAACCCTCTCGAGAGACGGGAGTTTTCCAAACTGCCTCGTAAAGGGAGCAACGCGTTGTGAGAAGAGAAAGCTCCTTTGTTTTGGATAGCAGCTGTAATCTCCACATCAAGCACATGTTGGAATTCATAAGTGGCCATTTAGCCATATTCTGACAGCAGAACGAGCAACCTCGGCGCAGCAGCCAGGCCTATTTATAGAGAGGAGCTTTGAGGTAATATCCTTACCTTGGATGCACTGTCTCCACTTAAGAGCCCAGCTTACAAGAGAAAGTGATGCCAGACAGGCAGACGGCAAGGAAGGAAAAGAGTCACAGCTCACTCTGCCTGGCTTGCTTTGCATCAGAGCAAATTCAGTTTTACAACAACAATAGAAATCTCTGAAAACTCAGTTTCTTCCCAAGTCTAACAAGAAAAGGAATGGCAGAAGATAAATAACCGTAGAGGTTCCTCAGGCCAAACCTGTGTAAGCATATCAAGTTAATGTATCACTATTGTGGCAGTACAAGAGCATTGGGAAATCATGAGCTATCCAGGAGCTCAGAGCTTAGCCCACAAAGTTTGCTGACCTTTTTGTTGACGTTACTGATGACACTCAATGGCTTAGGAGAGCTCTTGGACACTCATTGAGTGTTATCATGAATCGAGGCTGTCTCCCCGTATTGCGTCAAATATTGATGCTTCGAGTCTGCTAAGGCCAAGGTATTTGGTAAAACTCAAGCAGTGTCAGCTTAGGTGTCCTATATAGATAGGCTGGGATCCAAGTCCAGCTGAAATCAGAGGGGTTTGGAGCTGGTCTGGGACACCTGAGAAATGTGGATTTTTCCAAAATAAACAGGAGTCAGGAACGCATGGAAAGCATGAGAAGGGGAGAGGACACCAAGGTAGTGGTGAGACCCCTTCAGTTAGCAGAGGTCTTTGAAGGGTTCTACTCGGAATAACAGGGTGTCTTGGCCATGGCCTGTAGACGTGATAGTCCAAGGGTAAACTGTGGCTTGGAACAAGGTATGGTGGGATAACATTCAGCTCACAGCCAAAAAATCTAACTTTAGCCATTTCATTTAAATTTATTGTCTACACTACATGGAGGTCAGCTACGAGTCTGAGCTCCCATTGCCACCTCGAGAGGGATCATACTGGCCAAACGTGGGTGGTTACCGTCAGGTATGTTGAACAGATAAGGTCTTTATTCAAGAGCTGGGTTGAATAGCTCCAGGCTGGTGCCTTCACCAGAAGATCCCTTCCTCTTGCTATAATGAAGAGGGAATACGTATGACTGCTCCTGGAGGACCCAAGCCTAGAAGTAAGAGCCCTCAGAGTGGTTTTAACAGCAGCTGAAGGTTAGGGTTCAGAGCAGGGCTTTTTATCATATTGGCTCACCCATCCTTCTCAGAGACAACCTCCTACTGTTTCTTTTTTTTGGCTGGTACAGCTGGCTCCATAATCTGTGTACCAAAATCTGCCTAGGACCAAGAACCACAAGACACATCTCAGGTACCATATGGACCAGAGGAGATGCCCATGCAAGCAACCTAAGAGCCCCACGCTGGCCACCCCAGCCCTGGTTCTTCCACAGGAAGGATGCTCCCTTACACCAAATGTTGACTTTGGTTTACACCCTGGGTGTGAGAAACCATGCCAATGCACCCTGAACCTTTAGATCATACCTGTAACTAACCTGGTCTTCTTCTGAAGTTCCTCCTCTATGGAGGTACAATGCTCTCTGAGTTAGAGGACAAGTATTTTATTCATCAGGTAAGAAAAAGGGTATTTATAGGAATCTCACTTCTAACATCGAAGCCGCTCTAAGAAGCTTCCCTGTAGTTACCACTGGCACATGGCAATGGGGGAAATACCCCTCTGAGATACCTCTGAGCCCATCTCCTCTTCTCAGAGTTAAAGTTGCTACTGCTGTTGCTGCAGGGACAGCTGAAAAAATCCTGGTGTGGGAGAGAAGAAGAAGTTGGCAGGTATCCAGCAGCAGCTTCTGCTGTGGGGGGAGAGTCCTGCTTTCCAACAGATGCTTGGCTTTTACGGCTCCCGGAGCCCTGTTCCCTTATCTTCCAAAGACATCTCTAGCTACTCCTTTACTGACCAAATTAAACAGAAGCAGGGATTGAACTGGGAATATGTATATTTTATAATACGCACACAAAAATCAGCTGATCGAGAAGAAAATCCATATGTATGTACACATATACACATATGCATATTACATGCATGTTGAGCTGGTTAAAATGGCCAGTTTGCTAAGGCTGATACTAGTTACAAGACAAAAAAGTTGAAAGAAAGAATTTAAGTAAAAATGTGACTGATAATTACAAATTCGGTGGAGCATACTTTACTCTTGGCCCAAAAGCCCACAGCTGAGACACTGACCCAGGCAGAGGAGTGAATACGCACCATCTGTAGGGTAATGTCTGGGCATCCACGCAGAGAGTCAAACACGACACATTCAGAGGAAAGAGAAAGCTGACTGTAATAAGCATAAATGAGAAGTCAGAAATTGTAGGATATTGATAAGGGAGGCAAAAGGACAGGGGGAAGAATTGTTCAGTAAGTATCACTCTACTGTATTGGTGAAAAAGCCCAGTGAGACAGTCTTACTATGTGCTGAAAATTAAATCCCTCCGCTCTGCTAATACTTGTTGTGGTCATTAAGCAGCAAGTGACTAAAGCTAAATGGATAACTTGAACCCCAGGATTTTCACCAAGCTGCTCAAGGGCTACTAGTATTGAATTTCATTATTTCCAGGGTGTCTGTGAGTTAGAATTGGAGACTGTATCAATCCTAGCACAATAATAAACCGTTGACAACTACATCAGTTCAAGTTTACTAGATTAATAAAGACACTAATGTAGTCAATACCAATGAGCACCGGTTCATGGAAAGGAGTTCTTGTCAAAGTAAACTTACCTTTTCGCTGTTGATAGGGACAACAGTGTTAATAGAGTTGGCGCTTTATAAAGGTATCGGTAGCACAGGGTATTTTAAGCTGATTAAATCCACTTGGCATACATAAAATCTGTTAAGAACATTTGATAGATCTCAAACCCTAATTGCAACAGGCGACAGTTCATTGACCTCCTGTGCTTCTAGTTGTACTTTGCAGAGCTTAGTTTTTGACCTTACACTTTTAACCTCTTTTACTAATATTCTGGAGAGAAACACATTACTAGTGTCTGCAAATGATGGGGAAATCTGGGAACAGCCAAAGAAAGAAGAGGTTAGGGTGGTGGGTACCCTTGATTGCTTGCTACGTTCACTGCAGGCAAACTATATTCAATATATATTGTACATTTATCCTTTGAGGAATGAAGACTTTCTGTGCATATTTACCGTATAGGACAGTGCCCCAGGAAGCAGAGATTTTGGAGAATATCTTCCAGGGGTTTAGAGGGATCCTGAGGGTAAAAACCAGACCGCTGTGCAGAAGCGCAGTGGTCCGCATCTGGCATAGATCTGACAGATGCAAGATTTGACTCAGTTGTACTTCTGCAGTTGAAGAAATATTAATAAATTGGAGAGAGTCACAGGACTGATAAAAGGATTTGAATATATATGGCCTACATTGAAAGGCTTAAAGGGCCCTCAAGATGTCTAGAAAAGCAAGGAAACAGCTAAGGGCTGACTTGACTCTGGTAAGTCATGAAAAGATGACAGAAGGATATTCTGCTTACCTGATCTGGGCATGATAAAATCAGACATCAAAAAATTTAAGCTGGACAAATTCATATTAGAAACAAGATACATATTTTTCAGCAATGAGAACTACCAACTACAGGAACCACTTTCTAAGGTTTGTATTTGAATTTCCATCCATAGATTTTTTTTTTAAAGCAGATCAGATATCTTTTTTTTCTAATATTTATATATTTGAATGATAAAAACAAGAATAATTTCCTTCAGGTGTTACAATTAATAAATCTAAACAAAATATAAATCTATGAACTTTATAGTTGCCCAGGATCCTGGAGATACCTAAAGGACCATGAAGCAACCTACTCTGCCTCCTAGACTTGGGACAGAAGGCCAGGATCAAAGCAATCAGCTGCTTGAAAATTCACAGCTAAATCAGCTTTTCTGCAGGTCAGTCTTTATCTGCCAGGTCATGGAAATTGTCTCCACTGTGTTTTGTCATTTTGCCTTTCAGGTCCTGCTGGAATTAGCCAGATTCTGTGGTGTGAATCCACAGATGGGCTCATCCAAATGGAATAGTTAAAAAGAACAGAGAAAATAAATCTGGAGTAATTCTGTGGTGTCCTCTAGTCTGGCTCTTCTGAATCATCAATTAATGACATACTTAATCACATTAATGTTTTCTCTAGTCCTGATCAGACTTGCTTGTGTGCTTAACTTTATACTTTACTATGTTGACCTACTATCTAATGTAAACCAGGTATACGTGAACTTCCCACTGAGCTCGGATAAATTTATCTACTAATGCGTTAATGGTTACTGTGTCACAAGCAAGGGTAGAACATGATAGCTAGATTTTTTTAATTAATTAGTTTGTCAAGCTTATTTTAAAAAGGAGAAACTTGAGCCTGAGTTTGCCTGTCAAGCAAAAAATACTATGGGTAGATCGACTTTCCAAAGCATGAAATTCAAGCAGAGTTAGGTTTCCCTTTGTGCCTTTGAAGAGCTCTCCTTCATGTCCAAGAGTTTCGTCTTGGCTAATATGCTCTAGGCACTCACCCACAGTCAGTCCTGGGACATTTTGCTCTGTTTCCAGGAGGCACCATGACCGAAGGACTCCTGTGCTGCCAAAAAGGCACGGGCCAGCCAGTGGTAATTGCAGCATCTCTAAGGTTCATCCACGCTTTTTTCACATATTTAAAGACTCAGTCACAAAAATGCCTTTGGCTGCATGCTGAAAATCAGACCACAACATGATGGCTCTGACCTATTTCTCTATCGCGGCACACATGTCCGGTTGACAGCACTTTCTGAAGAGCCCTGGAGTTTCCAGCCAGCTGGGCTCAGAGCAAGGACAGTGGATATTTCATGGTGGACATTGAGAGGGGCCTTTCCAGACTCTTCAGTCAGGCCCAAGCAAGCTTTGAATATGAGCTGCTGTGGTTTTGATTAGGTAAGCAAGGTCTGGGTGGGTTGCATGTGATATCCATGTAAAACATCTTATTTTCTCTTTCTCAGCACTGATTCCAACAGAACTGCTTTGCTTCAGAAGAAAAGGGAAATTTTCCATGTCACTAGACCATTGCAGGATGCAAAGAAGGAGGGGGAAACCTCTTGTAATGCAAACTCAGTTGTTTTTGTCGTGGGCTTCAGCTGGATGGAAGAAAATTTAGATATTTAGATTTACTGGTAAGACGGACTTTATTAAATGGGTGACTGACTGTGGGCAAATGACGGAAGCAAACGTGAAAATTTTAAACCAAAGTCTGGAAGCATCTTATAAAAGACTTGTACTTCACCTTTCTTAGTTTTAGGTTCTTCTACTGGGGAGGACTCCGGTTTGCTTTGCAATCTCAGTAAGCTTTGCCTTGTATATGTGTCTTAAAACCTTCTATTGTCCTTCTGAGAGGACATTTCTAATGTGAATGCTCCTTATACAGTGAGAGTTAACCTTCAAAACAACCTGTGCCTACAAGATGAATCCGAGGCTCATGACGTAGCATGTCCTCCCTGATGTGCTTCCATTAATGTTTCTTCTCCCTTTTTCCTAGCATCCTTTCTCCTTATGGAAATTGAACTGCAGAATCAAACCTTGAAGTACAGGAGCCACGTTTTGCCATCTTGCTTAAATTAAATCGCCCTTCCCTCTTCAGAGAGCCCAGCCAGCTTCAATGGAGCCATATGAGGACCAAGACATACCCACAAGCTGGGCTTTCCAGACCATCCTTCAAACATTAAGGACTCAGGGGCACACTCCATGTCCTAAGGAGTTTCTAGCCAGGACAGAGAGAGCAAAAAGTGAGATGAAGTGCAGCAAAGGCTAATGCGTTCAGTGAACACTGATGTCTCATACATATTTTATTATTCCCGCTTTGTAGGGTTCTCACAGGATTTCCTGGAAAAAAAAATATGCAGCACATGAATGTCCTGGGCTTGTCAGACTGCTGCAAATGTGCTATATGGATGGGCTGAGCACACAGAACGGATGTGCCTGGGGCAGGCTGAAATCCCAGGCAAATGTCTGATGTCCCAAACTCACATAGCCATGATCTCCACTCAGAAACACAAGGGCTGACTGAGGAAAGCTGGGGAAATATTAACCTCCCCCATTTCTCTTTCTTTTTTTTCTTACCTTGAGGTTTTATAGGGAATCAAGACATCGGATTTGAAGAAGGACTTTTAGGTGGGGAAGGGAGTTTGTTGTGACTGGCCATAGCTCAAGGAAGGCTCTAGGCATTATAGAATCATAGAATCATAGAATCATTAATGTTGGAAAAGACCTCTAAGATCATCAAGTCCAACCATCAACTAACACCACCATGCCTCCTAAACTAGGCCCTGGAGTGCCACGTCTACACCTTTTTTGAACGCCTCCAGGGTTGATGACTCCACCACCTCTCTGGGCAGCCTGTTCCAATGCCTAACCACTCTTTCAGTAAAGAAATTCTTCCTAATGTCCAATCTAAACCTCCCCTGACGCAACTTGAAACCATTTCCTCTCGTCCTATTGCTAGTTTCTTGGGAGAAGGAGCCATATCCGAACTGATGCTTGGCTAAACGTGACGGTTACCATTTAGCTGCCTGTTTTCCTTTTAATATGGCTTTTTAATATTTAGGGCTCATCTTGACTCCAGTCAGAGGGCTTGGCAGCCCATGCTGGCTGTGGCTACAGCAGCAAACCAAGCAGGGCCAGCTTGCCCCAGCCTTTTTTCTGGCCCTAAGGATGAGTACCAGGACATGGCTCATATCCATATGGTTACCTCCTTCCTGCCCCCTTCCACAACCCCCACATAGTGGTCCTGCCTATAAGGTCACATACCCTAACCCATGCAATGCCCTGAACCATGCCCAGATGGGAGCCTGATAGTTTGCACGGGCCAAAAATCATGCCAGGGAACGAGCTAACTTCTTGGTGATCATGGGAGAGTGTTTCATCCTGTGCCCAGGTTCTGATTAGTTACTAGAGCATTCAGACCACCTACTACCAAGCCTAATTCAAGTGTTGCCATCACCTCCCTCCACGGGGTCTATGAGGAAGCAGAAACGAGTCTGCCAGCCTGGGGAAGCAGACAGCCGCTTTGATCTCTGCAGCAAAGGTGCCCCAGTGACGATATGTGTAGGCAGCCTGAATGTGACCTGAGTTCATCTATCCCCGACCTCTCCTGATAAGCCATGTCTGGGATAGGGAGGTGTTATTACCCTGTTTATACCTGATGGAGATCACACAGGAAGGCGGGCAAAGCCACCCTACATGTCTTTCCAGCTCCCTACCACCCTTGTGTTGCACCAGGTGGGTTCAGTCCCACTCTGTTCCCCTTTGCAGTTTAATCCGGGGTTGCATATCAGTGACTTTTCCCTGCCAAGATGATGGGAATATTCTGCTTCGAGGTTCAGCCTACTATTTCTTCATAATCTTTTCTAGTGAGAATATTTATTAATATGCCACCACTGCCTCTATTGTATTTTGGAGTGGGGAGACAGATGTTGTGTTTTAATTTTCAGTTAGACATGAAGAATCAGCACGAAAAGCTTCAAACTTTTCATCTTTGATGTCAGAGGAGCACAGAGGGGTGTTTTTCAGAGGCAGGCTGGCTAGGGAGCCTTGGGAATATATGAAGCTATTTCGCTCCTCAGCCACGCAACTTTCAGATATTAAAGAGAATTTCTTTACCAGATCCTAAACTATGTTTTCCACCTGACCTCTAACTCTAAAGAAAACTGTACCTTTTATTTTTAGTTTTTAAATTTCAGCTTCTTAAGGACTCTGCTCAGTAGGACGTGCAATGTAGAAATAACTTGCACAGCTTCTAATATGCCAGCGTTATACGCTATGTTTTAGGGGCCTTCTTTTATTTAATGACAAAATGGGCGTTCAATCTGCAGCTGTAGTCACATTTACAATGCTCATTTGCACCCTGCTACAGCAGCAGAGTGTGGTTGCTGATCTGTTAACGTGGTACTGGCAATTTGTATGATTTCTGTGCTTTTATTGCTGTTTTTGCGCTTCCCAAGATGTTGGAAAATTTATGTTTTATTAATGATTTTTTTTGCCTTTCTGGTTGTGGAGGAAAGCTCACGAACCTAGCAGGGAGTGATCTGCAGACCCAAAAACCAGAAGGCAAGAAGAGAACTTAAAAGTTGATTATTCTCCTTGCAAGCCTTGCGATTCTTAAGTCAATCTTTTCCTTTCAGGGGGGCTCATGAGGCTGAGATCTGACACAACCACGGGTGGATTTTGCTTTCAGTGAAGAAGATATAAGGCATAAACTGAGTACCTGCAAAGGGGTGATCTACTCCCAGCTCTCCCAGACACACTGCCGAGAAGAGGGACAGGATAACTCTCAGTTCTGGCTCATTATGGACTTGATGGTATCTCCCTTGTAAGTTACTAAACCCATTTTGTTCATTTTGCAACACATCAATTTTATGGCTGTGGTTGAAGTATTTACTCCTCCTTGGGGTTTGCAGTTGTTGAGATACAGGATGGAAAAGCTTGCCTGTAAAATGTGGCTGAACTCTGCTATCCATTCAACAGAGAGTCAATAGTGCAGGAGTTAATTCTTGAGAAGAAAGGAGTAAAAACACACCAAGGTCAGGATCTCATGACCCACAGTCTGTCTATAACTCTATCTGAAAGACCTTGTAATAGATAGGTATGTGGCTTGGAAAACGCATAATATTGTGGTTAAGCGAGGCATTTCACAAGTTTTGTAACATCACACTACTGGCAAACTTTCTCGAGTGCATATCATATTCAGATCAGAGTTCTCTGTGGGATGGAAAACGTTAGGGTGATGAAGGTTTTAAATCTCATGACACACAAATTGATATGCCAAAAAAATATTTACAAGCTGGTGAGCGTCCCATAAACTCCCTCCAAAGATTTTCCTCTTCAGGCACCAAAGGAGCTGTGCTGATTCACACCAGAGCTCTGGTCCTCTCCATACCATCTCTCAGCAGCCAGGAAATGCCAAGCCCAGGTAGTCTCTCCCCATTACACACTTGCTGTTCCTCCTCACAGTGCTGTGAGATTTGTGTAGTGTCAGCACTGACAGCCAATTTCCTGGCTTTCCGTCAGTTCATCGCTGGTGTGATGCAGATAAGGTTCAGGTTTCCAGCTCTGCAAATCTCAGGGTGTGGGAGGCCCACCTTGAAGTACGATTTCAAGGCATCCTCCCTTCCGCTTCACCTTTAAAATACCAAACTGTTCAGTCCCAGAGGGAAGGCTGCAGAAAGCCACCACATCCATAGTGAAACATGGACCTGGTGAAGCACGAGAGCAAAGTTAAGCTCATCAGGGCTCATAGGTTGCACGCTTTCCATCTGTCCAGCTGGCCCTGGCGTCCGGAGCTTGGGATGCCATGCACTGACCTTGCTCCAGGCCATTGCATGAGAGCTGGAAGAGGCTTGACATGGTCTAGGAGCTGGACCACCTTTGCAGGCTTGCAGCTTTGCAGTATGGACAGTGGGTTTGATCTTTAAAGGCTGCGGTGATGGCGCCCAAGGGGTTGGTGGCACTTGGCCAGATGCTCTCTGATATCTGCACCGAAGCCGTTCTCCTAAGTGGACCCGGGAGATGACCTAGCTTGAAAAAAGAAAGGGAGGGGAAGAGAGACAGGGTTTCCTAAATCTGGACAAGGTCCCTGAATGAGATAGCAGCACAGGCTGCCGTGGCAGAGGGAGGTGGCAGAGAGCAGGGAGAGCCATCGCAGAGGGACAGGAAGGAGGGCTGCTCTCAGTCACCACTGCCTCAAGCACTTGTCTCATGATTCCTGAGGCTGCTGCCAGCTTCTTGTGTGAACTGGGGTAAAATCACTGACTTTCTGTTCCTCATCTGCAAAATAAGACTCTTTATACTTCCCTTCAGACCTGCCCTCTTTGTTTACAGTGTGGGACGGTTGTGACGGAGCATGTCTCTTGTTGCGTGCAAGTGCACAGCTCTGAGCACCGCAAGCTTTGTTCGGGACCCGGAGGTGTTGCTGGAGTATTAATTCAGAGGCATATTTGCACCCCAACCCTCAAGGTAGCCTTTGCCCATGGAGGGCCCCCTCCTCTTTCACTTGCAGGTTTTTCTTGCAGCAATTTGAAAAATAAGGGGCAGGAGGAGGGAGGGAGAAAGCATTAATGGAACAAATGCTCCAAACACAGTTCCAAAAACATTTCCATCTTCCGGCAGAATAGCAGCTGCAGCATGTCCAATGCTGTGTTCGGTGTAATGGTCACCAGCTGTGAGGAACCACTTTTTTATGGACCAGAGCGTTTCCTTGGGGCTGCAATAGATACCGAACACCTCCAGCTCCAAGTTTCGCAGGTGCCTGGAGCTGGCTGTGCCTTCAACCGATGGCTTTGCCAAGGAACTCCTGAGGCTGAATTTCCCCCACACCACCCCTCTGCCCCCGCTGTCCTCCAGCCTCTGAACAGCAGCAATCTCGCTCGGGATGGGAGAGTCAGCGCTCAGCTCTCCTTGCCCAATGCTCCTTAAAGCCCAATGCACACCAGTTGTAAAGACATAGTAATTAAAGGACATTTAAAGAGGTAATACCAAAGATAAATCATGTAGCAAGAATAATTAAAAAATAATAAAAGCTAAGACTTTTATTTCAGGAAGATCTTTTGAGGAGGGGGGCTGGATATAATCTTTTTGAGTGCTCTATTATAAGCTCTGAGTTATAAATAAATCCATATTTTAACATCTGGGATTCATAACATCTTGCTGACAGTCAAATCTCATAAAAGATGTGGTGAGTTCTACAGATGTGGGAAACCTCATTCAATGAGCTGCATAACAAAGGAAATCTAGTTCTTTTTCATTATTTATTGTTAACTCTGTGTCTCTCTGGCGACCGGTAAAAGTGGCTGGTTCCAGAGAGCCTGGTTCCAGAGAGGGAGCAGAGCTGCAGGGTCACCCGTGCTTAAATGCACCCTTACTCAGAAACTCACAGCAGCATCATTGCCTTAAAAACAGGGGTGAAACGAGTACTCCGTACATCATGGGCTGCCTGCAGAGTATAGGATTGCAATCCCTCCCTGATGCTTAAGGCTGGATGTTCATGCAATAACAAGCAGTCCCTGCCAGGAGAAGCTTACAAATAGTGGGGGGTGAGAAGGAAATCACTGCCCGGGGCATCAAGAAGGCACTAGGCTGAGGGATGTGCCTACGATTTGCACGAATGTCCCTTCAATCCTAGCATGGCATTTTAGCAAGGTGAAACAGGGGGAAGGAAGGGAAGAGAAAGGGCAGGACACCCCATCTCCCCATCTCACAAACCCTCATGAGCCACCACGACTCCTCAGCGAGGATGTAACTAGTCGAGGCTACTGCACTAACATTTTACAATTAGCTGTTTTACTTTCCCAAAGAAAGGAGGGGAAAGTATTGAAGTATTTTTTAGCAAAACTTAACAACAGCAACCATATTACCACAAACTAGACCCAACACTTGTCCTGTCACAGGCGTTACAGCAAACCGGAATCTCCTTTCTACTGGGTAAACCCAAGGAAAGTAAACAGTTTATTATGGTTGCGTTTAATTTGGGCTTATACGAAGTTGGAGCACTGAAGCCTGTGTTTAATGCATTTGTGGTGGATGGAATTTTTTTTCCTCCCCAAATAGCTTACCATTGATTTTACTCTTAACAAGTGCTCTTGTTCTGACAGTCTGTCTCACTCTCCATGTTCAGACTAAGAGGTCGTAATCTTCCCATCGGTGATATCTGAATCCTCTAGCCGAGGGCATAGTTATGTTTTCACTAAAAGAGGATTATGACCTACTAATCAATAAAGATAAGTGGGCTAGTAGAGCCGTGACAAAGACATGGTTATTTTGCACAGCCCTGGAGAAACAGGCAGGTGCGACAGGCGTGGAAGAAAACAGCATCTCAACAGCATTGTCCTCAACCATGGGTGTTCTGCATCCGACGGAAACGGGTGGTGTACAAACAGGTCACGCAAAGAGCTGCTGTCGATCCTTGAATGATCGGTCTGCTATTTCGTCAGGATGGCTGCTGAGCCAGATGAGAGAGGAGACCAAAATGCTCCCCTGCTCTTCTCGGTGACAAATCTCAAAGGGCTTTATGGTGGAGGACAGAATTGTCTGTCTTTGACAGAGGGGGAAACTGAGGCACGCAAAGGTGGTGGGATTTGTTTGTGAGCCTGCAGGAAATGGGAGCCAGGGCTGGATAACAGAAAATAGGCTTCGTGAGTTTACTGAGTCCAGCCCAGCTGGCTGCATTGCGTGACTTACACTAAGAGGCTGGCAGGACTCTAGAGCTGAGCTAAAGCACTGAAACTATGAATTTCCAAGCTTTCAAATATTTGGATAGCCTATAAATATAATTTTAAGCTCCTAATCCCTCCCTGTCAAACGGTGTAATTTTTTTTTTCTTCTTTTTGGTTTCAACCTTCCTTCTTTTTTGGTTTTACTAAAGCAGGCTCAGCTTTGACATCATCTGAGAATTTCATTTAACAAAATGTTTTGAAACATTTGCGCTGGTTCTGGCAACTCTGCCAATGGAAACATCCCCTGCAGCAAGTGCGATTTTAAACCTTGAATGTGCATTTTTTTTTCCCCTCCTGTAGTTGCATTCAGAGCAAATCTCTTCCTTTGAATCCTGGCCAACTGTCCCAGAGGAAAGGGTTGCTCCAGGATGCCAGGAGAACATGGCTTGCACCACCAGGGAGAGCCCATTCGGAGACAGGGCAGCTTCCTCACATGTCCCTGTCCCCTATCAGCTCCCCCGGGGTGGGTAAGAGGAGGAGGAGGATGGGCTAAGGGGACGTTTGCTGTGCACCTGGGGCTTTGAACGTGGCGTGGTGGCTGCATCACCAAAGCGATGGTGAAACTCACCAACTGGTAAAGGGAGAGGACACTGCTGGGAATGAAAGCTGTGCCCAAACCACACTCTATACCTACCGATATCTTTTTTTCTATTATATGATGACAGTGTTTGCACCTCCTGCTACCCGACACTGCTCCAGCAATTGATGTCTTTGTATTGGCTTCTCCTTCACCCTCTTTTTAATGGTTGCATGGAAGTAGGAACATCATGTCCTGTAGCCAAACAAGGCAGAGACGCAAGGATCCTAGCCCTTGAAGTCACATTTAATACTCAACAGCCTTCAAATCTCAAAACCAAGCAAACAAACAAGGTGGCCCTCACATATCCCTGATGCATTATTGCCAGATGTCCTACTTGTCATCACGTGCAAGCACATGGATAACAGTAGTTGGTGCTTAAGGTTGCCTTTAGGAAGCAGGAATGTCCTTTGCAAACACTTGTCCCTCAAGGATGTGTCTCTGACCCACCAAACCCAAAAGACATGCGTTAAGAGCCTCTTCAAAAGAATCAGGACTGGGGGAATGATGTTATAGGCTATTTCCAAACAAAATGGTCCCTGAGTCTCCCTGCGCACCAGAATCACCCATGAAACCACACTGAGATGCCTCTCTTCCAACAGCAAAAGAGACTCCAAAAGGGGAGGCGTATGAGATTTTATGGCACTATTATGGCTGTATTGATACTATTTGAAGCAAACGCAAACACACTGAGGCTTATAATAAGAGGGTGTAATAGATAGTAAGTGCAAATGACTCATTCACCGAGATTTTCCAGGATTACACGGCAGCAGAAGGGCAACGGCTGTGTAAAACAGACTTTAAAAAATAATCTTCTAATAAGATTTTAATAAACCTGTTAGTAAATTATAATGCTTGCCTTCAAGAACTATTTCTCCCCTGCAGTGTTCTTCTGTGGAGTTAAAGCTGTGATGCTCTCTGACGTGCATGATACAACCTCAACCACACTGTGGGCAGAGCCGGGCAGGGAAGAGATTCCTCAGGTCGATGGATGAACAGAAAATCACACCTGTGGGGAGAAGTTGAGTCCTAAAAAGCTGTTTCAGGCCTCCTGCAACATTAACTTTTTGAATTAAACTCAACCTCCTTTTTTATACTATTCTTGTCTTCTTTTTCTTTCCGTTGTCTTGAGTAGATTAATTTTGAAATGAAAATAAATGGTGTTTTTTGAAACAAAAAGCCTCCTCTTTTCATTGCCCTCCAGACCGCGTGTAACAAATGCTGGCTTACCAAAGCCTTCCCCTAAATCCCATGTCTGGACACGCATGTGCATATTGCCGATGCAGGGGAACTGCCACATTTTTGGTACTTTTCTTAGAAGTCTGTCTCCTGGGGTCAAGTCATTACATGGTAATCTTGGCTTTCGTTTGGAGGAGAGAACTCATTTTTGCAGCTGCCACAGTTGAAGAGAAAAGCGTGCATGTGTAAATGTTTAGGAGCTCAAAAACCAGAATGGAAACCAAAAGGACCCAGGTTTATTGCCTTTCCTGAATTGTCTCTGAATTGCAGCATGGTTGTGTTTAAGCTGGAGCTGGCCAAGCTGCTCTTATTTCCTATGTTTGTGAGCAGTTTGGCCCCAGCAGGACAATGTTCATCTCCCTTTCTCTCTCTCTGTCTCTTGTTAAATGGGGTGTCAGTCATTTATCCTGTTGTCTTTTGGAGGTTTCCACCACCCGCTGATGTCACCACCACACATACATTATGTTATTAAGTGTATCTGTAAGTTCTCTCTTACATTTTCATTTTTACCCTTTGGGGAAAGTTGTGAGTAAAGGGGCAGAAGCATAAATGCAGCTCCTCCGTTTTACCCCTATCCTACAGGATGATTGGGGAAAATAACCCTCAGATGGGGTGCGATACATCAAAGCCCAAATCACCCTCCCTGCTACACTGGGAACGGGTTACTTTGTGGGGCTGTCTGGGGCCCTAACATCTTTGCACAGTTAATGGGGTGCCATGCGAGTCAGAAGGTTTTGTCCTCCAGGACCGTTAGTACTGCAGACTTTAGGAGACATACGTACTTTTGATGGCGAGTGTCCCAGAAAAGCAAGATTTCTCTTTTGAAGTTGGCCAGTGCTGCAACCCATCTACTTGGCTAACACGTGTAGGTTAAGGTGGTTTTGGGACACAGCACAGCATCTCATGGCACAGCTGCCGGTGATGCAGGAGACCTATCGGGGCTTTTTCTTTTGGCTGGGCAGCAGGTTGATGTGGGACATGCAGGGACGTGAGGCCAGATCAGCACACCATTGCTCCCTGGACCAGACCCGATTCACGCTGCCACCACCACCATGCTGTTTGCCACCTCTTGACAATAGAGGTTTATTAAAATTTCCCTTTTTTTTTCCTATTTATAGCAAGGAGTCTAATGGCGCTGACAAAGCAGCCCCCAGCGAGGCAGGAGGTCTGCCTGTGCCCCAGTCTCTGCCCTTCACACTCCACACGAGGTTGGAAGGGTGCTGAGACGGTGGGGGCAGAGCCCCAGCCCGTGCTGACTCTGCAGCAGGAATCATCTCCCACAGACCTCCGCAGCAGGTAGCTGAGGGCTGTGTAACCTTTTAAAGCATGGCAGCCAGCTGCTCCATGAACCGGAGCCAGAGCTCAAAAGCATTTCGAGATAAGCGCAGTGCATTGGGGTGCCAGCATCCGCAAGGAAGGCAAAGAGGAAAAGTCCAGATCGGTCACTCGTTGCAGATGGTAAGAGAGGTGGATGCTCCTGGGTCCTCTGGGGTCAGGCCTCCAGATTTTAAAGGTCACCTGTTTTGGCTGGCAATGAAATTACCAAAGGATCAATATTTTGCCATAAACTATTAAGTGGTAGTTTTTCCAAGCAGCTTCCACCTTGCAGGGCAGTGCTTGCCCTGCCTAAGTACGTGTGTTCAGTAGGTGCCTGTAGTGAGGGTTTAGGATTCCTATGGAAATACCTGAGCTCCTGCATGGGGTAGTTCAGAGTCCCTGGTTTTGGGGCTTACCCGCTGCACTGATGTCAGAGGAGCTTGGCGATAGGTGGCATGGGCTCAGCTTCAAAAAATCGTGCCTGTGCCCATCCTGCTCCAAAAGAACGGCCCCGGCGTGGGGCCTCAGCTTCCCACTCATAAAACTAGGGGTAAGAGCCAGGTCCTGCTCCCCAAGGAGCAATGAGGGTGGCACAGTCACACCGGGGAGCGCCGAGACCCTCGGATGTGGCAGCTAGGTCAGTGGCCTTGCTGGGAGTTAAACAGCTTTGCAGCAGACATGAATTTGCCTCGAAAGCCACAACGTTGATCACAAGCACTTCAAGAGCGTGACCTGTTACCAAGCCCATAAAGCACCAGCAAAGACAAACAATAACTAACTCTCTGTACCTAATTCCATGCACTTACCCTTTTCAGAGCAAATCTTCCACGCCGCCAGGATCTGATGCTAAAACCCGGTGGTCCTGGGCATCCTGCAAGTGTCAGAAGGACAGCGACAGCTCACAGATAAAACCAGCATGCAAATGGAGACCCGATGCCCTTTTGGTAGCTTCCATTTTTAAACAAGTGCCGTCATCCGGAGCTCTGGCACCAAGAAGAAAGCACTGAAGCGTCACCCATGGCCGCTGTGGCCACCAAACGCTGCTTCAGCTCTCGGTGACATGGAAGCAGCATTTTTTCATTCCATCAAGTTAAATATATAGAGATGCACACGCATCTATTTGTATATATATAATTTATGCATGTATTTTACTGCTGTTTCAGTCCAGCTCAAGTATCATAAACGTTGCCCAGGGGAAGTTATGCCCCTGCTCCATATCATGGGCTTGCGAAAACCTTGTTTAGAGGAGAAAATTGAGCTTTCGCCATATTGTTGTTTTTAATGGCTTTTGATCCTGACTTCTCTGCTCTGAAACGAGCACTTGCAGTGGCTTAAGGAGCCACCGCAGCCCTCCAGGAGCCTCCAGCCCTCTCCTGCGCTGGAGGCTTCACCCCAGGCAGGTCTGCGGTGCCCCACATGTTCCCATTCACAGTCCAGCCCATTTGCTCAAACTTTGCATCAAAATAGGTTTGTGCTGAGATGCTGGAGTCTGAACTCATCTGCCTTTGCTGGAGGCAGGGGGGCAGTAACTTTTGCAGACAGCTCAGGTATTTCCTCCACAGCTCATCCATCACGTCACTTCAAATATGTTTGCTCTGGATGGTGTTTTGCTGGTTAAAAACAGGGTGTGACGAAGGCTTTAAGATGCTTCTTCCGAGGAGGGCAGGGGCTGGTGGGGGCCTGAAGGCAAAGCCCTGATCCCAGCCTGCAGCCAGGCAAAGCAAGCGAGACTGGAGGTGTGATGTCCCCATCGTGAGCCACCAAAGTGACAGGGCGGTGGCTTTCCAAAGCTCGCAGGGAGAGACCGTGGCAAGGGTAGGGAACAAACCTTGAGCAGTGCCTGGCCAAACCCATCGCCCTACCCAGATCTGGGTCTAGAGCAGCTTCACTGCACAGTGACAAACAGACAACAAAAATTGCTTTTTCTCTCTAAAAGCTGCCACCAGCCAAACCAACGGAAGGAAAATAACCCTCTCACCCAGTCTCCCTCATAGTTTACGATAAAGAGCCTTTTGTTGCATTTTAATTTGCAAACTTTCTCTTCTGCCATTCTCATGTACCACGGTTCCGGAGACTCACATAATTATTTTTACAAGAAACGCTTTCAGACAAAT
Source organism: Fregata magnificens (assembly GCA_013389945.1). Taxonomy (NCBI): domain Eukaryota; kingdom Metazoa; phylum Chordata; class Aves; order Suliformes; family Fregatidae; genus Fregata; species Fregata magnificens. The sequence continues at coordinate 102,092 of WAAD01017959.1, read as the reverse complement.
AAGTCTGGGGAGGTTTGTAATTTCTATTACCTCATGGCGACTCTATTGATAGACAGCAGCACACCTTGGGAGAATTAGAGAGCGTAAAGTAATGGAGGTTTTTGTCCTCTCAAGACAGAGCTGCGAGCACTGCCTGGCTCACCGCCAACACCACCAATTACAAACCTGGAGCGGGAGACAGGTCCTAGCACTGAAAAATGACCATTTTCCAATGAGCCTGGTAATGATGGAGCTGTACTGTAAACTACCATTTCCTTCAGCGCCTGTTAGGTATCCAGGACTGCGACGTATTTTGGGCCCCCTCAGTGTTTAGGGATGGTTGTTGTCCCTACTTGGGGGGAAGGATGGAGTTTGTATTGCTGCTTCTTGCCTTTGCTGCCGCTTGCAACTCTTCCCTGGCTTATTTTTCCGGAAGCTCTTTCTGCCAGGAGGCAGAATGGTCAAGCATAAAAAGCAACTTCGGAGGCACTGTCATTGGCAATTGCACTTGAAAGCCAGAGATGTAATTATTGCGCAAGAGCTATACCCTTGAAAGAGAAATTGCAACGGTCCCATCACTTGAGACATTTCAGCGCTAAAGCAGAAGACTCATGAAATGTCAAGGAGCGAAAAACACAGCACTCGTGTATTTCCCACCTCCAGATCCTGATGCGAGGGTTTCTGTTGGCACGGAAGTTAACTATTAGTCGGGTTAATTGAGGATACGGGTGCCCCACTTGAATTCAGCTGTCTGGATAACACCTTTTTTTGTCATATATGTTTTCCTTGCTGCTAACCACTGCTAGTGAGTGGTGGAAACTACATGGCACTTTCACAATTCCCATTTCATGCCTGCATTTTAACTTAACACTTATTTGCTCGGGTTGATGATTTTTGCGTGTTTGTTGGGAATCTAACAATTATATCGGCGCTCCTCAGCAAACAGGTCATATTCTCCATCTCTCTGTGCCTGTACATTTAGGAGAGCACCGTATTACGATGTCCCTATCTCTATCAAGGATTGACAGCATAGCGAAATGCATGAAGAGAGCACGTTTCAGTAAACGCATAAATAATTACCCAGCAGGTATATAACAGCACAGCATATAGGGCCTTAAATGCAATAGATCTGACTGTCTTCCAGCATCAGCTCAAATCAGGAGCAGCTTCGCAGAAGCTGATGGAGTTGTGCTGGTGTCAAATCAATGAGGAAACCACAGGACACCTTCTGTCACATCTTCATGGCCAGACCCACTCACCCAAGGCTGTCCCAGCACAGCCGCATCCCTCCCACAGTTCCCAGTGTAGGTGAATAGCCCAGAGCGCGGCTGAAGCAGTGTCTTTGATTTGCCACTTTTATGTCCATCTTTCAGGGGAAAAAAACTGAAAACAACTCAATGCCCTTGGTCTACTTGTGTTTCAGATACGTGAGGTGGGAAGGAGCCCTGGCACCAAGACAGGCAGCCCATGAGCAGCCGCGGCAGTTCACCGCGATTGCACAACGCGTTATAAAAGCTAAGCGTTCATTTTATCTGAATGCGAAACAGGATGAGTTGGGGCCATGGGATGAGTTGGGGCCACGGGGTGAGTCAGGGCCATGGGGCTGGCACGGGGTGATGCCGGACATGTGATTGCTCAAGCGGGGTTGGTTCAGCAGTGCTTTCTTTTCCCACGTCCCCGTATTTTCATTCTCAGATGGGTTGCTACAGTACCCAGCAACACATCCACAGCCAGACACAGCCGATAAGCCCGTTCAGAACCGTGCTCGGGATGTGCATGTAAAACTAGGAAAAAAATTCCTATCTCCAAGCTCAGATACTCCTGATTTATCCATCCCTAAGCACCAAGAAGCTTTTAACCCCAGGGAAAGCGCTTCTCCCGCTGCAGGGCAAGCACAAAACAGGCAGCAAAGAGCTTGACTTCAAGAGCTTGGCCGGCTCACACCTCTCATCTTGCTGCCCCATGTATCACGCATCCTCCTCCTCCGGTCCTTTCCCGCTGGGCTCCCCGCTCCCTGCACTTGGTCTGTGGCTGCTGCTCTCTGCCAGACAGACCACTTATCACAGCTGTGGCCGGTCAGCAGGGAATTTCCTCCCGCCGGAGCAGCGCTCGCATGGCACCTGGCCAGGGAAACCAGCTCCGGGCCGGTGCTGCCAGCAGCCGTTGCCAAAGGAGTGAGGGCTTTCCTGGGTGCAGGGGCTGCGTGCTGCTCCAGCTGCACGGGGAGAGGAGGATGCTCCTCGAGAGGTGAAAAAGCTGTGTTAAAAACCAAACCAACCTGGCTCAGGTTAAAGAGAAACAGATTTTTTTTTTTTTTCTTCTCTGTCGCTTGAATTCATTTGTTGGAGGAAGGAGGCTTGGAGACGCAACAACAAGATACATGTTGAGTCAAACCGAGATATTTCTTTCAACCTACACAGGAAAATGTCTTCTACTGGTTGAGGGCTATTTATCCTACTGTGTAAGCTTCCACTTATATATGTAGTAGTGCTTTTAGGATGATTTTAAAACAACGAAAAAAATGCTGCTTCAAAAAGAAGAGCCAGAAAGTTTTGTTTCAAACCCCCCCCTCTCTTTCACACACCCACAAGTATGGGCAGTTCAGGGTCAGAATTGTTCATCACCTGATTGAATCGCTAAGTAATTTCTGCCCTGCATGGGACTCTATCTCACAGCGGCTTTACTTTAATTAAAACTAATAAAAGCAAGAGAGAAAATGTTGCAAGCCGGAGGTCACCAGCAACTTTACCAAGCGTTTTCCAGGATATCCCCTTTCCCTCATACCCTGGGTTTCATGCCAAACTCAGCTCAGGGACGGTGACAGATGACCCCCCCCTTCACCTCACAGGCCCAGTATATAGATAGGTGATATTATGTCCTGGTCCTGCCATATCAAAGCTCTCCAGGTCCCCTGGGGTTGTGCGGTGAGACCTCACCGGCGCCAGGACCCGTTTTGGGCTCAGCAATGGGCGACTGCAGCTGCTGGGAGGGCGGCGGATGGCTGCCGGGCTGGAGGGGAGGCAGCGGCCGGCTGGGGTGTAGTCTCCGAGGCAAAGGAAGTGAGGAGCCAGTGTATAACCTGAACTTGGTCACCCTCGACCCGAACCCTGAAGAGGAAAGCCTGCACACATGACGTCTTCCTGTTCGGAAATATTAATCACGGCCATGTCCAAACATGGTAAACGAAACCTCAGGAAAACCGCTCCTTTGGCAATTGAGTGCTGTACACCGGCATATTCAGGAAGGCCCTCGTGCCTCAAAGGCAGGACCCACCCGTCATCAGGGCACCATCTATAATTACGTATTGCCTCCATGATATTTGCATCTTTGAAGTAAACTCTCAACTCATCCCTCCTGTGCTTCTGCACCGCTGGGAGCTGCTGCCGTTGTTTCATGGGCTGGGGAGAGAGAGACAGAGCCAGGGACTGGGGTGAAGCACCTGGAGATGAGAAGTGTGAGGCAACCATGGGATTATGGAGTTACATCAAGTACAGCAGCAAAATCGGCTTGAAGATGTTCTCAGTCCACCCTGGTTGTTCACCCTCACGCACCACTACGGTTTGCTGCCCTTGCAGCGGTGCCACTAGGGTGACCAGTGGGGCTGCCCTGCCCACGGGCACCCCTGACACACACCGGCGTAAGACCAGAAGCAAAAATCCTGGTGGCACCGCTTTGCATGGTGGTATCAAACTGGCTGCGGCTTTCGCGCTAGAGAGGACCTTTTTCAGCATCAGATTTTTTTTTCCCCCTAACATTTTAGCCCCAAAGTTTGAAAGCTTTCATTGGTGAAAGAACTAAGGGTGAGACTTTCACAGCAGTCTAGTCTAAAAGAGCTGTACCACACTGAAGTTCTCACCTCGTCTTCTCCACTCTTCATGGTCAGACTGGGCACCCTCCAAATGAGACACCTGTGTTACAAAAAAAGAGATGAAAGGCATCCCAAGAGGTTTACAAGTAAAATAACATTCCCGGAAAGAGGTGCCAGCACCCCGGCTCTGTGTGGGAAGCATCTTGGAGCTAAGAGGCTCACAATGGAGCACGGGGGTACGTGTGCATGGGGAAATCCCCCCACACCCCAACCCAACCTTGTCCACTGTCTTGGCTAAGGCAAATCCAACACGACTCCATCTATTTTGAGTTGAAGCGATGGCAAGCGAAGGATTGAAGCAGGACCTTGGCATAGGAAGGGAGTGAGCAGCCCCTTAGAGGCTGGATGCGGAGGTGGAGGTGAGGAGACCCTGGTATGGCTGTCTTCAGGCTCCTCCATGGAGCCAAAGGAGACAAGTCCTCCCACCTCCATGGACTTGGTCCTACACAGGGGCTCCTGCAGCTTGGCTGTACCCAAACCCTGTGGGGTACAACTGGGCTACATTTTAAAGAGCTGGCCCGAGAGCAGGCAGCTTCATAGCCCGGGGACTCTGAGCATGTCACTGGCTGTTGGCCCAGCTCCAGCTCGTGGGGTGAAAATCCAGCCAAGGGCCGAAACTGGGAAACGCCGGGACAGTCTGCACCTCGCCTGCCGCTGCAAGGGGTTTAATCCCGGTGGTGCAGCTCTCTGAAAGCTGCTGGTGGTCAATGGGAAGCATGTGGAGATCCTCAGCTGAACGCTGCAGTGACCAGAGCTGGGGGGTTACCTGGTGTGGGCTCCCGGACGTCTCTCCCACCTCAGCCCTGCTGGGAAATGAACTCTCCAAAACGTCGTGCCTCTTGCCTGTAGGGCCTTAAATCCCTCTGGGGGCCAAGCCTCGCCTGTAGGGCCAAAGTCCCTTTCAGAGACCCCCTTTGGGGACAACTCTTGCTTGTGGGGCTCAAACCCATTTTGGTGGTCAACCCTTGCCCATGGGGCCCAAGTTCCTTTGGGGGGCCCAAATCCCCTTGAGGGATCAACCTTTGCCTGTAGGGCCCAAACACCTTTTGGGGACCAAAACCCTGCAGGCCCAAAATTCCCTGCAGGGGCCAGGCCTTGCTGCTATGCCCCAAGCATCTTCATGTGGGCCCAAAACCCTTCCAGAGGCCAAACCTTGCTTGTGCATCCCAAACCCCTCACGGGACCAAAACCCCTTTTGGGGTCCAAAGCTTGCTTGTGGGCCCCAAACCCCTGTGGGGTGCAAAGCCCCTGTGGTGCCCCACTCTGTCTTGGGATCCGAGCTGTGCCTGTGGGTCCCCAGCCCCTTGCAGGGAACCAAACTCCTTCTGGGGTCCAAATCCCTGTCAGGGGCCGAGCCTGCTTGTGGGTCCCAAACCTCCTGTGGGGCACAAATCCATTTTGGGGTCCAAACTGTGCTTGTGGGTCCCAAACCCCTCGTGGGACATAAACCCCCTGTGGGACCCAAATGCATTTTGGGGTCCAAGCCCGCTTGTGGTGCCCCAACCCCTTGTGGGGTCCAAGTCCCTTGAGGCACCCACATCCATTCTGGGGTCCAAGCTGTGCCTGTGGGTCCCACATCCCATGTAGGGACCCAAACCCCTTGCAGGGTCCAAGTCCCTGTCAGGGGGCAAACCTACTTGTGGGTCCCAAACCCCCTGTGGTGCCCAAATCTGTTTTGGGGCCAAGCCTTGCCCGTGGTGCCCCAACCCCTTGCAGGGCCCAAGCACCTTGAGGCACCCACGTCCATTCTGGGGTCCAAGTTGTGCCTGTGGGTCCCAAATCCCGTGTAGGGACCCAAACCCTTTGCAGGGTCCAAGTCCCTGTCAGGGGCCAAGCCTGCTTGTGGATCCCAAGCCCCCTGTGGTGCCCAAACCTGGTTGGGATCCAATCCTCGCCTGTGGGTCCCCAACCCTTTGTGTGGCCCAAACCCCCCATGCAGTGCCCAAATCTGTTTTGGGGTCTAAGCTTTGCTTGTGGTTCCCCAAACCTTTCTGGGCTCTGAACCCCTTGAAGCAGCCAAACCCCTTTTGGGGTCCACACCTGCTTCGGGGTCCCCAACCCCCCTGTGGGACCCAAATCCATTGTGGGGTCCAAGCTGTGCCTGTGGGTCCCCAACCCCCTGTGGCTCCCCAACTCCTTGTGGGACCCAAATCCATGGTGGGGTCCAAGCTGTGCCTGTGGGTTCCCAAACCCCTGTGGGTCCCCAAAGCCCTTGTGGGTCCCCAACCCCCTAGTGGGACCCAAATCCATGGTGGGGTCCAAGCCTCACCTGTGGGTCCCCAACCCCTTGTGGGACCCAAATCCATGGTGGGGTCCAAGC